>CM046345.1:12918731-13303454 GCA_025403435.1 Artocarpus heterophyllus
CGATAGTGATATCTAAAACTCCCTAAGAGCTCTTGTTCACAAATAACGAACACTAGATTTGGGTTTTCTCAATTGGTTGGAAGGAGAGTCACCTGGAGGAAGAGCTATACGTGTGAGTCACACTCACTTCGATCGTGGATAGAGAATAGCAAAGAAGGCCAGTTGGTTGAGGTCGTTCTAGAACGTTACTTCTCTTCACTGATTGAGGAAGCTTTTCAACATTTATAAGGTTAGTAAGATCTCGTTAATTTATACATATAGCGTGTCAAACTTTTATTTTGAAAAATACTCTGATATAAAAATTTTTAAGAATTTGCTGCGTATTATTTTTCCAACAATTGGTATCAGAGCCATGGTTTTTACGTAAATTTGTAAGCTTGTGATCATACTATATGTATAAATTATGTGATCTTAATCTCTCCTATGCTTGAATTTAATTTTATAGAGAATTGGCACTATAGGCATCTATATAACATTATATGTTGTCATAGATTATATGATGAATGCTTATTAATTAATTAAAATTGATTAAATTATTATTATTAAATTATTAATTAATTAATTAATATGTGTCAATTATGGTTCCTTAGAGATTAGAATGTGTATCTAAGTTTTTCATGTAATTAGATGGCGGACTATCATCTCCGTTTAGGAATTATTATTTAATTTTAAATTTATAAGAATTTTGTAATTAAATAATCATTCGAAGAAGACAGATCTATAAGATGGATCGAGAAGACCGATGATGGCGTTCTCAGGTATTTCTTGTGTCTCTAATTTTATGTTTTTGAATTGTTAAAAATAAAATTAATGAATTGCATTAAAAAATTATATTTTCTAGAAAGGGTGATTTCTGCTCAATCAGCATGCCGAATCGTCCAATTCAGCTGTCACAACCCACCTTTTTGGGCTGTGATAAACTTTTTTCTTACGTAAATATAGGAGAAAATTTAAAATTTTTTTTTCACATACAGATATTAACTTCCTTTGGAACACAAATATATACATATATTTACTTAACACACTTATTTGTACAGTACTGGTTTTAGCAACTTTAAAAACATAGATATATATACTTGTACTTACATAACAACTTTTCTTATGCAATACTATTTTCTAAACTTTACATTTCAAAATAACATAAAATATGTTACAACGAAAATATAACAACGGCGGATTTCATACCCAATCTGCACACTAATCATCGCTCCGCCAGCTCATCAATTGAATTATTCTAACCTTCTCGTCGGAATACCTACAGCATGGAATACTTAATGAGCTTACGCCCAATAAGTCCTATACAACCCACATGCACATTCAATAAAATGCTTTCTTGTCTTTAACTAGGGCTCAAGTGTTCGTACCATTGTGCACTTAGGTTTACGTAACACTGTGATCATACTGTATCCTTAAACTCCTCTTAAGTTTGGAGTCGGTACGACACTTTTCCTTACTGCTGGTGATATAATTACCAGTCCATTTATTATGGCTATCATACCATACATGAAGTGATAAACACATGTTATACACAAAATATAAAAACTCTTGTACGATATAGTACACACAAGTATATACTTTTATACTCATAGGTATACATTAATATACACACCGGTATACAATATAATATACACACAGTTATTGATTTAGTATACTAACAGGTATACACCAACATACTTACAGATACTCATGTCATAGCATACACACATGTATACACCTTGATATACACACAGTTATATATATACACATATCACACTCTATACTTACAATTCTATACTATAGGTGTGATGGGTACTTACTTGATTTCGTGTACTGCACAAATCAACCTCGATTTCCTCTTTCCTAGACTTCTAGGATCTTGTTGCCAATTTGAAAGCCAATAGCCAAATTCACTATGTTTCAATACAAAGTGATTGTTAGTTGATTAATAAATTAAGTTGCATAACTATATACAACTCCAAAAACCACTGGTTGTTCTTATTCCTATTTTCTGCTACCCTATCGTCTCTAACGAAGGGTGGAAATCTTTCCAATCATTCCCTTTTCCCCTTTGAAATATTTCGGTGCGGTTCGGATTATTCAGGCAAAACGATGATTTTGTCCCTAGTGGGTCTACTAACTTTCCTGAGCTCGATTTTGCTATTCTAATGAAAAAGTTACGTACTAATTTAAAAATATTACCCTAGTGGGTCAGATCTCCTTATTTCACATCTATGCCCAATTTTAGTAAAACTTTACAGTTTAGTCCCTTAACTGAAAATTTTGACAGTTTCACCCCCGTGGCTGCTATTTTTCTCTCTAAACAAAAAATTTCCTATTTTTAATGAGGAACATTTTTACTCAAAGTACCATACCCTAAATCATTTTGCAAAATGACATTTTTGCCCTTTCAATTTTTTTTTTCAATTTTAGCAAATTCTTGAAAGATTAAAATTTCACAAATGATTGAGATTTTCGACGAACTACCTATGATGCCTAACAGTTTCAACTTTTATGTTTCAACTTTTTCAAAACTCTCACTGTATAGGGCTGTTTTTAAGCAATTTTCATTTATGCTGAGAAGAAACTTTTTCTTTCAATTAAGTCCTTAGGGCATTTTTGTAAAAATCTATTTTTAAATAGTAGATCTACCCCTGCAAGGGTAGGTCCTACCCTTATTTGAACCATTTTCCTTGGCCAACATCATTTTTGAAAAACTAGCATTAAAATTACAAAAACATCACACTATTTACATAAGCTACCATTTTGCAAGTTAAATCCTAAATTTCCACAATATCAACATGCCATAATTCATTTTTCTATGGGATATAACTAAAAAAATTGCTCAAGAATCCACATGCTTTTAAAAGAATAAAAATCAAAACAAAAATCACAAATTTCAAAACTTACTCCAAATAACTCCTTGTGTTTTTAGCCTTTCAAGGCTTCTTTGAATCTCCTTTCTAGACACTATTTCCATGCAAAAATACCATGAATTAATTTCCTTTCTTTTTCCCAAGAAACTTTGAAAAAGTTTAGGTTTTTACCTTAAAACTTGTTGGAATTCCTTGGATTTTGCCTCTTGAACTTAATTGGGGTTATTTTTACAAAGATTTGGGTTGATAAAATTTTTGAGAGGCTCCAATAATGGCTACCATGGAGGTTGAAGAAGAAGAAGAAAAAAAGAAATTTTAGCTAACTTTGCATTTAATGCATGTTTATCCTCTTAGATGACTTATCAAGAAACCCATTGGGTTACTTGGTGTCACCATGAGATTGGGCCACCTTTCATGGCATGGTGGCCCAATAAAATTCAATTGGGTGTCCACTTTATGGGGCCCAAAAATTTACACTATATAATTTTTCACTACACAGTATTTTTCTTATACTATCGTGGTCAAATCAGTGCAACTCATATCCTTAGACTGTAAAAAAATATTTTACTTACCTTTTATTTACTTTTGGAGGCCAAACATAACATTTTCTATATCTGTGTTTTCACTTAGCAGTATACTTATACTGCATCTGTCTCCTTTCCACACCGAGTTAGGGTCTCGATTGACTCTATGACTTATTCATACTTTAATTATCTATTCATGTATATCACAATTTTACAATTAATTGTAATATAAAATTCATTTTATGGATATTATTTACAAATTTTTGAGTAATTAAACTCATAAAATCTGTATTTAACAATATCCAATATTGCATCACATTCACAATGAATTTTTCAATGAATATTGCTTAATTATACATTATCACAATTCTATTAAAAAAGCAAATTCACAATGAAATTTTCAATTAATACTACTTAATTATACATTATCACAATTCTACAAAAATTACAATTTTTAAGGGTAAATTCATTAATTAAACCTAATTAAATATTAGATTTTATTAATGAATTTTCCTAGTCATTACAACCTACCCCGTTAAGGATTTTTGTTCTCTAAAATCAAAACAATTTGGGGTAGACTTTGGTCATTTCGTCCTCTCGTTCTCATGTTGCTTCTTTTACTTGTTGGTTGCGCCATAAAACTTTGACTAGAGCTATCTTCTTGTTCCTTAATTATTTTTCTTCCCATGCCAGTATTTGAATTGGTTTTTCTTCATAAGTTAGATTCTCTTATACATCAATTTTCTCAGGCTGTAGAACATGTGATAGATCATGTACATACTTCTTTAGCATGGACATGTGGAACACATTATGTACCGATGCCATTTCAGGGGGTAGGGCTAACTTGTAAGCTACGTTGCCTATTCTTTCCAAGATTTCATATGGTCTAACGTACCTTGGACTGAGTTTTCCTTTCTTCCCAAATCTTACTACTCCTTTCATTGGTGTTATCTTCAAAAAGATCAAGTCTCTTACTTGAAACTCTAAAGGTCTCCATCGTCGGTTAGCATAACTATTTTGCCAAATAAAAGCTGCTTCCATACGTTGACTGATTAACTTTATATCCTCCATGGTTCTTTGAACAAAGTCTATGGTCGACAACGCCTTTTCTCTAGTTTCGTACCAATGTAAAGCTGATCTACATCTTCTTTCATATAGAGCTTTATATGGAGCCATACCTATGGAGGTTTGATAACTATTATTATATGCAAATTCAATCAAGGAAGCTTTTTATCCTACCCTCCTTTGAAATTTAGCACATAGGCTCCTAACATATCTTCCAAAGTCTAGATGGTCCTTTCTGACTGACCATCCGTTTGAGGGTGGAAAGCTATGCTAAAGATCAGCTTCATTTCCCATTGCTTGGTGAACGCTCCTCCAAAACTTGGAAGTGAACAGGCCATCTTGATCAGAAATGATGGACTTTGGAACTCCATGGTACCTAACTATCTAGGTAACATACAGTTCGGCTAATCGTTCTATGGAGCTGTTAAGTTTAATGGGTAAAAAGTGTGCTGATTTGGTCAATCTGTCCACGATTGCCCATATAGCATCGTGTCCTCCCGTAGTTTTAGGTAACCTAGTCACTAGATCCATAGTTATCTGGTCCCATTTTCACTTTGGAATATCTATCTTTTGCAGCTCACCTGTCGGTCGCTGGTGTTTGGCTTTGACTTTTTGACACGTGAGACATTTGTTGACGGATCTCGCAACGTCACTCTTCATTCCATGCCACCAGTAGTGCTCTTTCAAATCTTGGTACATTTTTTGTAGCTCCTAGATGAGCAACATGTGGTGCCTCATGAGCTTCTTCCAGTACATACTTCTTTAATTCTTCATTGTTGGGAATGCATATTCTACCTTTATAACAAAGAATACCATCTTCCAAGATGCTAAATTCTGCTTCTTCATTCTCGAGAACCTCATTCTTAGCTTTGAGCAGTGATGGATCTGTGTCTTGTCACTCCTTCATATTCTCCAAGATAACTAGTCGAAAGGATAGATTAGCGAGCCCTCCAATGATTATCTCTATTCCTGCTTCTACCAAGTCTTTCTAAAGGGGTCTTGGTATCAGTTGCACTATTGCAAGCAAAGACATCGTTTTACGACTAAGTGCATCCGCCACTTGGTTAGCTTTTCCAGGGTGGTATAAGATTTCACAGTCGTAATCCTTAACTGGCTCAAGCCATCTTCGTTGTCTCATGTTGAGCTCCTTCTGTGTGAAGATATACTTCAAACTCTGATGGTCCATATAAATCTCACATTTAGCTCCATACAAGTAGTGACGCCAAATCTTCATTAGAAATACAACCGCTGCTAATTTCAAGTCGTGAGTTTGATAGTTTCTTTCATGATCCTTTAGCTATCGGGATGCGTATGCAATCACCTTTCCATTTTGCATAAGAACGGCTCCTAAACCTGTCTTTGACACATCACTATAAATCACGTAGTTTCCTAGGTTCGGATTCGGTATAGTCAGTACCGGGGCACTTGTAAGTCGTCTTTTTAACTCTTGGAAGCTTTCTTTACATTTCTTAGTCCATTTGTACTTTGCTACTTTCCATGTAAGAGCTGTAAGTGGTGCTGCGAGTCTGGAGAATCCTTCTGTAGAACGTCGATAATAGCCCGCTGAACCGAGGAAACTCTTGATCTCGATAACACTTTTTGGCGTAGGCCACTTATTTACTGCTTCTACCTTCTTGTGAGACCACATGTCCTAGGAAATGAACCTTTTTCCAGCCAAAATTCACATTTTGAGAACTTGACATACAATTGATGCTTCCTCAGCAATTGTAGTGCAAGCTTCAAATGTTCCTCATGCTCTTTTGATGTTCTTGAGTAAATCAAGATATAGTTGATGAAAACGATGATGAACTTGTCGAGGTAGTCCTTGAAAATCCAATTCATAAGGTCCATAAATGCTGTCGGGGCATTAGTCAGTCCAAATGGCATGACACAAACTCATAATGCCCATACCGCGTTTGAAATGCTGTCTTCGGCATGTCTTCCTCTTTAACTCAAAGTTGTTGATACCTAGAACATAAATCGATCTTCGAGAATATTGACGCTCCTTTTAATTGATCAAATAGGTCGTCAATCCTTAGAAGTGGATACTTGTTTTTAATCAGGACCTTGTTCAATTCCCGGTAGTCAATACACATCCGTAACGTTCCATCTTTCTTCTTGACGAATAATACAAGCGCTCCCCATGGGGAATGACTCGGCCGAATAAACCCTTTATCCAACAATTCTTATAATTGCATCTGAAGCTCTTTGATTTCTCCTAGAGCCACACGATACGGTGCCTTCGAAATCGGGGCTGTACCTGGCGTCAATTCAATTTCAAACAAAATCTCTCATTCTGGTGGTAAGCCTGGTAACTCATCTGGAAACACATCAATGAATTCTTTTACTATGAGAACATTCTCTGGTCCTAACTAAGCCTCTTGTTCCTTATTTACTAAATTCGCCAGATAACCGGTGCATCTACTTTCCAACATCTTCTTTGCTTTCAATGTCGAAATTAGCACATTGGGAGTCTTAGGAATCTTCCCTGAATACACGAGCTTCTCACTTCTGGATGGTCAAAATGTAACCTTGCGATGTCGGCAGTTAATCTTAGCAGTGTACTTTCCCTAAGAAATCCATTCCCAAGATAACGTCATAATCTTGTATATCAATTATTATTAAATCGATATACAATTCTCTCCCACAAATGACCATGGGTACATGACGTAACCAATAATCAGAATCTAATACCTCCCTAGAGGGAAGTACAATTCTAAAAGTCTGTTCTATTCTATCCCCTTCATTTCCTATCCATTTGGCAAACTTAAGCGATGCAAATGAATTCATTGCTCTAGAATTAAAAAAAAAAACATAGGCATCAGTATTGGCACCAGAAAACTAACCTGCCACCACTAATGAAGTTCCTGCATCATCTTCTTTCTTTGTATAGGCATAGATCTGTCCACTAGGCTCTAGAGCTTCCAAGTGTCCATGACTAATGCTAGAGCCTTCAATCTACGCTTCGACTGCGTGAAGCTGGGTTCCCTAAGATCTTTGCTGATTTTGAGTATTCTGATTCTGAGGATTGGAGAAACAGTTTCTGGCATAGTGTCCCTCTTTGCCATAGATGTAACACTTATTAGTGCCAGCTTTACACTCTCTCGCATGTCTCTTCCCACCTTGACTACAGAGAGGCTTGTTGTTTCTCCATCACTGATCCTTTTCTGGGATTGTCCCTTTTGATTCTTTGGATTAATCATGTTCCAATTCCTTTTATTATTGGCATTATGGTTGTGTCTAACTAGATGGCTCTGAGACTGCCCTTGATTTGAAACACTTCCTTGTCCTTTCGCCTGTACAGTTTGACTTTGTTTAGCTAAAGCTTTCTCTTCCTTATCATGAGCAATTTTGAATTCGGCTCTAGTAGCTCGTTCAATATAGTCTTCCACATCCTTAGGAGCTTGCCCTCCACTATCGACTATAAGGGCAATGTCTGTTCGGAACATCCGCATGAGTCTTCTTATCCATTCCCGATCAGTAGGTGTAACGCCCCTTAATTCGGACGTCACAGATATCGTTACATACTTACATTCATACATGCTTAAACAATTAAACTTATAGATAATATCAACTCAATCGTTACTATAGATTTTAAAAGTACTTAAATTTACATTACCAGGATCCATTCATACGTTTTTTTTTTTTACTTAACTTAACGTTGTTTCGTAGAACATAGTTTAATTTTATTCCATAACATAATTTATTCGTTTATACTAAAATTATTCATGAACTTATTTAATAATATTTGTTAATCAAATTGTAAAATCAAGACTTATTAAAATCTCACACTAAATCTCTTTGATCATCACATCTTTGAAATCCACTTATTCCCACAGTTCGGCAGGCCGAACTTGGGACTTCGGCAAGCCGGAGCGTCTTCCACCGGCAGGCTGACAGAAGCTTTGTAATTCGGACCAAAAATTCACCCAGGTTCGGCAGGCCAAAAAATCGATCGGTAGGCCGAACTTATGGTCTTCGGCAGGCCGTCCGAGACCAAATCTACTTTGGAAAAAATTTAAAACGTTCTAACTTTACGTAAAATATAGCGGAAGTTCATAATTCATAAAAAAAATGATAAAATAACTTATAAAACCATAATATAAGTGTTCTTAAAAAAACTCAACATAAAATATGTTCAAAATATATAATTTTATTAAATCATAAATTCATTTCTTCTTGGCGTGCTTCCGGTTACAATTCATCGTTCATGTTGCTCACACGCCGTTCCATGTCCTCCACCTATTCCATGACTCTCTTACCCTTATCTGCAACATGACATATAAAACATGAATAAGCTAATGCTTAGTAAGTACATGAAATTCTCACAATTTAAAACATTTCATAAACATCATCATTATCATTGTCATCGTATCATAAAAGTACCTTAAGCACAATTTCATAGAAACATATCTTTCATAATATTGACCATTTTCAAACTTATTCCATATATATATTTTTTTATTCTTAAGGGACCAAGTGTTGCACCATAAACATCATTATTAGCGCGCCGTCATGAGAGGAGAAGGGTAGCTAATCCCAAACCAAACATGACATCATAACATATCATTTCATAACATTGGGTGTGCAACACTTATTAGGTGATACATATATACATAATTTTCATACTTTGAATTTGAAACATACCATAATCATCATACATGTATAACTTTAAATCATGACAAAAACTTTTCATAAGAAATCCTTTAAGAAAAATCATCATGAAAATCCTTGTAAACATATCATTAAACCTTGAAAAAGTGTCATGTTGCAGGTGAGAATATACTTACTTTATCGATAGCTTACTTAACCTTAATATTGCACTTGGTGACGACACCGCGGTCTCGTTGTGCTCGCTTCCTTAAGTGTCCATGCCATATATCCATTTTAAGATGCAATAAAAAAAATCAATACTTATCATAAAATATCCATACACTTATCTCATGTTTTAAATATTATTCAAAACCCTACATCTAAACATAATTATCTTTTAAATAAAATATTTTCGAACAATTAATATATTTATATTTTAATTCAAAACTTCATACAAGCATCATATTATCATGCATGAAATTATTTTTATTATCATAAAATCTTTTAAACATACATAACATTTTATAATCAAAAATCCAGAAATAACATTTATTAAAACATTTCATAATCATAAAATACATTCATCTTACATACTCATACATAAGCATAATTAACAACTTTTCACGAAAACATCATTCCTTACCTCTTGAATAATCATTACATTTTTCATACCTTCAAAATTAAACAGTAACATTTTACTGTGAGGGGTAGAAGACAGAAATATTCATTTTTTCATAAAACGTTAAAATGATATAAAACGTGAAGAGACATTACACATAACAAAATACAATACCTAAAGAAGACATTGTAGACGAAATTTGAAGAGGAGAACATCTTTTTACATTTACCAAAAAAAAAAAAAAACTGAATTCATACCTTGAAGTTTCTTCTCGAAATTCTTGAATTCGACCAACGAAACAAGACTTCTCTCTTTTTTTTTTTTATAATATGCTCAGAAAATTTCCGTGGAAGAGAGAGAGAAATTTCGTGAGGAAGAGAAGAGGAAGAGAAATGAAAGAACGTCTCAGAAATTTTTGAGGGGCAAAACGTGCGAAGGAGAGAAAATAATGAAAAAGGAAACGTTAAAATTTTTAACGCAATAAACACCATTGATGGGAATTCAATTCCCTTCATTAAGTTAGAAAAATTCTGACTGTTGGGGGCGTGACATGAGGCGTGAGAGGAGGAAGAGAAAATAATGGGAGAACGTCTCAGAACCGAGAAAAATTATTTGAGGAAAGAGCGTTAAAATTTTTTTTTTAACGTAATGTGTATAATAAAGAGTCATTACTCTTCATTAAGTCAGAAATTTCTGACTATGAAGAAGGTGATTGGCGTGGGAAAGGAGGAGAATAGAAAAGGAAGGTCAAACATCATCAATCTTACCTTAACTTACCTTCTAAAAATAGGAAACCTCTTAATATAATACAAATCTAATCCTTTAATTTCCTTAACTGATAAAAACATTCCATTATTATGCCAATTAATCACATTAATTCACCCAATTAACGTAATTAACTTAGTCATAACTCTGGAGAGATTTCTGCTGACTGTTTGTCGGCCTTGTTCGGCCTGCCGATTTTCCCTCTTCGGCCTGCCGATCTGTCATTAAATGCCATAACATAAAACATTCACACATCATTGCATCATAAATAATCATATATTTATAATTTCACATGAACACTAGAGCACAACGATTCCATGCGGTCGTCACCTGTCACAAATCTTGACATAAAAAGTTAGTAACATGCACATCATATATCATATCATATAACGTTATTTATTAATAACATTCCTTAATAGCGTTACTAACTTAACGTGGTCCGTTACATAAAATAGGCGGGTGTTACAATTCTCCCCACCTTATAAAAGTTTCGTCCTCGAAACTTAGAACAAATGTGGATACAAAACTTTCATGTCATCTTCACGTTCCCATGTAGCTTCTTCAACTTGCTGATTTCGCCATAACACCTTGACCAATGGAATTTCTTTATTTCTTAAAGTCCTGGTTTTTGATCGAGTATCTTCATTAGCTTTTCTTCATAACTTAGGTCTTCTCGTATCTCGATCACTTGTGGCTCAATCACATGCGTAGGGTCTGGAACATACTTCTTGAGCATGGAGACATGAAATACATCATGTATTGCGGACATTTCAGATGGCAACTTCAGCTGATAAGCTACTTTGCCTATTTGTTTAACAATTTCATAAGGACCGATGAATCTTGGGCTTAACTTGCTTTTCTTCCCAAACCTCATAACCCCTTTCATTGGTGCAACTTTAAAGAACACATATTCGCCTACAGCGAACTCTAAAGGTCTTCTTCTTTTGTCAGCATAACTCTTTTGACGGCTTTGAGCAGTCTCTATTCTTCTTCTTATCAACTTTATCATCTCAGAAGTTTCATTTACAAAGTCGGTTCTTTCAGCATCAACACTTTCCATCAACTTCTTTTCACCAGCTTCGTGCCAACATATAGGTGACCTGCATTTCCGTCCATACAGTGCTTCATATGGTGCCATTCCAATTGTCGCCTGAAAGCTGTTGTTGTAAGCAAACTCTGCTAACGGTAACATTTTACACCAGCTGGTCTTAAAATCGAGAGAACATGCCCGTAGCATATCTTCTAAAATCAAGTTCGTCCTCTCTGTTTGGCCGTCAGTTTGAGGATGAAAAGCTGTACTGAAATGAAGCCTGGTTCCCATTGCATTCTGGACACTTTTCCAAAATTTAGATGTGAACCTACCATCACGATCTGAGATAATTGACTTGGGAATCCCATGTAGTCGTACAATCTCCTTAACATAGAGTTCCGCTAATCGTTCCATGGAATAAGTGATCTTGATAGGAATGAAATGCGCCGTCTTCGTCAGTCGATCCACAATTACCCAAATTGCATCATAGCCGTTCGTAGTTCTAGGTAAGCCAGTAATGAAATCCATTGCTATTTCCTCCCACTTCTATTCCGGTATTTGAATAGACTGTAGTTCACCACCAGGTTTCTGGTGTTCAGCCTTTACTTGCTTACATGTCATACATTTCTTCACATACTTTGCAACATCACGTTTCATTCCAAACCACCAAAAGTTACCCTTTAAATCATTATACATCTTCGTTGCACCTGGATGAATAGAGTAAGGAGTGTCATGAATTTCTGCCAAGATCCCCTCCCTTAAATCATCAACATTGGGAACACATAAACGATCCTTAAGGTACAGAGTTTCGTCATCCGCAATACGAAACTCTTGACATTTTCCCTCTTTTATTTCATGCTTAATCCTTACAAGGCTCACGTCGTCATCTTGCTTACTCCGAATTTCATCATACATTGTCGGAGCAAGAGAGAGTGCTGATAGCTGGCCTGCTATAAGTTCTAAACCGAAGTCTAGAATTTCCTTCCTTAAAGGTGGAGACATTGCTTGCATAGACATCAATGTGGCAACTGACTTCCTACTTAAAGCATCAGCTACTCGGTTAGCTTTACCAGGATGATAAAGGATTTCACAGTCATAATCCTTCACGAACTCTAGCCATCTTCGTTGTCTCATGTTCAGGTCTTTTTGCGTGAAGAAATACTTCAGACTTTGATGATCAGTGAATATCTTGCATTGGACCCCATATAAATAGTGTCTCCATATCTTTAATGCAAAGACGACTGCTGCTAACTCGAGGTCATGAGTAGGATAGTTCTTTTCGTAATCCTTTAGTTGCCTTGAAGCATAAGCAATCACCTTTTCATTTTGCATCAATACAGCTCCTAGGCCCATCTTGGATGCATCACTATAGATTACGAACCCACCATTTCCCTCAGGAATTGCCAACACTGGAGCCGTCGTTAATCTTTTCTTCAGCTCTTGGAAACTCTTTTCACATGCATCCGTCCATTCATACTTCCTTCCTTTACGAGTTAAGTTCGTGAGTGGAGCTGCTATCTTGGAGAAATCTTCTACGAATCTCCGATAGTAACCTGCTAGACCCAAGAAGCTCCTTATTTCACTTGTATTCATCGGTTGCTTCCAATTGAGTACAACTTCTACTTTAGTAGGGTCTACCATTATCCCATCCTTTGAAATGACATGCCCTAGGAATGACACTTTATCAAGCCAAAACTCGCATTTAGAGAACTTAGCATAAAGCTGGTGTCTTCTTAAAGTCTCCAGCACGATTCTTAAATGCTCTTCATGCTCTTCCTGACTCTTCGAGTAGACAAGAATATCATCGATAAATACAACAACAAATTTATCGAGAAAATCCTTGAATACCCTGTTCATTAAATCCATAAAGGCAGCAGGTGCATTCGACAAACCGAAAGGCATAACCACAAATTCATGGTGACCATACCTCGACCTGAACGCAGTCTTGGGGATATCTCATTCTTTAATCTTCAACTGGTGATACCCTGATCGTAGATCAATTTTTGAGAACACCGATGCACCCTTGAGCTGATCAAACAAATCATCAATTTGAGGCAACGGATACTTGTTCTTGATCGTCACCTTGTTCAGTTCTCTGTAGTCGATGCAGAGTCTCATAGTGCCATCCTTCTTTTTCACAAATAAGACTGGTGCACCCCACGGTGAGTGACTTGGCCTGATAAATCCTTTGTCAAGCAGCTCCTTTAATTGCGTGTGAAGCTGCTTTAATTCTGCTGGGGCCATTCTGTAAGGAGCTTTAGAGATTGGTTCGGTGCCTGAAGCGAGCTCAATCTCGAATTCAACTTCTCTTTCTGGCGGTAGACTCGTCAGATCATCAGGAAACACATCTTTATATTCATGAACAACATGCACATCTTTAATTTTTGTCTTTCCTTCTTGGCTTTTGTCTACAACATTTGCCAGATAGCCCATAGAGCCACTTGCTAACAGCTTCTTTGCTTTCATTGCCGATAAAAACATGTGGGGTTTCTTCCTGGTCTCGCCAACATAAACAAATTTCTGATCACCTTCAGGATGGAAGATCACCTTTCGTTTCTGGGATTCGATCGCGGCATTATACTTGCTTAGGAAATCCATCCCAAGAATCATGTCATAGTCATGCATGTCGATCACAATGAGGTCGACGAAAAGTTCCCTATCAGAAATCCATAGGGGTACTGCACGCAAACAATGCGTGGATAATATCATTTCCCCGGAGGGTAGTGTCGTAGTGAATCCCTATCTCATTGGCTCTAAACGAACCCCTAACTTCCTAGCATGTGACATAGACACAAAAGAATGCGTGGCACCCGTATCAAAAAGAACATAAACATCATTACATAAGCTTGTTATCTGACCTGTGACCACATTGGAGGCTTCTGCAGCCACTTGTTCCTTTGTCATGGTATAGATTTGGGCGTTCGTTGGTGGGGCTTCAAGTCTCCCTTGACTAATTAGTGGCCCTTCAAGGGAGGCTTGCATCTGATGCAGTTGGGCCTGAGGAGTAGGTCTCTGTGGGGCATTGGCATTTATCAATTTGGGGCAATTCTTTACGAAATGATCTTCACGCCCACATATGAAACATTGGTTCGTTCCCAGTCGACATTCCCCCGGATGCTTCTTTCCACATTTGGCACGTGGTTGGAATCGCCTGTCATTGTTGTTGCGCTGACCATCATTGTGCCTTTTGTTGTCTTGGCCCTGCTGTTGTTGAGGATTGCCCTTCCTCTTATTGTTTCTCCAGTTTTGACTGTTGTTGTTGCTGTTGTTGTTGTTGTTGTTGTTCCTGTGGGAAGGACGGTTCTGGTTATTAGCATTGTTGGATTGCAGGTTGGGCTGAGGCTGATTCCTTCTTAACTTCGACAAATGGAACTCAGCACGTTGGGCCCTCATAACAACCTGTTCTTGGGTCCTTGGCGGACTTGCCCCATCAACAATTGCAGCAATGTCTGGTCTAAGGGCTCTTATCAACCTTCTGACCCTTTCATCTTCATTCATAACCATCCCTGGACATAGACGAGCAAGCTGATCAAACTTTGTCACCACATCAGTGACTGTCATATCCCCCTGGCGTAAGCTTTCGAACTCCTCATAATGTTTCCTCGTAACATTCATGTGGAAGAACTTCGTGTTGAACTCGTGAACAAAGTCAGCCCATGACATTTCTTCAACACTTCTGCTCTGTTCGATGCCATCCCACCATATCCTGGCCTCCATAGTAAGGCAGTACGAGGCACAGAGGACCTTTTCATTATCCGTGAAATCCATGAGTCGTAAGGTAGCCTCAATTGTCTTTAACCATCCTTGAGCGACTAATGGGTCCTTAGAACCCTCAAAGTCAGCTAGCTTGACTCTCTTCCATCTGACGAAAAGGGGTTCCTGATAGGCTGCTCTCGGTTCAGCTGCAGGAACTAGGACTTCATTTACTTGTACTTGTGGCTGCGGAGGAGGAGGAGGCACATCATTGCCTGGTTGTTCACCATTCTGGCTGTTGGCCCTTAATGCAGCTATTTCTCGTCGTTGATCCTCCAACTGCCTTTGTAGTTCAGCGATCATCGTCATAAGTCTCTCGTTAGTCTGGGTGCGGGTCTGCATTCTTCTATAGCCGTCCATCATAAATTTCCTAAAATAATAAGGACTTAAAATTCATCTTCTATTTATGAGACAGGTTTTCATTACTATTTCTTTAATCATCAAACATTCAAAACTTAATCTTATTATCATACTTGCATCAGTACATCTACCAAACTTACTTGGAGGACTTGGATTGACGTGTGGCGATATGATTGTAATAGGAAGATTCGCTCTGATACCAAAGCCTGTAACGCCCCTTAATTCGGACGTCACAGATATCGTTACATACTTACATTCATACATGCTTAAACAATTAAACTTATAGATAATATCAACTCAATCGTTACTATAGATTTTAAAAGTACTTAAACTTACATTACCAGGATCCATTCAAACGTTTTTTTTTTTTTTTTTACTTAACTTAACGTTGTTTCGTAGAACATAGTTTATTTTTATTCCATAACATAATTTATTCGTTTATACTTAAATTATTCATGAACTTATTTAATAATATTTGTTAATCAAATTGTAAAATCAAGACTTATTAAAATCTCACATTAAATCTCTTTGATCATCACATCTTTGAAATCCACTTATTCCCACAGTTCGGCAGGCCGAACTTAGGACTTCGGCAAGCCGAACAACATCGGCAAGCCGGAGCGTCTTCCACCGGCAGGCCGACAGAAGCTTTGTAATTCGGACCAAAAATTCATCCAGGTTCGGCAGGCCGAAAAATCGATCGGTCGGCCGAACTTCTGGTCTTCGGCAGGCCGTCCGAGACCAAATCTACTTTGGAAAAAAATTAAAACGTTCTAACTTTACGTAAAATATAGCGGAAGTTCATAATTCATAAAAAAAATGATAAAATAACTTATAAAACCATAATATAAGTGTTCTTAAAAAAACTCAACATAAAATATGTTCAAAATATATAATTTTATTAAATCATAAATTCATTTCTTCTTGGCGTGCTTCCGGTTACAATTCATCGTTCATGTTGCTCACATGCCGTTCCATGTCCTCCACCTATTCCATGACTCTCTTACCCTTATCTGCAACATGACATATAAAACATGAATAAGCTAATGCTTAGTAAGTACATGAAATTCTCACAATTTAAAACATTTCATAAACATCATCATTATCATTGTCATCGTATCATAAAAGTGCCTTAAGCACAATTTCATAGAAACATATCTTTCATAATATTGACCATTTTAAAACTTATTCCATATATATATTTTTTTATTCTTAAGGGCCCAAGTGTTGCACCATAAACATCATTATTGGCGCGCCGTCATGAGAGGAAAAGGGTAGCTAATCCCAAACCAAACATGACATCATAACATATCATTTCATAACATTGGGTGTGCAACACTAATTAGGTGATACATATATACATAATTTTTATACTTTGAATTTGAAACATACCATAATCATCATACATGTATAACTTTAAATCATGAAAAAAACTTTTCATAAGAAATCCTTTAAGAAAAGTCATCATGAAAATCCTTGTAAACATATCATTAAACCTTGAAAAAGTGTCATGTTGCAGGTGAGAATATACTTACTTTATCGATAGCTTACTTAACCTTAATATTGCACTTGGTGACGACACCGCGGTCTCGTTGTGCTCGCTTCCTTAAGTGTCCATGCCATATATCCATTTTAAGATGCAATAAAAAAAATCAATACTTATCATAAAATATCCATACACTTATCTCATGTTTTAAATATTATTCAAAACCCTACATCTAAACATAATTATCTTTTAAATAAAATATTTTTGAACAATTAATATATTTATATTTTAATTCAAAACTTCATACAAGCATCATATTATCATGCATGAAATTATTTTTATTATCATAAAATCTTTTAAACATACATAACATTTTATAATCAAAAATCCAGAAATAACATTTATTGAAACATTTCATAATCATAAAATACATTCATCTTACATACACATACATAAGCATAATTAACAACTTTTCACGAAAACATCATTCCTTACCTCTTGAATAATCATTACATTTTTCATACCTTCAAAATTAAACAGTAACATTTTACTGTGAGGGGTAGAAGACAGAAATATTCATTTTTTCATAAAATGTTAAAATGATATAAAACATGAAGAGACATTACACATAACAAAATACAATACCTAAAGAAGACATTGTAGACGAAATTTGAAGAGGAGAACATCTTTTTACATTTACCAAAAAAAAAAAAAAATGAATTCATACCTTGAAGTTTCTTCTCGAAATTCTTGAATTCGACTAACGAAACAAGACTTCTCTCTTTTGTTTTTTACAATATGCTCAGAAAATTTCCGTGGAAGAGAGAGAGAAATTTCGTGAGGAAGAGAAGAGGAAGAGAAATGAAAGAACGTCTCAGAAATTTTTGAGGGGCAAAACGTGCGAAGGAGAGAAAATAGTGAAAAAGGAAACGTTAAAATTTTTTACGCAATAAACACCATTGATGGGAATTCAATTCCCTTCATTAAGTTAGAAAAATTCTGACTGTTGGGGGCGTGACATGAGGCGTGAGGGGAGGAAGAGAAAATAATGGGAGAACGTCTCAGAACCGAGAAAAATTATTTGAGGAAAGAGCGTTAAAATTTTTTTGAAGAAGGTGATTGGCGTAGGAAAGGAGGAGAATAGAAAAGGAACGTCAAATATCATCAATCTTACCTTAACTTACCTTCTAAAAATAGGAAACCTCTTAATATAATACAAATCTAATCCTTTAATTTCCTTAACTGATAAAAACATTCCATTATTATGCCAATTAATCACATTAATTCAGCCAATTAACGTAATTAACTTAGTCATAACTCTGGAGAGATTTCTGCTTACTGTTTGTCAGCCTTGTTCGGCCTGCTGATTTTCCCTCTTCAGCCTGCCGATCTGTCATTAAATGCCATAACATAAAACATTCACACATCATTGCATCATAAATAATCATATATTTATAATTTCACATGAACACTAGAGCACAACGATTCCATGCGGTCGTCACCTGTCACAAATCTTGACATAAAAAGTTAGTAACATGCACATCATATATCATATCATATAACGTTATTTATTAATAACATTCCTTAATAGCGTTACTAACTTAGCGTGGTCCGTTACATAAAATAGGCGGGTGTTACAGTAGGTATCAGTTCGGGGCAAAGTCATGCTAATGGATTAAATCTCTTTACGACATCTACCACTGACATATTACCTTGTTTAAAATTATTGAATTCTTCCTCTCGGGCTGCCATTGTTTCCACATTAAAGTAAGCCCTTCCAAATTTTTCCACGAATCTGACCGCGACATTTCGCTTACATTCCTTCTATGTTCTACCAACTCCCACCATCTCCTAACATCCTTGGTGAGAGAAAATAAGGCACACAAGATCTTCTCACGATCACTGAGCCCCGTAAATTTCAAAACCTTGTCTATGCCCGTAAGCCAATCATCGGCTTCTAGTGGATCAGTGGATCCATCAAATTCTGGGGCTTTCATCCGTCAAAATCTTTCATAAAATTCAGTAGCAGATGCTACCGAAACAGCTGGAACAGCTGTTGCATCAGCCATCAACAATAAAGTTTGTTTACAAGCCTACCGTGCCATTTCGTTATTACGTCAGTATATACTATTACTTAATAGTACTAAAAAAAATAATATCAAATAGCATAAATATATGCAAACATGAACGATGACATAAACTCGATATCTCATTTCATAAATTTCATTTCATTAACTTCTTTCTTTTCCTTTTTACACTCTTCATTCTTAAAACATTACATAAATGACTAGCATAATACTTACTTTCGTTTCTTACATAAACTGTTCATATCATTTTCGGGAGCAGTTATCTCTTCCAGCCACATATGCCCTATTGCTGTGAAGGATACCACTTGCCGGATATATATTCATGTACAAAAGCACAAGGCTCAAAACTGTGCTAATCACACATCTACATACATCATAATACATATAGTTCATCATAGGTCCCTTTTCTTTCTAATCTGACTTTACTCCTGACACATCACTAGGTTCATGATCCTCCTCAGGGACCTCCTCTTCCTTTTCCTCTAAATCGGTAGACTCGTCGACACTTGCAATTATAGGTTCGGGAGGCACTGGAAGGAATTCAAGCTCATCATCATCATCATCATCAACATCTTCTTCTTCTTTCATTTCCACTAGGGGATCCTCTAAGGGCGCGGCCATATTTTGTTCCGCATGCAACACTTCCATGATAAAATCATGGAGACTGAGGAAATCCCTCAGATACTGCATTTGTTGTTGGACCGCAATAGGAAGATCTCTCTAAATAAGGTCACAAATTTGCCGCAAGGGTATTTCTGGCGGAATCAATGGTATCATAGTATGGTGAAACCTTAAGATATAATGATCTACTAGCTCTCCTATGTACCTTCCCCATAAGGGTTCTACACATAGATATAACCGACGACACCAATCCGCCCATAACAATGGAATCACTTAGACTTGCATAGCATCCGCTGGGGGTAAAGGTGTGAATTCTGCTAGAATCTGTTCCTTGAAGCCTTGCCAATCCCTAGGTCGTTTGTCAAGTCCTATGCTCAACCACCATGCTAAGGCTTCTCTCAGCAACAGTCCAAAAGCTAATCGTACATGAAGGTGCGGTGGCATATGGCATGTAGCAAAGACCACTTCTACAACATGTAGCCATTCAATCAACACCATGGACTACTTGGAAAGCGATACTTGCTCTTCGATCCGCATCCACATTAGGTTCATTCGGGAGAGCCGCCATCTACTACATTTATCTTAATTAACATAACAATTTCATATAACATGAAAACTTAACATTCTTATACTTAAAATCAAACTATCTTACTTGAGCTATGGTAATGGAGCGAACAACAATGTGCAGTAGGGTGGCAGGATTTCCACTCTGATACCAACTGTCACAACCTACCTTTCCGGGCTGTGATAAACTTTTTTCTTACTTACATATAGGAGAAAATTAAATTTTTTTTTTCACATATAGATATTAACTTCCTTTGGAACACAAATATATACATACATTTACTTAACACACTTATTTGTACAATACTGGTTTTAGCAACTTTGAAAACACAAATATATGTACTTGTACTTACATAACAACTTTTCTTATACAATACTATTTTCTAAACTTTACATTTCAAAATAACAAAAAATATGTTACAACGGAAATATAACAGCTGCGGATTTCATACCCAATCTGCACACTAATCATCCCTCTGCCAGCTCATCAATAGAATTATTTTGACCTTCTCGTCAGAATACCTACAGCATGAAACACTTAATGAGCTTATGCCCAGTAAGTTCTATATAACCCACATGCACATTCAATAAAATGCATGATCTCATTATGCTTTCTTATAAACCTTCTTTATCATTATCATTTCTTGTCTTTAACTAGGGCCCAAGTGTTCATACCATTGTGCACTTAGGTCTACGTAACACCGTGATCATACTGCATCCTTAAACACCTCTTGAGTTAGGAGTCGATACGACACTTTTTCTTACTTCTGGTGATATAATTAGCAGTCTATTTATTATGGTTATCATACCATGCATAAAGTGATAAACACATGTTATACACAAAATATAAAAACTCTTGTACGATATAGTACACACAGGTACATACTTTTATACTCATAGGTATCCATTAATATACACACCGGTATACAATATAATATACACTCAGGTATTTATTTAGTATACTTACAGGTATACACCAACATACTTGCAGATACTCATGTCATATCATACACACAGGTATACAACTTGATATTCACACAGGTATACATATACACATATCACACTCTATACTTACAATTCCAAACTGTAGGTGGGATGAGTACTTATTTGATTTCGTGTACTGCACAAATCAACCTCGATTTCCTCTTTCCTAGACTTCTAGAATCCTGTTGGCCAATTTCAAAGCCATTAGCCAAATTCACTATGTTTCAATACAAAGTAATCGTTGGTTAATTAATAAATTGAGTTATGTAACTATATACAATTCCAAAAATTACTAGTTTTCTTATTCCTATTTTATTCTACCCTATCATCTCTAATGAAGGGTGGAAATCTTTCCAATCATTCCCTTTTGCCCTTTTGAAACATTTAGAGCAGTTCGGATTATTCGAGCAAAATGACAATTTTGCCCCTAGTGGGTCTATTAACTTCCCCGAGCTCGATTTTGCTATTCTAACAAAAATAGTTATGAACTAATTTAAAAATAGTACCCTAGTGGGTTGGATCTCCTTATTTCACATCTATGCCCTATTTTAGTAAAACTTTACAGTCTAATCCCTTAACTGAAAATTTTGACAGTTTTACCCCCGAGGCTACAATTTTTCTCTTTAAACTAAAATTTCCTATTTTTCATGAGGAACATTTTTACTCAAAGTACCATACCCTAAATCACTTTGCCAAATGACATTTTCGCCATTTCAAAATTTTTTTCAATTTTAACAAATTCTTGAAAGATTAAAATTTCACAAACGATTGAGATTTTTGACGAACTACCCATGATGCCTAACAGTTTCATTAAGATCTACAACTTTCATGTTTTAAATTTTCTAAAATTCTCACTGTATAGGGGTGTTTTTGGGCAATTTTTATTTCTATCCAGAAGAAACTTTTTCTTTCAATTGAGTCCTTAGGGTACTTTTGTAAAAATCCATTTTTAAACAATAGATCTACCCCTTCAAGGGGATTTCCTACTCTTGTTTGAACCATTTTCCATGCCCAACATCATTTTTGAAAAACTAGCATTAAAATTACAAAAATACACTATTTACATAAACTCCCATTTTGCAACTTAAATCCTAAATTTCCACAATATCAACATGCCATAATTCATTTTTCTATGGGATTTAACTAAAAAAAGTGCTCAAGAACCCACATGCTTTTAAAAGAATAACAATCAAAACAAAAATCACAAATTTCAAAACTTTAAAATTCAAAACTTCCCCCAAATAACTCCTTTGAAGGCTTCTTTGAATCTCCTTTCTAGACACTATTTCCATGCAAAAATACCATGAATTAACTTCCATTCTTTTTCCCAAGAAAAAACCCAAGAAACCTTGAAAAAGTTTCTGTTTTTACCTTAAAACTTGTTGGAATTCCTTGGAGTTTGGCTCTTGAACTTAATTGGGGTTATTTTTGCAAAGATTTGGGTTGAGAACATTTTTGAGTGGCTACAACAATGGCTGCCGTGGAGGTTGAAGAAGAAGAAGAAAAGAAATTTTGGCTAACTTTGCATTTAATGCATGTTTATCCTCTTAGGTGACTTATCAAGTAACCCATTGGGTTACTAGGTGTCACCATGAGATTGGGCCACCTTTCATGGCATGGTGGCCCAATAAAATTCAATTGGGTGTCCACTTTGTGGGGTCCAAAAATTTACACTATGTAATTTTTCACTACATAGTATTTTTCTTACACTGCCATGGTCAAATCAGTGCAACTCATATCCTTATACTGTAAAAAAATATTTTACTTACCTTTCATTTACTTTTGGAGGCCAAACGTAACATTTTCTATATTTGCATTTTCACTTAGCAGTATACTTATACTGCATTAGCCTCCTTTCCACACTAGGTTAAGGTCTCGATGGACTCTATGTCTTATTCATGCTCTAATTACCCATTCATGTATATCACAATTTTATAATTAATTGTGATATAAAATTTATTTTATGGATATTATTTACAAATTTTTGAGTAATAAAACTCATAAAATCTGTATTTAACAATATCCAACATTGCATCACATTTGCAATGTATTTTTCAATTAATACTGCTTAATTATACATTATCATAATTCTACAAAAATTATAATTTTAAGGGTAAATTCTTTAATTAAACCTAATTAAATATTAGATTTTATTAATGAATTTTCTTGGTCATTACATAGGCAAACCGATGGTCGCAGATCGGTAGGCCGAACATGAGGTTCGGCAAGCTGATAGCGGAGCAAAAATCTGGTATCTTTGGTGGCAGGTAGAATTTCTGGTTCGGCAAGCCTATCTATCATGAACCAACAGGCCGACCTAAAATGATCGGCAGGCTGGTGGATCATGACCGGTAGGTCGATCACCCAAATTGGCTTGTCGACAGAGAGCTAAATTTTTTTTTAGAATTGGTATAGTTTTCGATGTAGTTTTAATTTTATTTTTAGGACAATTCTGAGAAACATTAAATTTGGATATGATCAAAAATTTGAAGTTTTCAATTCATACGGGATTGAAGACTTGCGAATGGGCATTGCATAAAGAAGGATACAGCTTGGAGATTCAAGGATGAAGAATCGATAACATGTTTTGATTATTCTCTTGTAATCTTTGTTTTCTATTCTCTAGGGTGGAACCATAATATTATGGTTATTTATTATTATTTTGCTTATAGCTTTGCTTAATTGCTTTGCTTGTCTGCATTATAATATGATTTGCCATGTATATTGATAACATGTCATATACAATAGGGAGTGCCGCTCATATTAAAATTGTTCATGCATGTCTTTTAAAATAAAACCTTGATTTCAAAAGATTGAGTAGGCGAAGGTTTTCGAAGAGAGGACCTAAGGCCGCCATCGTTGGTCCATAGGAAGAACATGGTGGTCCTGACCCCTAGGAAGGGATTTCTATCATGTACCAAATTGGATCTCTGAGAGGATAAGGTATTTCAGCATGGTTTATGGTTGCATACCCCTAAGTGGTGATTATAAATCGTGGATAAAATATTGAAACGATGGTTATACACTCATGTTAATTTTATTATTAACCTCCCCTAGGAGCTTTGTTAATAAAATTAATGGCCAAAGAAACGATTATTAATATATGTTGGATCATACGAGTCCTGGATGACATATATTAATCAAAAGGGGATCCGTGTTCCTGATTGAATTTGGCATGACTCCCTTAGGTGCTTGTTGAATTCTGAGTTAAGAATTACCGTTGTAAGGTTGTGATATTTTCAAGGTTTTGACACATAAACACAATTGTATGTTCTTACATGATTGGGTTATCTTACTAAATTATTATGATATGTTTGCTTATGTTTGGTATATGATTCTTTATTGTAGATTAAAATTGTCTAAAAACGCTTTATCTTCGATACTTGACAAAAACTAATTAACCGGAGATAATTATAATGATTGGAAACGAAACCTGAATATCGTCCTCTCCTTTGAGAAATTGAAATTTAAGCTGACAACCCCTTGTCCTCCCTAGCCTACAGTAGACTCCACTAATGAGCAATTCTAAGCGTACGATCGCTAGAAAGATGCAAACGATCAGGTCCGCTGCTATGTTATGGCCAGCATGAATAATGTGCTGCAGCTCAACGTGAGGATTATGAGACTGTTAAGCAGATCTTGGATAATCTAGAAGACATGTTTGGAGGCTAGGCCCTAACAAAGCGGCAAGGAACGCTTCAGAAACTTCTTAACTGTAAGCGGAGGCCAGGGACATCTGTAAAAGAGCACATGATGTTGGTCATGGGTTACCTCGTTGAGGCTCAAACCAATGGAGCAGACATCACTGCTGAAACTCAGACGACTATGGTCTTTGAGACTCTGTCTAAGGAGTTTATTCTGTTTAGAGCTACATTTAATTTGAGCAATAGACAGGATATGACCTTAACATAATTGATGAAACAGTTACAGAGTTTAAATTGTTGATCAAGGAGTTTCCTGCTGGTGGAGAGGCCAATTTAGTTGCTGCTTATGGTTCCAATCCCAATTCAGGGAATGGAAAGAAACAGCAAGCCAAGAACGGGAAGTCTTCTATTCTTGCTAACAATAAGAGCAAGAAGAAGAAGAAGAAGAACCCAAAGAAGCTTAAGTGCTTCTTCTGTGGGAAGGTCGGGCACATAAAGAAGTATTGCAAGGACTTCCTTTCCAAAGGAGGTAGGTGTGATCTTCTGTATTTAGAAACTTGTTTGGTTGAGGAATCTAGTGACATTTGGGTTATAGTTTCCAATGAAACTAATCATGTTTGTGTTTCTCTACAGGGGTTCAAAGAAACGAGAAGTTTGCTTTATGAAGACTTCATGCTTCTGATGGGCGATGGATCTTTTTTCTTAGCGGAAGTAGTGGGAGACGTCCATCTTTATTTTGATAATGATAGGAATTTAATTTTGCGAGATTATTTTTATGTTCCTAAATTTAAGAGGAATTTAAATTCTTTAGTGTGTTTATTTAAAGACTCATATTTGGTTTCTTTTAATAATAAAGTGGTGATTCGTAAAAATAAATCTTTTATCTATTCTAGATGGATGCAAAATAATCTATATTTTATCAAACCTGAGATGGACTTACTGCTTAATGCTGAGATAAATGATTATAACTCTAAAAGACTTAAAACTTCTCACTTTAATAAGACTTATGTTTGGCATTTACGCCTTGGTCATATTAACTTGAATAGGATTCAAAGGTTGGTAAGGGATGGACCTTTAAGTCACTTAAAGGTGGAATCTATACCTCAATGTGAATCTTGTTTAGAGGGTAAAATGACCAAAAGACCATTTGGGTCTAAGGGCAATAGGGTCGAAGGGGTTCTAGAACTTGTACATAGTGATGTTTGCAGACCAATGAACATCTGGGCACGAGGAGGGTTTGAGTACTCTATCACTTTTATTGACAATTACTCAAGGCATGGGTATGTGTACCTGATGCACCACAAAAGCAAAACTTTTGATAAGTTCAGGGAGTTTCAGGCTGAAGTGGAAAAGCAATTGATTAGACCCATAAAGGCACTTTGATCCGATCGAGGTAGAGAATACCTTTTTGATGAGTTTCTAGGACACTAATTAGAGAATGGGATTTTATCCCATTTGACTACGTCGGTCACTCCGCAGCAGAATAGCGTAGTAGAGAGAAAGAATAGGACTTTATTAGACATGGTAAGGTCCATGATGAGTTATTCATCATTGCCTTTATCCTTTTGGGGATATGCACTACAAACAACATGTTATCTTTTGAACAACGTGCCTTCAAAATCGGTCCCTAAAACTCCTCATGAGTTGTGGACGGACAAGAAGACATCCTTAAACCATATTTGCAATAGGGATGTCTGGCTCATGTCCTGTTTAAGGATGCAAATAAGTTGGTAGCATGTTCGAAAGTTTGTGTGTTTGTAGGATATCCAAAAGGGACTAAAGGGGATTATTTCTATAACCCAAAGGAAATTAAAGTTGTGGTTTCGACTAATGCAACTTTCTTTGAGAAGAGTTATATGGACGACTTTAAGCCTCGAAGCAAAGTAGTGCTTGAGGAGTTAAGGAGTGATCCAATCACTCCAAAGGTTCCAAATGAAACCGTTCTGTTCAGTGTAGAAAGACCAAACGAACTTGAACAACAACCTAAGGGGCTTCGTGTAGTGGGAGGATCGGGCGTTAACCCGAGGAGTATATGTTCAATGGGGAAGCCTTCTTGGCTGAACTGGATGAACATGATAGGGATCCTTATAATTACGTAAAGGCTATGAAGGATGTTGATTCGAAACTCTGGATAGAGGCCATTAACGTATAGATAAAGTCTATGGAGACTAATCAGGTTTGGGAGCTTGTGGATCTTCCCGAAGGGGTAAAACCCATAGGGTGTAAGCGGATTTACAAGAAGAAAAGAGGAGTAGATGGAAAAGTCAAAACCTTTAAGGCTAGACTGATAGATAAGGGTTGTACGCAAAAGGAAAGAATTGATTACGAGGAAACCTTTTCGCCTGTAGCCATGCTGAAGTCCATCTGAATTCTTCTGTCCATAGCTACCACTCTTAATTACTAGATTTGGTAGATGGATGTCAAGATGGCTTTTCTAAATGGCTATCTTGATGAGTCCATTTATATGGATCAACCAAATGAGTTCAAGGTTAAGGGTCAAGAGGGAAAGGTTTGTAAGCTGTTAAAGTCAATTTATGGACTTAAACAGGCTTCCCGTTCTTGGAACATAAGATTTCATAAGGTGATCAAGACTTATGGATTCTCACAAAATGTAGAAGAGCCATGTGTTTACAAATACATTAAGGATGGGAAGGTGGTTTTTCTGCTACTCTATGTAGATGACATTCTGCTAATTGGCAATGACGTTGGGGCATTGTCATCGGTCAAATTATGGTTGACTAAGCAATTTGACATGAAGGACTTGGGTGAGGCTAATTTTGTTCTCGGTATCCAGATCTTTCGGGATAGGAAGAACAAAATGATAGCTTTGTCCCAAGCCGGCTACATAGATAAAATTCTCAAGAAGTTTACAATGCAGGATTCCAAAAAAGGTGGGCAACTATCTAGGTCTGGAATTACTATTTCTAAAAAAGACTCTCCAAAGTCTTATGAAAAAAGAGAATACATGAAGAAGGTGTCTTATGCTTCGGCAGTGGGTAGTCTCATGTATGCCATACTTT
Source organism: Artocarpus heterophyllus (assembly GCA_025403435.1). Lineage (NCBI taxonomy): Eukaryota > Viridiplantae > Streptophyta > Magnoliopsida > Rosales > Moraceae > Artocarpus > Artocarpus heterophyllus. Next base: position 12,946,699 of record CM046345.1, read on the forward strand.
GCACACGATCGGATATTTGTTATGTGGTTGGGATAGTAAGTCGATTTCAGGCGGATCCAGGACCGAACCATTGGGTTATGGTTAAGCATATTTTCAAGTACCTTAGAAGGACTTGAGGGTATATGCTTGTCTATTCAGGTGAGGATTTAACTTCTCTAGGATATACTGACTTAGATTTCCAATCCTGTCTAGATTCTAGGAGATCGACTTTGGGTTTTGTGTTTACTCTGGGTGGCAGTGCCATTAGTTAGAGAAGTGTGAAGCAAGATTGCACTTTGTATTCAACGATGGAGGCCGACTATGTGGCAGCTAGTGATGCTTCGAAAGAAGCAATGTGGCTCTGCAAGTTCCTTGGGGATCTTGAGGTAGTTCTTGGTATGGATAAGGCGGTATCACTGTATTGTGATAACAGTGCGGTGATAGCTAATGCTAAGGAACCAAGATTTCACAAGAAGAGTAAGCATATTGACCGGAAGTATCATGTGATAAAGGACTTCATCGAGGGCGGGCATGTCTCTGTGTGCAAAATCGCATCAAAGGACAATCTAACTGATCCATTCACGAAGACACTTACTAAGAGAGTCTTCGAGAGGCATGTGAAAACCATGGGGATGTGAGATTTGTCATATTTACTCACTTAGTACAAGTGGGAGATTGTTAGACGTGTATACCCTAAGGAGAAAAAATGTGATATGTTTTTGGAGACATTTTTATCAATAAAGAATTTATTTATTTATATACCAAATCTCATCCTCTTTACGTTCATATTTGTTGAATGTATATTAAGCAAACAATAGTCTGAGACTGTCGGTCTAAATTTTTAAGAATTGAGCATATGATGGACAGATTATGCAGAAGACACGATTGTTAAGGTGACGGTCTAAATCATAAGATCTACATTCAAGGGAATAAACTTGGGCGCTTTATTCATGTAAATATTGTTATGATGTCTATATCCCTATTGGGAGATGGTTTGTCTTGACCATTTAAGGTGGACTCCACGAATTGAAACATTGGCATATTGTCATAGGTGATGATGTGTTGGATCAGACATAAAGTGAATTGATTTGAATTAATAATTTTGTCTCGGTAAATCTATTCACTTTAGACAATCATTTGTATTGTATCTTAATCTTGAGATTAATACTGGGACCATTGTCTTGACTTGTGTCTTTTGATATACCCAAGGGTGTCACCCATATTTTAATAGTAGTATGCATGCCGGTACATTGGAGACATGACTCTTGATAGCATAGACCCATTATTGATAGATATGAAATCCAAAGCTCCTCTTTAAGAGTAGTGATCTCCTCTTATATGCGTTATCCTGTAATTGAAAAAATGGAGCGCTCAACCATTTGGATTCATAGGTGTAACCGAATGGTATACTATCTTTGGATGGTAAGTTTTTCGATGGTGACATAATGCAACGTAAGATAAAAATAATCGGGAAGGTAAGACAGAACTTGTCCTTAAGCCAATTATGGATAATCCTATGGGGATACGATACACTATGATAGGTCATAGAGACTTAGCTATATAAGCTTCGTAATTCTATATAGTTCAAGAGTGCAGCTCCAAGCTTTTAGTGGAGTAGCATTGTAGTTGATAATTATGAAATGTATATCTGGGATATTGGGTTTCATAATTATCGGGAGCTTGAACTATATAGGTCTATCAGATCCTCTTTGCTAGCTCACAAAAATACTATAATGATACGGCGTGCTTCTCCAATAATTAATGACTTATGTCAAATTTATTAGATTGGCTAAAATTCAGAAGAATCAAATAATTCATGTCTGTTTATTGGTTAGATTAATTTTCAATTAATTCAAGATAAACTTGTTGAATTATTAGGAATTCATTTATTTTCCTAGAGTTTATCTAGATAAAGTTGTTTTAATTAGACTCTATCCTATTGGGTTATTTAAATTAAAAATAAGACTCTATCCTATAGAATCTATGGTAGAAAATAAAAGATTCACTGAGATTTTTATCGACAATTCAGCATGCTGATCCTTAGGTTTGGCCTGCCGATGGGGCAAGTTCAGCATGCCGGTTAGACAAATCGGCATGCTAACCACCTAATAAAAATATCACGCGTTTTTACGCTGATTTCATTATATATTGATCCAAATTTGATTATAATTCAAATTTTGAGGCATTATCTGATAAGGATGACTTCTAGGCCCAACCTCTATAAAAAGGGAGTGAGTCTTATTATTATTTAGAACAATTGAGAGATTAAGAGTGAAACTCTAATAGTGCAATTCTAAAACTCTCTGAGAGCTCTTGTTCACAAGTCACAAACACTAGCTTTGGGTTCTCTCAATTGGTTGGAAGGAGAGTCACTTAAAGGAAGAGTTGCATATATGAGCTCACCCTCACTCCGATCGTGGATAAAGAATAGCAAGAAGGCCAGTTAGTTGAGGTCCTTCTTGAGCGTTACTTCTCTTCATTGATTGAGGAAGCTTTTCTGCATTTACAAGGTTAGTAAGATCTGGTTAATATATGCATATAACGTGTTAAACTTATGTTTTGGAAAATACTCTGATATAAAAATTTTTAAAATTTCGTTCCATACTGTTTTTCCAACAGTAGTCTGCGTATCTTTTGTGAGCTAAATGATGAGAACATTCCACTTGTTTAGCTTTTTTGCTTGCTTGACACTTAGTTCCTATAATTTTATGAATTTATGTTTTATTCATAAGTAAATGTGTAAACCCAACATGAAAATATGAAGATTATTAAATAAACTAACCAAAAACTCTTTTGAGGTTCTAGATCTCACAAATTCTATCCAATGCTCGGCAACCTCAGGGTAAGCAGCTGGAGGTTGTCTAAGCGTATCATAGTTTCCTGTCTTCAAATTATGTTTAATATACTTCTTATTTAATTTTACTCTAAAATTGCTCCATTTTCTTCCAATCTACTTTATGTGATCCTCTTTGCTATTCTCAGCCAAGTCAAAAGTATTCTACAAAAAAATTAAACAACTCAGACAAGTAAATCTTTGTAAATAAACTGATTTACCTCAACAAGTTCCCAAAATTTATCTTTGGTATTATTTTGAATTCATGCCAATCCTTAATAATAATAGGAACCATATCACGAACTAATACACCAAAGTAGCTTTGTAAGCGTTTTGCTTGTTTTCCAATCGTTTGCTGTTTCTTTTTGTCAGCTTAATTAAAATTTTAAGTTTACATATTTTAACTTTTGGAGTACGTACTGACCTTCATCAAGTAGGTTTAGAATTATATTTAACACATGTCGTTTTTGCTTTTGGATGGCTCATAAGGACATTTCTTTGATTTTATAGCCAATCTTCCGAGCATGCAAGTTACATTGCTACATTCTGCTCTTCTTTCACAGGGAAACTGGTGATAAACATTAAAATAATAAATGGTTTTTACACAAAGTTGGTTTCTTTTTCTGTGTTATATACGTATACATGCACACACACACATGCATATATAGTGGCACAATATTTCCAATTTTTGGATGCTTGTGCTTGGTTGCCTTTGCTATTGTTACAAAATCTGTTGTGGAGATAAGGATTACTTCTAGTGTGCTGAGGGAAAAGAAGAAGATGCAGGGTATTCTATTATCCTGCTTTCTTTCCTATTAATTCTTTAATATGACATGCTATATAATATCTTTAACTTGGACAACCACATTTTTCATGTTTGCCGATGTTATTGCTTTCTTTCCTATATTTTTAATATGTCACTCGCAGAGCTCATGCCACATCAAATGTTGGTGGGGGACTTTTATACCGAGTCAACCTCGAAATAATAACCAATCAATGATCCATATTAAAGTACAACAAACTGTTCAACAAATAATAATTTATAAACGAGACAAAGGGTCACATTTTTTACACGTTAGAAAAATGTTTTAGATACCACCGGTGTTAAACATCATCATTAATAAATAGTAGGATCTATTATGAGACTCATCTTCTATCAGTAGATAATATTACCAGTGCCTTAGAGCAATACTTGTTATTTTAGCTTTTATAACAATGTTGCTGCTATACTTCCATTAGAAAGAGATTTTTTTTTATAATTAATTAATTAATTAAAAGTGAAGTATAACTACAAACCATTATTTTAGGATTGAATTAATTGACAATACAATGTTCTTGATCATATTGATGCATCAAGATCATATTATTATGATATTAGAGTTTATAATCCAGAGAATGAATTTCCAAAGTGATTCGGCCATCAAGCTGTAGGGAATATAAGCATGCAACTTTCTGAAAATTGGATTAATTCCAATTTCTTCCGGCGAAAGGATTATGAAATTGATCAGAGTTTTGGTTTGATTGTGAAAAGGTTTGGAGTTGGTTTTGTACATAGGAAAGAAGAAATCACCACTCTTCAGTAGCTCTAATTCCCTCTGTTATTATCTTTCTGGTCCTTTGCTCTCCCTTTTCCAAGATTAAAAGGTTGAACATTGAGGATGCGTTGGACTCGTTTGATAAAAAACGTACAAAACATGTTGAAACGAAATATATATTTTTATAAAATATATGTTTTTATGTTCTTAGTTTGTTTAACGTTTTATGTTTTACAGAATTCAAAGTGAAGAGGCAAATTAAGCACATGATTTAGAATATTCCCTGATTATAATTCCCTTAAAAACCTCAAGAAAAAAAAAAAAACTTTCCATATGTGTTTCATGAAAACAGATCAGGCAACCAGTGTTTCATGAAAAATCAGAAAAGCTTAAACTTACCAAAAATAACTCGATTCATCTAGGCCAGACAAAATGATTGACGTGAACAAATAAAATAAGGAAAGTTGCCACAAAATCTAAAAGAATCACATAAAGGCAACTTCAAAGAATTCATGTCTGATCTGAATTTTGCACTCAAAAATCAACTTCAAATGGTGGCATTCCTCTTCTCCTTGTATTAAAAAAAAAAATAATTAATTTGCAACATATGCAATAAATAATATTGTGAGAATGGCTTGACCAGCTTTTATTTTATGTGTTGAGTACAATTTATTACAGTGTACAGGCTAATATTGAAAAGGTGAAAGATTACAAAGAGGAAACTTACGGTGGACAACAAAATGAGAAAGTAAATATAAAAAAAAAAAGAAACATTACAACTCGTAAATTGACACAGCTGGCTTCATAAAACTGTACTTATTAATCTATTCACCTTTTCAAGGTGTGAGAAGAGATGGGATGCTTTGTTCATTTTTAAAGAAATTAGCTGGATCAACTGCAGTTTTTACCTGAATCAACCTGTTTAAATTGTTCTTGAAATATCGAGCACCCCAAATCCTTGCTTTTGCAATATTATAAGCACTTGCGTTTTTCCCCTCATTTTTATTCTTCCCAAGATCAAGGTCTCTAAAGTTGAAATATGCAGTCCTCGGATTTTTTGACACATAAGGAGTCATGGAACGGTAAAGTCTCCTTAACCAACTCATACGCTCTTTGGAGGCTCTAAGATTATCTTTTTCTTCCCATTGCACAAAATAATGAATCAGGTAAAGGTTTCCAGCTCGATGAGGGAATGGGATTGCGGACTCCGAAAACTTGTTCATTTTCCCTCCGAAAGGAAATAGATCAATCAAAACTGTTCCTACCTCTTCTTCATATAACTTTTCCAACATTCCTTCGAGCACGTCATCTGGAATAGGCTCTTTCACAAAGTCAGATTTAGCTTTGTATGACATCAAATTCATATTAGATTTCCTAGTAAGTAGAACATCTAAGGATTCTCCATTTCTGAAGTAATTGAAAAAAACAAAGGATTCTACCCATCTCATTTCAGTACACTCTTTTCTTAGCAAACCTAACTCGGGAAACTCCTCTTGCATTAATTGAAGGAGCCTATCCATGCGGCCATGAAATGTCGCGCGGAAGGTAGCAAGGAGCATAACTTTCTTTTTCCCTTCTTCATCGACAGAGCTTGCAGTTATGAATCTAATGTACATCGTTAGATCCTCATCAACTTTGTCAGCACGGCGCTGCCAACGATGGACAAGCTTCTTTGTTTCATCGTCTTCCATGTTCCTTGAAACATCAAACACAGTCACTATTGTTGGCACAGGAACTAGTCGAATTTTCCATGAAAGCACGATTCCAAAGCTTGCTGCTCCACCACCACGTATGGCCCAAAACAAATCTTCCCCCATAGACTTTCTATCAAGAATTCTTCCTTCAACATCGATGAATTCTACGTCGAGAATATTATCAGCTGCGAGGCCATATTTTCTCGTCAAATAGCCAAAGCCGCCTCCACTGATTAGTCCACCAACACCAACAGTGTGACAATCGCCAGCTGAGAAGCCGAGATTATCACTTTTTTCAGCAATCCTATAATATAGTTCACCTATCGTAGCTCCAGCTTGAACCCATGCAGACTGGTTCGCCACGTCAATGTTGACTGAATCAAAGTTTCTCAAGTCAAGTAGGACAAAGGGGACATTGGACCGATAAGAAAGGCCTTCGTAATCATGGCCACCACTCCGGGTTCTGATTTGCATGCCGTGTTTTTTGGAGCAAAAAATAGTGGCTTGGACGTCGGAGAAATGGAACGGCGTGACAATAACAAGCGGTTTTCGGGTCCAGGGCAAAAAAAAACGGTCGTTATGTATTGATGAATTCAGTATAATGGAGTAGGACGGATCATTTGAAGTGTAGATAGTGGATTCGAGAGTGGAGGTAGAGTTGGATATTAGAGTGGCGAGGCAATGGATAAAGTTTTCATTAGTGTGCGCTGAAGCTGTAAATAAGAGTGAAAAAAGAAAGATGGCAATTTTGGTAAACAACGAAGAAAACACAAAGGACTTCATTTTTCTTTGTCTCTTGGTTTTTGGCACAATATGCTTCTAATTGCCTCCTTTTATAGCTAAGAAATGCTCATATCTTTTCTCACTTTCTTGAACGCCGACTTTAGGACTTTTATGTAAAGGAAAATGAAAGCGATTTTTTATATTATCCAGTTAAACATATAAAAAGTACATGAAGTATTTATTAATTGACTACTTTCTGAGTCAGTTGTTAATTGACTACTATCTGAAGCAGTTAAAAACTGATTTAGCTAACACTATAAGAAAAACTATATTTAATGACATATTATTTACGACATGTAGTTTTTGAATGTCATTGAAAAGTACATACAACGACATCTCCAACAAACATGTCGTTAATGACATTTGAAACAATAATTAACGACATCTATATAGATATCGTATTAAATGTCTCTTTTTAACGACAATAGCTTATTGTCATTAAATTATTTGACGACAAGTAGGAGATGTCGTCAAAGCCTTGGAGATTCCACGACACCCCTTATAGACGACCTCTTGACTAATGTCGTCTATAAGGGGTGTCGTAGAATCTCTAAGGCTTTGACGACATCCTCTACTTGTCGTTAAATAATTTAACGACACTAAACTATTGTCGTTAAAAGAAGATCTTTAATACGACATCTATATAGATGTCGTTAATTATTGTTTCAAATGTCGTCAATGACATATTTGTTGAAGATGTCGTTGTATGTACTTTTCAATGACATTTAAAAACTATATGTTGTAAATAATATGTCGTTAAATGTAATTTTTCTTGTAGTGTAAGTTCTAGATGGCACATTGCGTTTGAAAATGACCAAAAGAATCTATACTAGCCTTAGAATTTTCAAATTGACTATCACTTAATAAATAAGAAGATGTAACATAATTCAATTAAATATGTGAAAACAGGAACACATGAAATTAATTATTTCAAATTGATTTTAGTTATATGCAATTTGGCTCATAATTTAATTCCATGTTGAAGGGACCATAACGTGGTATACTTGTCTATGAGCACTTTCAAATGACTGCCCTAGGAGAAGAAGAAATAAAATATTATGTATGTCCAGATACCATGGGCACAACATAGCAACCACCCAGGATCCTATGGGTCATCTGAAATTTTATTTTTTCATAAAATTCTCAACACGTTTTTTACTATTCGTTCAATTAAGATATATAAAAACCAAAGAAAAAAAGGCACCTAGAACAACAATAAATCATTTTCAATAGTTTGAATGAAATCATGATAAGCATACATAAATAATTTAAGCATGCCGTGGAGAGTTGGATTGTTGACATTTAGAAATAATTAGCTATATATTACATAATAGATGAGACAAGAGTAAAATGTCAGAATCACATGAATACGATTCTTTGACCTCGACAACTAACGAAAAATATATTAGTTGTTTACTTTAAGCTATAAATTACTATCAATTGTTTCATAGTAATTCCTTTCATTTCTGAATTCTAATCATACTAGTTAAGAGCCAAGTGCGATAAAAGTGAAAGCAATTTTATACTTAAATCTGTGTGTTAAATTGATAATTACTTTGTTATTATTTAAATATTTATAAGGATAATTTTTTTAAAATGTCTTACATTGAAAAAAATTAAGTTCGAGTTAAAAAAAATTAAGTATAGACACATTTGGAAAAACATTTTAATAAGAAAAAGCAAGAAAAAAAATAATGGTACAGGAGTTCTTGGCAAAAGAGAAAAAAGAAACCCTAACAAAATTAAGATGGATACATGCGAAAAAATTATTTCAATAGGAGAAAAGCAAGAAAAAAAAGTATTTCACAAAAGTCTATTGTGAAAGGATTAAACGGCAAAAAAGTAGTAGTTTATAATTTTAGGAAGAAAAAAGAAGTAGAAAAAGGAAAAACCAAAAGAAAAAACTTAGAAAAATAAAAGAGGAATCAATAAGACTAAACAAGAAAGAGTGTTAAAAAAGGCATAAAAACTCAAAATAAGTTACCAAAATTTTGAATAGTGTTTTACATAACTTGCACATACTAGTATCACTTGTGATAATCTCATTTTTTTTATGTATGTTTTCATTATCTTACATGTTTATTTAGGGCCCGTTTGGTTGGATATTCGAATCACGGTTCGAATCGTTTTGCTACAGTATTTTCTCTCACAAAAATTTAAATCTTCATTCAAATACTCTACTCAAATACTCGAACCAAATGAGCCATTAGTTTTGCTTTTGGTATTTTAGATTTATTTAAAAAAATAATTTTATTACTTTCGTAAAAAAAAAAAAAGCAGTTGCAAGTTGCAGTTCAAATAAGAAATGTTTATATAAGTTACATTTAATAGAATAATATTTGAGATGATCGTAAGAAAAAATATATAAGATTTTAGATTGAAAAATGTAAAAAGAAAAATTGGTAAAAATTAAAGTTAAAAATAAATATAAAAAATAAAAAGAAATCCTAAAGGGCAAAAGAGTTTGACCAAATTCTTAAATAGTGTTTTAGGCAACTCCCATCTATACTATATACAGTATAGAGATAAAAGTAAGTTTTTTTTTTTTTCTTTCCATTGAATTAATTATTTTTTTACTTTTAAAGTGTTAAAATTTGGTTAACTTTTTATAATAAAATAAACATTCTAAAGGCCTGACGCGCTATATGGATTCTCTTATTGCCAAGAAGAAAACGGGGGCGCTCATGCACTTGGAGCAACTAAGCCTATTAGCTGGAGACTTACAAGGTTTTAATTTTTTTATTTGCATAAGCACAAGATAAAAACAATAAACATGGGCTTCGTTATGGTTCGGGTCGGGATGACATAAAACAACTGATATCTCTGTTATAAAGTATAAATATTATGAGAAATAATTAATATACATTTAAAATAGCTATATGTACTTAAATACAAAATAGAACAACATATCGAATATGCATAATTATTAGATTATTAAGATAGTAGTTAGGATTTGCGTTAGAGACGGTCTAAGATACGTTACAATATCCATTATCATTTTCTTTACCAAAGGCTACTTTGAGACTTCTATAACTCATTAAAAATCTAAATCCAATATTTATTGAATCAAAAATATGAAAACCATAAAAGCTAAAGTCATTGTCAAGAAAAATAATAAATGATTTTGAATGAAATTATGACGCACAAAAATGCAACTGACTTGTAATGTTTAAGAGCCTATTTCTTTCCCAACTTTAAATAATAAGATAAATCATTTTGTTATAGTTTTTTCTCTAGTAAAAAAAATTTAAATTTTATTCAAGCTTTTAAACTAGACGGACTACAAATCAAGCAATAGAATTGGCTCATTGACATTTTCAAATGACTATTAAAAAATATGCGACTCTTTAACCCTAAAAATATAAATAATTTTAACGAAAACGACTTCTAGTACTCGTTCAACTGAGATATATAAAAAAAACCAACGAAAAAAAGTCACCTAGAAAACTAATAAATAATTTGCAGCCGATTGAATGAAATCATGTTTTGCATAAAAAAGTAAGAATCACATGTATGCGATTCTTTGACCACGATGACTAACGAAAAATATATTAGTTGTTGACATTAAGCGACAAATAACTATCAATTGTTTCATAGTAATTCCTTTCATTTCCGAATTCTAATCATACTACTTAAGAGCCAGTGCGATGCACGTGAAAGTAATTTTATACTTAAGTCTGTGTGTTAAATTCATAATTACTTTGTTATTATTTAAATATTTATAAAGATAATTTTTTATAATGTCTTATATTGAAAAAAATTAAGTATAAGTTAAAAAATTACGTATAGACTCATTTGGAAAAATATTTTAATAACAAAAAGCAAGAAAAAATAATGGTACATTAGTTCTCGACAAAAGATAAAAAAGAAACCCAAACAAAATTAAGATGGACACATATGAAAAAAAAAAAATTTGTTTCAATAGGAGCAAAGTAAGAAAAAAAAAGTATTTAGCAAAAGTGTATCGTAAAAAAATATAAGCTGTAAAAAAGAAGCAATTTATAATTTTAGATAGAAACGAAGTATAAAAAGGAAAAAGTAAAAAAAAAAACTTAGAAAATAAAAGATGAATCAATAAGACAAGACAAGAAACTGTTAAAAAAGGCATAAAAACACAACATAATTTACCAAATGTTTGAATAGTGTTTTACACATGTGAGTATTACTTATGATAATCTCATTTTTATATATATTTTAATTATCTAATGTGTTTATTTAGTTTTACTTTTGGTATTTTAGATTTATTTTATAAATAGTTTTGTTACTTTGGTAAAAAAGTAAAGAGTTGCAATTTGTAGTTCAAATAGGCAATGTTGTTATGAAGGTTATATTTAATAGAATAATATTTGAGATGATCGTACTAAAAAATATGTAAGATTATAGACTAAAAAATGGAAAAAGAAAAGTTGGTAAAAATTAAAGTTAAAAATAAATATAAAAAATAAAAAGAAAGTCCCTAAAGAAAGTAGCTTGACCATATTCTTAAATAGTGTTTTAGGCAACTTCCGTTTATACTATATGTAGTATTGAGATAAAAGTAAGTTGGCGTTTTTTCTTTCCATTGAATTTATTTATTTATTTTTTTTACTTTCAAATTGTTAAAATTAGGTAACCTTTTATAATACAATAAACATTCTAAAGCCTGATGCGCTATAGAGATTGTCTTATTGCCAAGAAGAAAACAGTAGCGCAAATCAGTTGGAGCGCCTAAGCCTATTAGCTAAAGCCTTATAAGGTTTTAATTTTTTTATTAGCATAAGCACAAGATAAAACAATACACATGGGCTTCATCGATTATGGTTCGGATCGGGATGACATGAAATAACTGATATCTTTATTATAGAGTATAAATACTATGAGAAATAATCAATATAGCCTTTAAAATAGCTATATGTACTTGAATACAAAATAAAACAACATATCAAATATACATGATCATTAGATTATTATGATAATAGTTAAGATTTGGGTTGGAGACCGTCTAAGAAACGTTACAATATCCATTATCATTTTCTCTACCAAAGGTTATTTTGAGACTTCTATAACTCAATAAAAATCAAAATCCAATATTAATTGAATTAAATATATGAAAACCATAAAAGTTAAATTCACTGTCAAGAAAAATAATAAATGATTTTGAATGAAATTATGACGTGCATTAATGCAACTAACTTGTAATGTTTAAGAGCCTATTTGTTTCCCAACTTTAAACAAGAAGGCAAATCATTTTGCTATAGTTTTTCTTCTCGTAAAAAAATTTTAAATTTTATTCAAGCTTTTAAACTAGACGGGCTACAAATTAGGCAATGGAATTGGCTCATTGACATTTTCAAATGACTATCACAAAATACGCGACTTTTTGCCCTTAAAAATATGAGGACTTTGACCACTGCCTTTAGAATAATGACTATCTCAAAATATATTAGTCTCTGACCTTAAAAAATAAAATATCCGTTGGTCAAATTAATTGGTTTCATTTAAAATTTTCAACAAATAAAAGTAAGTTTATTTTCTTTTTGGTACTTTGAATGGATTCTTTTTTATTTGAAAAGTGTGATTATTTTTCTTTTTACTCTTCAAGAAATGTTATGAGAAAATTAGGCTCCATACCATTTCTTTAATATCACTAATATTTTGCACTATTTTTTTCAAACATTTTATTTATACCACTTTTGACATTCAATACACTCCAAATTATCTCTATAAAAAACTCACCACGTAACTCTTTCTTTCTCTCTTCCCTTACTTTATGTTTCATGCTTTTCCGTTTCTCTTCCTGTGCCTCTTTCTCTCTCTTCTCTTTCTTTCTATTCCTAAAAGTTGTATGTTTCAATTTTTTTCACAAAGTGGTAGGAATGAAAAATAGTACCATGTAAATGGCATTTATCAAATTGACCCAAATATTCTTAAAGAGTGTAAGCCACAATGGGTTATCATAAGTATTGCGCTGAGCACAAAAAGAAACAAGCGTGATAATACACGAGTTCATAGTGTGCAAGCCCAGTGCACAAGGTTTTTAACTTGAAAAAATTACATGTTGTGCCATATTTATAAAAAAATGTATTTATTTATGTTACGTTAAAAAAATTATGCTACACTTAAAGATATATCGTATTTACAAAAAATAAGTTTTAAAATATTGTAAATATGAAAATTCCCTTTTAAATTTTAGATTAGCATGAGCCTAACACAAATTTTAGCATGAAAGGCACGCCGTCATGAAGAATGCATAGGCCTAGTCGATAATGTGTCAGACCTAATCGGTTGACACGACATGGTATGATCATAATTTCTATTTGAAAATCTTTTTATTTTTATGGGGTTAAAATCTCACTATTTATGAAATAATGATTCTCAGTACTCCAATACGTAGCGTACTTTTTAGTCTAAAAACTACTGTTTTATGAATAGCAGGGATCTAACATGGGTTGAATAGAAGTGCTGTCTCTATCCCAAACCTCAGTTTTTATAACAAATATAGGTGTCACATCTACAATAGCAGTGTGCATTCAAACACAAAGTCAAAGAATATATACAATATATATATCTATATATGCGTGTGTATGTGTGTGTATATATTCCCAATGACATGTATTAAAGGTGGACTATGAATTGTAACCTTGTTTTTTTTTTGCAATTATCTTGACCGTAGACAATTTCAAGACTACGAAACTTAATGAAAGCAAAGAAAGATAACGAAAGGAAACAAAGTCCTAACTAAATGAGCCATCGTCTACAAGACTATGTCAGAACGCAACCATTACATCTTAAGTACATCCGATGCGTATTTATTTAAAGATTTTGCAACGAATAACATAAAATTTTTCCGAAGGAGACTTGAACCCAATACCTTTATAATCTTCTATTCGATAGACTTGGTAAAAGGCCACTTATTTCCAGAATTGGAGGTTCGAGTGCAGCTGCTCCTTTTTGTTTGAAAGATCCTGTTCATTGGCAACTATCGACCTTTTTAACGTTGAACTTATAACATATATAAAAACCAGAAACATAAATGAGTACCTAGAAAACTAAATTTGCACAAATGGTATTATTTTGAACAGGAATTATATTTCGTTAATCAAAAGACATCAATACAAATGACCTTATAGTATATAAGATAATATCCCCAACTCCAATCAGTTCTATCAGTAAAATCTATTGAAGCTCGAGGAGAAAGACGCACATCAAGATCCAAAAACGGAAAAATTCCTCGATACATGTAACCTATAGCATTAAGGCCGCCAATTACTTTGCATAAACACAAGTCCAATAGAAATAAAATGCTGACCAGACACAGCAAACCAAAACTAAACCCGGAAAGTGGAAAGACCATCACCGTTATTACAAGAAAAAAGCAACAAAACAACTAAAATATAAATGGGTAAATATCAACACCTTTATTGAAAGCAAACAAACATAGAAAAAAGGACAAATAGCCTTGGCCAACCATGAAGACCCACCGGCAACAAGCCGACCACAAAAGCAAGGAGGATAGAGATACCATAACTAAGCAGAGCTACCGTAAAGATAGCGCAATTGTCGGCCCTAAAGCCAAATGTAAAATTCCCCAAAACAATCACTACACCACCAGGATTGAGACCCCTAAGCCACAGACCTATTGGAAAACATCTACATCTTGCATCGTCAGAAGCCCTTGTGCTGTAGTGTTTGTAAAAATCCAATAATTAATAAGTATAATTAAATAATTTTCTATAACTATACCATTAAGTTCATATTAGTTGTTTACTTGAAGCAATAAATTACTATCAATTGTTTTATAGTAATTGCTTCATTTCCAAATTCTAACCGTTTAAAAGTAAGTTTCTATTTTTTCTTTTCAGTGAATTAATCAATTTTTTTTAATGTGTTATAATTAGGTTAATTTTTCTGATAATAAAATATACATTCTAAAAGCCTGATGTGCTGTAGGGATTGTCTTATTGTGTCAAGAACAAAACGCGGGCGTGGGGTGGTGGGGGTGTGTGCGGTGCGGCGGCCGGGGCTGGCCCATGCATTAGGTGCTCCTAAGCCTATCAGCTGGAGCCTAAGGTTTTAAATGTTGGATTGGCATAAGCACGAGATAAAACAATACACATGGGCTACGTCGGTTATGATTGGGGTCGGCATGAGATGAAATAACTGATCTCTATGATAAAGTGTGTAAATAGTATAAGAAATAGTCCATATATCATTTAAAATAGCTATATGTACTTCAATATAAGATACAACAACATATTAAATATGCAAGATTAATATTTAAGATAGGTGTTAAGATTTGTGTTAGAGATGGTTACAATACCTTTTAACATTTTCTTTGCCAGAGGCTATTTTAAACATCAAAATCCAATATTAATTGAATTAAACGTATGAAAACCATAAAACTCAAATTCACTATCAAGGAAAATAATGAATGATTTTGAATGAAATCATGACGCACATAAATGCAACTAACTTGTAATGTTTAGGAGCCTATTTGTTTCCCAATTTAAACGATAATGTAAATCTTTTTGTTACAGTTTTTTCTCTCAAAAAAATTTAAATTTTTGCTCAATTTTCTAAACTAAACAGACCATACAAATTAGGTAATGGAATTTGCTCGTTGATATTTTCAAAGGACTACCACGAAAATAAGCGACTCTTTGACCTTAAAAAAATAAGCATCACTATCACATAATATATGAACCTCTGCCTTAAGAATAATGACTATCTCAACATATATTAGTCTTTGACCTTAAGAAATAAAATAGCCGTTGGTCGTATTAATTGCTTTCATTTTAAAATTTTCAACAAATAAAAGTAAGTTTATTTTCTTTTTGGTACTTCGAATGGATTATTTTTATTTGAAAAATATTATTTTTTTTAACACTACAATAAATATTCTTAAATGGTGTAAAGCCACAATGGGCTAACGTAATTTTTGTATTGCGCCAAGCACGAAAAGGAGCAGTTCTGAGAATGGACGAGTTCATAGTGTGCCGGCCCAGTGGACAAGGTTCTTAATTTGAGAAAATTATATGTTACACTGTATTTTTAAAAATGTGTTTATTCATGCACATTTAAAAAAGTTATATTATATGTAAAAATATATATAATGTTATCAAAACTCATCTAACAAAGATCTCTCTAAGATTCCTCACCGAATCAATCTCTCACGAAGGAAATTAATAGGAGGTGGTTAAAAAAAGAAAGGATAAGTTTGATTTATTGGTGGGTCAATAAAATAATTATTTAAAAAACACAATTTTCTATTTAATAATACCGCTCAAATAGTAGTTGATGAAGACCTTTTCAAAAGCTATTAATATTTACCTTTTTTTAGTTTGTTAGTCATCACCCTGGTTTTTAGCTGGATTGAGGTTGATTTTGCAATTTCAAAGAACAAATGGTAGAAGCTAGATGATGACCTAGCTGTAGCACACGATTCTGTCCAAAACTAACGAATGAGCTATGAGGAGTTGTTACGGATATATATTTTGTAAATAAAACCATTATACTATAAAATTATGTCATATTTATCATAATTATAGACAGCCATATTGTATCAAGCGAGACGCTTTGCTCATGTTTTAAAATTTTGATTTTTCTTCTTAATTTTCTATTTAAATTTCAACATATAAGGTATATTTTTCTTTGATAATTTTAATAAATTACATTTATAATCATATCAAAATTAAAAAAAAAATACAAAGATTTAACACTTAAAAAGTTACATAAACGTTAATAAAAATATGGTGTAGTCCACTTATCTTTTTTTAGATAATCATGTTTGGGTTATTTATGTTCCTCCGATTTTGAGTTTCTTTGTAAAAATTGATTTACGTGGTGTCTTAAAAAATTTGGTTTAAACCAATGGTTTAAATGTGGGAAAAAATGAATAATAGTACGTACAAATTAGTTCCAGGGACTCTTTTAAAAAATTTTAACACTGGAGTAACAAATAAAATAGGGTTGATTTAACTAAAGGTGTGTGAAATGTGAAATTGAGGGTGTCAATTTATGCATCCCGAAAAGAAAATACTATGTGACATATATGGTGTTGAACACCACAACTGATACAGTATGAATACCACTAGTGGGTCCTAAACTCTCTAGTTTTTTCTTTTTAAGGTTCTCCAAGCTCTCTATTAGCGTGTAGTGCTAAACACCTACATAGAAATACCCTTATTAAGACAAAACGAAACACCTATAAGTTTTGTTTAAGAAAATATTTGCTCAAAGTAAAATTAATAGCATGTTTGGTATTAGTTAGTTCTAACCAACTTTTCAGTTAGAAACAATATAAAGTTCTCACATGTTACGGTAAAAGCAAAAAAGTTGTTACAGTGTAAAACTCTCACATGCTACAGTGTTTAAGGTTCTAACAAATGATTTTAACTACCATGCCAAACATCTTATAAATCTAGCAATATGAATTAAGATGTCACAGCTAGGAAAGATAACAAGTACATTTAGAAAATTACCCAGAGTTGATTGCAAGTGTTATTCCTATATTTCCAATACCACCCATTTTTAACCAACACATTAATAGATTCTCTTTTAGTAACTTCCAATCTTCCTCGTAGCCCCAAAATGCCCTCTCCGTGGACTCGTTGGGCATAATAATAATAATGTTTAGCATAGGAGTTATGTTTTTTAAAATGTTTTAAGAGAATATTTTGAAATGGGTCATGACTATTGGCTTAAAACTTTCTTAATGCTACCTTTGCTAAAACTCATAGTTTTCTAATTTTAATTTTGATAAAATATGAATAGTCTACTATTTATGAGTTATAACAATATCATTAACATATCTACCAAACGTAGTTATGATATTACTTAACTTTAAAATTAAAGAGGATAGATTAACAATTGACTTTTAGAGAATTTCAATGGATTTTATTCCATGGATAACAAAAATTATTATGGATTGGGCACATATGGTAATAAAATTATGTTGTTGGAGTTAGAGAAGATATATTTCTAAAAAAGTCATTGCAGAAAACATAATATGGATACTACTAATCACTTTTAAAATCGTATAAAATATTATAGATTCCCAAAAAATAGACGACGTTAAGAGAATCATTAAGGGTTTTATTCCATATATAACAGAAATTACATATCCAACATATACAATAATAATGTTACGCCTTTGAAATCAAAGAAGATACATTTCTGTGGTTGGAGGCATAATCTAGTAGTAAAATCACACCCAACTTTATCTAAAGGTAAAAAGTTCAAATCCTCCCACCTTCAAATTAAAAAAAAAAAGTACGTACATTTTTCAAAAAAGAGAGAGAAAAAATACAATACGAATAACTTTACTGATCAGTACTTTTGAAATCATAGAAAAAAATGTATTCTAACAAAACCAATGACAAATTAAATCCCAATTTCCTATAGGAAACTTTTCATGTGACATTTATACTATTTGTAAATTGCGAACTGGATTTTATATCCATATCTTCTGTTTATATTTCTTCCTGACTAATCATAAAATTTCTCATCACTAAGTTACTTCACAGTACTTGAAAACCCAATTTCTCCCGACGTTGTTTTCTGTCTAACCAATCATCAATTGACTCATTTGCAATTCCATTTGTTAATGTTCATGTCCCATGAGGTGATAATAAACCTTCAAGAAATAAAAATAATATGAACAGTAAAATAAATTCTAAAGAAAACGTTTTTTATCATGAGCATCACGCAGAATATCGTCTCAGTTCATTGCAACTTTAGCCATTTCTAAAATCTTTTTAAAGATCATAGATAACCTAAATCGTGTAAATAAGATTATATGACACTTCTTTCTCAATACATTTGGATAAAAAAAAAACTACTAATAAAATTATATGTTTATGGATCTTCTACAATCCTTGTACTCTTCCAAAGTACATGTACAATATTAATAATTTTGAATTCTCTTAATAATTGCATTACAAAGAATATATATTGTGCGTATATTTTGGAATGCCAACTTATAAGTGCTCTCATCCATGAACAAACAAGGACTTTCTCCCAATGTACACCAATGGAACACCGACTGCTGGCCAGCATAAGTTGGAAATGACATGATGTGCTTTTATTGACGTCGGTCTAGTTCCAAAGGTCTGACAGTCTCGGAGTTGCTGCACGTAAAGCTCTCACATAGTTGAGCGTGGCGCACCAACTTGGCAACCGCGGCGCAATCATGGCTTGAGGAAAGATAATGTTTGACAGCAACATAACAAAAGAAAATTATTCATCTATTAGGGAAAACATGGAGATGAAGCAGTTAAATGCAAAATGTTTTTTGTCACATAATTTGTAAATAAAAAGAAAACATAATCATTTATAGCAAGCACATGCAAGTAGAAATTGTCTCAAATCTTCCCCATGAGCATTCTCCTACTTCCTTGTTTTACCATGCAACCTATTTCTAATTAGCCCTTCAAGGCATTCGGTCTCTAGTAATTTTAACCATCTTTGAGTTCCAAAATACTATCCTTTGTAATTATTAGAACCATTTTGAAAAAGAGATAAACTTTTCCTAGCATTTTTCTTTGAAGTATTTAGAATCTAACCCCTATCACGAATCAAAGAAAACTTAAAATTACTTTTGCTTTGGTGCGTATGCTTAAAAAAATTGGGTTGTATTTATAAAGATTTTGACCAATAAAACCGAGGACTTTTGAAAGAATATTTCGATATGGCCCACAAGCATTAGCATAAACCTTACTCAATTAATCTATAGAAAATGGCAAGTTCTTAAATTTTGAGGCAATTTTCATGTGATTTTATACCGTTTATAAAACTTTAATTATATAAATGAAAATCTTGGAATGATGTTACAATCTTTTTTTTGAAATTAAAAAGAATCTATTCACAAACAATGGTAAGATATGCCAATTGAGCTAATGATGAGACTATGAAAATATACATTTCTTATGGTTAAATATTATCATTTTGCATTAACATGTCTCATTAAATCCCTTAATTATAGCATTTGTGTAATAATTGATATTTTAGTATGTTTGTGTAAAAAATGTTTACAAATATGTTTTTAATGTGTTTTTATGTCTAATATATATTTTTAGTAATTTTTAGAATCATTTCTGTGTATTTAATAATTAATTAGTTTGTAAATAATCAAAACTGTAAAAAATTATTGTGTGAGAGATGTGATTCTAACCAACATATATAATAGACTGATATATGACAATTGCTAGATAAAAATGATTCTGAAACCTCTGGCTACATTCTTTTGTAACGAGGCCTGCTAAGCAAAGCTAAGATGTAAAAAGAAATATTAATAAAAATACCCATTTTAAAGAACTCCTCTGAGCAATTCTAACAAAAAGGCCATAATCCCTGAAGAGGGAAGGCCACCCTAACTCCCACCAGGGGGACTTGACTACATCTCCCGAAGAGGGGGAGTCATCCCAAAAACGGGACTGGGGAGCTGGTCAGCACGATACCAACCATGTGTGAGTTTGAAACACTAGTCTGCCGCCATATAGATGTCCCGGCCAAGAGTTGCCCTCACACGACAGCGATTTTGGGAATATAACTCCTAACCATAATTGGACTAGTAAAAGTTCAACAAAACTTAAACAAGTCTAATGGGGGCTACGGGGTACTAGAGTACTACCCGACATTTTGGTTGACCTCACCCTCGGAGCTTTCAACTCGAAGAAAATGAAATTGACATTTCATTCCTGAGAAGCTTTTAACTCTAGAAATTCATTACCAATAAGCTTTTAACTTGGGAAAAATGAAATCAGAATTTCATTTCCGGATCGTTATAGTCAACTTCATCCAAGAAGCTTTTAACTCAGAGAACATAAAATTGACATTCCATTCTTTAGAAGCTTTTAACTTGAGAAATTCATTCCCAAGAAGCTTTTAACTTGGGAAAAATAGGATAAGCTTTTCATTTCCAAGAAAGTTTTTCCCCGAGGAACATTCAACTTGGAAAAATGAAATTGGCATCTTGTTTCCAAAAAATGGAATTAACATTTCATGTCTGAGGAATAATAAACTTGGAAAATGAAAATAGAATTTCATTAGGAAATAAAATGTTAAATGTCTAGGAGGTACAAGTAATCGGACACCTCTCTAGCCTAGACAGAGAATAATTACAAAAAATTCTTAATCTAGGCCCTACCCCTAGCGTCTTTGTTCTCGTCGTCTCCATCCTTGGCTTCCAGATCTACCACTGCTTCCTGATTTGCCTGCTCAGCCTCCTCGTGTACCTTGGGCTCCATTATAATCGACCAGTCCTACGCAGCAGCCTCAGGATGCTTCTCCAGCAAGTGGTCTAGCAAATCGGTCATCTCAAGGTAATAATTGTCTTCATACTCTATAGACACTTTGAACTTCTCGACTACTTGGGTTAGGTGGTCGGGCAGCTCCTCCCTTAAGAAGCGATCGTGCTCCTCTTGGGTAGCCTATAGTTTGGCCCAAAGTTAGTTGGCCTTGGCCCTAGCCTTGTTCGCCTCTTCATGGGCAACCCTTACATCCTCCTCAACTCTGGTGATGGTAGACTTTGCCTGGTCAAGCTTGACAACTTTTGACTCTCATGTTTTCTCGGCCTTGGGGTGGATGGTCCTGGCTTGATGATCCACTGGACTGGCTCGACGAGGGTTGGGTGGGGGCTGCTCGGGGGCAAGAGGCTACTTGGCCCTTGGGGTCCTCTTTCTTTTGGACACATCCATGCCTTTCCTTTTCAAACGATGGAGGTTCTCCATCATCCTTTGTAGTTCTTCTCTAGCTACCTACCGTGAAAACATATTTGCAACAAGAAATCACCAAGTCAAGATAAGCTCGGTAGAAATTCGAAAAAAAAAAAACTTGGTGGTTACCGTCGATCTGGAGCTGGTACGATGGATAGAGGTGTCGAATCACATCTGTGAGGTTCTCGTCTACCACTGGTGGCCCTAGATCAAAGGAACTACTCGACAAGTTCTCAAAACTAGATGATGATGTCTCCCTCGTTGGCCACCAAGATTGGTTGGTGCTCGGCCCTGGGATGTCAACGGTGCTAGGCCTCGCTACTGTAACCTACTTGGTAATGTTTTGGCAGGGATTTATTGTACTGGACTCCCCAAACTAGCAATATAGGAGGAGTTGGTCTATCGGAGGAGGAAAGACTACTATCGAGTAGACTCAGAGACTTCCTATACAAATCCTCCATTGCCTCGACGACCTTGCTTGAAGCCCATGGTCTCTTCAACTAGACATGGCCCTGCTCGAACCTGGTCAGGACTTCTTAGAACTACTTCATCTACTCGGGCTAAGTAATTCCAACCGACGTTGAACCACTCAAACTTTCATAGCTTGTCGGAGTCGGAGTTACCCAAGATGAAGTCCTTCTTAAAGTCAGTGAAGTAATACCACTTGGACTATCCTTTTCATCTTGTATACTTATTTGAAGGCCTCCCACGGTATCTCGGTTGCCCAGTAGTACCTCCAAAGTATGTACATCCCAATCATCAAACGGGCAGGGCACATGTTCAAATAATTTAGTGCCCAGCAAAGAAAAGGATGAAAAGGTAGACGGAGCTCAGCCTTGAAGAACTAGACGTATAGGGTAATGTGGCCTTCGAGCGAGTTCAACAGTGAGTCTCTATGCCCAAGCAAAACAAGCTCGATGTTGTCCAGAATACTGTATTCCCGACGTAGTGTATCAAGCCAAAACTGTGTTAGAGCGCTTGTTGTCAAGGTCTTGTTGGGCCAAGAACTCTTGTATCCTATGACACCCCAAACCCTGGTGGCAATGAGCCTTTCCTCAGCATCTTCTTCTTCAGCAGCGGCTTCCTTGGGTTCCTCGTCCTCGGCTAGTCGACCCCTGATGGAGCTGTCCATGGTTACCTAACCCATGACTAGGGCAGAAGCATCAATGGCTCGACTCGAGGTACTCGACAAGTCAGAGGCTGCCACTAAGCTGGCTTGCTCCCGGGCTCTAACTCGGGACGTGCCAATAGCTGCTGCCCCCGATGTATGAGTCATCGCCCTGCATGGCCTAACCAGTCGCCTCCCGTCAATCATATCCAATAATTCCTGCTCAGGTGCCATCTTGGCACTGAGCCTTAAGATCACAGCTGACCGGGCTACCTTATCATCTTCCGAAGATACTTCCTCAATGTTGACTTCGACTATCAATGCTGCTGCCCGACCATGAGATGTTTACATTCTACGAGCCACTAAGATCATTCATT
Source organism: Artocarpus heterophyllus (assembly GCA_025403435.1). Taxonomy (NCBI): domain Eukaryota; kingdom Viridiplantae; phylum Streptophyta; class Magnoliopsida; order Rosales; family Moraceae; genus Artocarpus; species Artocarpus heterophyllus. Next base: position 12,969,701 of record CM046345.1, read on the forward strand.
TTTAAGTATACTTCTTGAGAAAATTACCTGCTAGGGTTTGTAAAAGCTTGGGAAAAGTCTAAAGTCCTTAGGTTATGAACTAAAGCTCGACAGCTAAAACTCAAAAGTCACAAAGTCTCGCTATGTTTATGAGCTGAAATAACAGAGAGCTAACTCCTATTTATAGCCACAAATCAAGTGCAAAACTTAGGCACATAAACAAAGAGGTGTAATGATTACACCTGTCAGGAAGATGTCTAATCACGTGTTGACAAGTGTCCCCTCAAGCTTTATTGCATGATGTCTCATCTTCCGTCACCCCAGGACGCTGCAAAAGGGCCAACCTAAAGTCAACCTTACCTACTCGACGCAGTCAACCTGGTGGAACACCAACCAGGTGCACTAGGGGGCTACTGTTGAGGGTGAGCTCAATGCCGCCTGCCGGTGAACCGATTCCTGGTGGTCGACAGATGTGTTGGACAACATTCACTGGGAGCACAATCTCGAACCCCTATAAGCTCGACTTGTCTATCCGAGGTGCTCCTCAAGGTCCTCTAGGCCACGATGCAAATGATTGCCTCCTTGGGTTAGACACATGCTCGGGTCGGATAGTCAGAGCCTGCAAATAGGCATCCACTCACCATGAGAAGCCAACAGATGGCCATAGTCACCCCATCGGATGGAAGCTAATCCATCGACGGAGATCATGACACATGTCACCTGCCTTCTAACAAGCCTTGATGTGACACATGGGTCGTGGCCAAAACCCACCCAACACCCAGTTTAAGTGGCAAGCTATAAATAGAGCGCATTTACTGTAGCTCGAGACAAGGGTGCTCCTTTGCAATTAACCAGCCCCCGTTCTCTACTGAGCAATGCTTGCCTTGAGCATCAGAGAGCCCTTGTCTGGTACCTCATTAGTGCCCCCTTTACCTCTAAAGCATCCCTCCTCTTATCGTAGGTACGTCCAAGTAGGCTGAGATGAGCAGGGAAGAGCCGTCCGACCACCATGTATAGTCGCACGTGGTGTTGATCCACCGCCACTCGTTGGTAAACATCAACAACCACCAAGGGGGCACAAGCTACAAATGAGGAAGCCCCACCTGCGGGAGGAGCCTAAGGACCAGCTAGATTTTATTGAATCCCTTGTACTGGACTTCTTATATGAAATAGAAGATGCTTTTGGTCTATTTGTCCTTTGATATTTTAATCATGTCGATTTAGGAGGTTGACCTTTGTTGTGATAATGCAAAAATTTTCTAAGTGCTTGCCTAAGGGAATTTCCCTATATATACCTCTCTGTGGAGAGTAAACTTGGCGATCAGTTTTTGGTAACAGCCTTAGCCTCAAACAAGGGCATTGTTTGATCATAAAATCCAACCTTCCAATAGAGATCCAACCTGCAAAATAGAACAAAATGCACTAGGACTCCACCAGGGGGCAGACCTTTAAGGCTTTGCCTCTTTTTCAAATAAATCCAAATGCTTAGGGGTTCTACCTAGGGGCAAACTTTCAAATCTTTTACTTTTTTTTATTCTCTGAATACCCAGTGGTTCCACCCAAGGGCAGACCTTTAAGAGTTTTGCTTATTTTGCCCTTTGGGCTAGCTCGGTGAATCTTATGAGGTGTAGAGCTTTCGGCTCACGTTGGCGATCCCTCTTTGTTAGAGATTAAACTTAGGCCTCTTTTTCCCAAGTTCACTCTTTTGGTGCAGAGACAAGGCTTTGCCTTTTTTCTCTTTGGCAGGCTTTTGAGTGGGTGAAGGTTTGAGAATAGGGCTTTTATGGGCCATCCTTATTTTTACCCACGTAGAGTTTTAAGGCTTTTCCTTGTGAAGCTCTTGGAATTTTTTTGGGGGTATGAAGATTTTAGGCCTTTCTTTTCCTATGAGATCGTAGGGGCGAGGTTTTTGGACTTCTATTTTTCGTCGTCCCTTTTGGGCATAGAGTCCAAGGCTTTGCCTTGTGAAACTCTTTTGGATGCCATCTTGGGTGAGGACGAAGTCTTCTTGGCTCCCCTGCCTCCATTTCAAATGAAGTGTAGCTATTGTTTGCGTTCAAATGTAGCAAGTATTTCATAAAAGAGCTCTTATGGAGTCCCATTTTATTAACAAAATTTTACAGTACTGATAGTAGGGCTATAAATGCTTAGCCTTCTATTGATGTTTGACCTATCGGCCATTCATTGATTCTAATACGTAGGTATGTGGCCTTGTTATGTTCTGAACCTTGTAAGGACCCTCCCAATTAGGGCCTAAGTTTTCAACATTTCTAGGCTTTATGCTGGAGGTTACCCTTCTTAGTACCAAATCCCCAGTGTGAGTACTATCTTTCATTGACTCTCCTATTGTAATACCTTGTCGCACTTTGCTAGTATGCGGCGAGGCATATTTGAGAGTCGATCCTTCGCTCCTTTAACAGGTTAAGCTTGGCATCTAAGAGTTGAGGATTTTCTACTTCGTTGTACCCAATTACTCGATTGGTCGAGGCCATTATCTCTACGAGTAGGACTGTCTCGACGCCATAGGTAAGGGAAAAGGAGGTTTCTCCTGTAGTTGTTCTACTTATGGTTTTGTAAGCCCATAACACTTTGGGTACCTCTTTAGCCCACCACCCTTTGAGATCATCCAACAATTTTTTTAGCGTGTGCTTGATCATCTTATTAATAGCTTTACCTGCCATCTTCCTTGGTAAGGCACCGAAGGAGAAGAGTAGAATTGCCTCGATGGTAAAGAATATTGTCATGTAGCAAATAGTGCACTGACTTGTAGCGGGTTCTTTCAGCTTTCAAAGGATCAATTGGTGCTCTCCGCTTGAAAGATACGTGGCTATAGGGTCATCTAATAATTTCTTGCCACCATCCATGTGGAAGCTCTACAACCACCTTTAGTCTTGTTGGTTTCCTTGTCGGCCACCATCTCGGCTACCAACTGGCTACCTCGGGTCTTCTGAGTTATCATCTGAGGGGTTACCAGTGTCTCCTTCTAGATGGTTAGGACTTCTAGGATTTCAATAAGAATGAGCCTCAGCAACTTGGAGTCCTTTGACGTTACCAGGTGAGCTAAAGCATTTGCATTGCTGCTTTTGGTGCGTTGTATTTGCTTGATTTCCCAAGACTGTAACTTGGATAACTCATCCCTAACCTTCTACAAGCACTGAAGCATCGTCTCATCCTTTACACCTTATACTCGTTTGTGATTTGATTCACGACGAGTTGTACGTCACTATATATCTTCAAAAGGTCTACTCCTAAGTGGCAGACAAGCCTTAGCCCTAAAAGCAAAGCCTCATGCTCAGTTTCATTGTTGGAGGCTTTAAACTTGAATCTTACTACCGTTGTGATTTTGTGATTTTTGGGACTTACCAGCATTACCCCTACATGTACCCCATGCTTGTTTAAGAAGCCATCGACATATAACTCCTAGCTTCTTTAGGTTGTCTCTTGTTTAGGTTTACTCGGTTGTGCAGGGAATTCTGCCGTAAAGTTAGCTAGGCTTGCCCTTTGATTGTTGTTCTTGGCTTATACTCTACTTTGTATTAGCTTAACTTGACCGACTATTTTAGTTGTCTCCCAAAGGTTTTTGGCTTTTGTAGGGCTTGCCTTATGGGGAAGTTGGTCAACACCACCACCTTATGTAACGCCCCTTAAATCGGATGTCACAGATGTCGTTACATACATACATACATACGTACTTGCTTAAACCTTAAACTTATAAATAATATCAAACTTAAATAGTACTATTGATTTTAAAAGTACTTAAAACATACATAACTGGGATCCATTCATACCTTCAATTTTTTTTTCTAAAACTTAACATTGTTTAGAATAACATTGTTTAACTTATTCCATATCATAATTTATTCAATTATACTTAAATTAATCATGAACTTATTTAATAATATAGGTTTATCAAATTATAAAAATCAGAACTTAATAAAACATCATATCAAATCTCCTTAATCATCTCATCCTTCAAAACTCATTTACTCTCATAGTTCGGCAGGCCGAACTTGGGACTTCGGCAGGCCAGAGTTCCCTCAACCGGCAGGCCGGCAGAGGCTTTGCAATTTGGACCAAAAATTCATCCATGTTCGGCAGGCCGAGAATTGTGATCGGCAGGCCAAACTTCTGGACTTCGACAGGCCAGCCAAAAAGTTCGGCAGGCCGTCCGAGACCAATCTTTGAGAAAACCAAAATTTTAAGACCAACCAACTTTTCGTAAAACATAGCGGAAGTTCACAATTCATTAAAAAATGATAAAATAACTTATAAAACCATAATATAAGTATTCTTAAAACTTAACATAAAATATATGTTCCAAAATATAACTTAATTAAAAAAAACATAAAAGCGTTCTTCTTGGCGTGCTTCCGGTTACAATTCATCTTGCATAATGCTCACACGCCTTCCCATGTCCTCTGCCTAATCTATGATTTTCTTACCCTTATCTGCAACATGACATAAAACATGATTAAGCTAATGGTTAGTAAGTACATATAATTCTCACAATTTAAAACATTTCATAAACATCATCATCATCATCATCATTTCATAAAAGTGCCTTAAGCACAATTTCATAGAAATATATCTTTCATTACGTTCACCATTCAAAACTTATTCCATATTTATCTTAAGGGCCCAAGTGTTGCACCATCAACATCATCATAGGTGCGCCGTCATGAGAGAAGAAGGGTAGCTAATCCCAAACCAAACATGACATCATGACATAACATTTCATAATATTGGGTGTGCAACACTTATTAGGTGATACATATACATACTTTTCATACTTTAAAACATGCCATAAACATCATGCATAACTTAAAATCATGAAAATCTTAATAGAAATTCCTAAGGAAAATATCCATAAAATCATCATGAATATCATTATGAACATATCGTCAAATCTTGTAAAACGTATCATGTTGCAGGTGAGAATGTACTTACCTTATTGTTAGCTTACTTAACCTTAACGTGATTTGGTGACGACGCCGCGGTCTCGTAGTGCTCGTTCCTTGAGTGTTCATGCCATTTTCCATTTTAAAGATGTAATACATTAATACATATCATGAAATATCTATTCACATAACATTCATTCATAATATACTCATGTATACATTAGTCACATTTTCAAACATATCCCATAATCATTGTTAGAAAATTATCATCAAAACATATAAATGCTATTCATAACATGCTTCCTTAAATATTATCATCAAAACATTTCATCTATTGTAAACATGAAAATCTTTTTGATAAACGTTTTCTAATAATTTAAAATGCATATACTTTAATTTAATAATTCATACAAACATCTTATTTTCATGCATAAAATCATTTCATTGTCATAAAATCATATATATATATATATATAACATTTCATAACCTAAAATACATTCATCATACACACTCATACATATGCATATTTTAACATCTTTTCATGAAAACATCATTCATTTGCCTCTTGAATAATCATTACATTTTTCATACTTCAAAATTAAACAGTAACATTACTATGAAGAGTATAAGACAGAAAATTCATATTTTCAGAGAACATCCATATTGCATATGACATGAAATTAGAAAAACACCATATAACATATATGCATAACATCACATTTAAAAATTTGAGACAAAACACAATACCTATAGAAAGATATTGTAAACGAAACGAGGAGAAGAATTTCTTTTCAAAAACACCAGAAAAACCGAATTCATACCTTGAAGTTTCTTCTCAAAATTCTTGAATTTTAACCAACGAAACAAGACTTTTTCTTTCAATATTTGCAAAGAATTTTCACGAGAGAGAGAGAGAGAACTCGTGGAGAAGAGGAGAGGAAGAGAAAAACAAATGTCTCAGAATTTTGAGAGAGAAAAACGTGAGAAGGAGAGAAAATAATGAAAAAGGAAATGTTAAAATTTTTAATGTAATAAACATAATTGATGGGAATTCAATTCCCTTCATTAAGTCAGAATTTCTGACTGTTGAGGGGCTGTTGGCGTGGAAGGAAAGAAGATAAAGAAAAGGAAACCAAAACACATCATCAATCTTACCATAATTTACCCTCTAAAAATAGGAAACCTCTTAAAATAATACATATCAATACAAAGTCAAACCCCTTATTTCCTTAACTGACAAAATCAATCCTTAATTATGCCAATTAACGTAATTAACTCAACCATAATTTTGGAGAGATTTTTGTTGACTGCTCGTCAGCCGTGTTCGGGCTGTCGATTTTCCTTCTTTGGCCTGCCGGTTCCACAAGTTCAGCCTGCCGATGGGTTTCTTCGGCCTGCCAATCTCGGGCAGAATGTTCGGCCTACCGACCTTGAAAGTTCAGCCTGTCGAACTGTCCTTAAATGCCATACAATAAAACATTCTTACATTATTGCATCATATATAAACATACATTCAAAATTTCACATAAACACTAGAGCACAACGATCCCATGCGGTCATCACCTGTCACAAAACTTGACATAAAAAGTTAGTAACATGCACATCATATATCTTATCATATAACGTAATTTATTAATAACATTCCTTAGCAACGTTATTAACTTAACGTGGTCCATTACATAAAATAGATGGGTGTTACAATTCTCCCCACCTTATAAAAGTTTCGTCCTCGAAACTTAGAATAACTGTGGATACAAAGCTTTCATGTCATCTTCACGTTCCCATGTAGCTTCTTCAACTTGCTAATTTCGCCATAACACCTTGACCAATGGAACTTCTTTATTCCTCAAAGTCTTGGTTTTTCGATCGAGTATCTTCATTGGCTTTTCTTCATAACTTAAATCTTCTCGTATCTCGATCACTTGTGGCCCAATCAGATGCGTAGGGTCCGGAACATACTTTTTGAGCATGGAGACATGAAATACATCGTGCATTGAGGACATTTCAGATGGCAACTTCAGCTGATAAGCTACTTTGCCTATTCGTTTAACAACTTCATAAGGACCGATGAATCTTGGGCTTAACTTGCTTTTCTTCCCAAACCTCATAATCCCTTTCATTGGTGTAACCTTCAAGAACACATATTTGCCTACGGCAAACTCTAAAGGTCTTCTTCTTTTGTTAGCATAACTCTTTTGACGGCTTTGAGCGGTCTCTATTCTTCTTCTTATCAACTTTATCATCTCAGAAGTTTCATTCACAAAGTCGGTTCTTTCAGCATCTACGCTTTCCATCAACTTCTTTTCACCAGCTTCGTTCCAACATATAGGTGACCTACATTTTCGTCCATACAACGCTTCATATGGTGCCATCCCAATTGTCACCTAAAAGCTGTTGTTGTAAGCAAACTCTGCTAACGGCAACATTTTACACTAGCTGGTCTTAAAATCGAGAGAACATGCCCGTAGCATATCTTCTAGAATCAAGTTCGTCCTCTCTGTTTGGCCGTCAGTTTGAGGATGAAAAGTCGTACTGAAATGAAGCCTGGTTCCCATTGTAGTCTGTACACTCTTCCAAAACTTAGATGTGAACCTGCCGTCACGATCTGAGATAATTGACTTGGGAATCCCATGAAGTTGTACAATCTCCTTAACATAGAGTTCTGCTAACCGTTCCATAGAGTAAGTGATCTTGATAGGAATGAAATGCGCCATTTTCGTCAGCCAATCCACAACTACCCAAATTGCATCATAACCATTCGTAGTTCTGGGTAAGCCGGTAATGAAATCTATTGCTATTTCTTCCCATTTCCATTCCGGTATTTGAATAGACTGTAGTTCACCACCAGGTCTCTAGTGTTCAGCCTTTACTTGCTGACATGTCATACATTTCTTCACATACTTTGCAACATCACGTTTCATTCCAAACTACCAGAAGTTACCCTTTAGATCATTATACATCTTTGTTGCACCTGGATGAATAGAGTAAGGAGTGTCATGAATTTCTGCCAAGATCCTTTCCCTTAAATCATCAACATTGGGAACACATAAACGGTCCTTAAGGTACAGAGTTCCGTCAACCGCAATACGAAACTCTTGACATTTTTCTTCTTTTATTTCATGCTTGATCCTTACTAGGCTTACATCGTCATCTTGCTTACTTCGAATTTCATCATACATCGTCGGAGCAAGAGAGAGTGCTGATAGCTGGACTACTATAAGTTCTAAACCAAAGTCTAGAATTTCCTTCCTTAAAAGTGGAGACATTGCTTGCATTGACATCAACGTGGTAACTGACTTCCTACTTAAAGCATCAGCTACTCGGTTAGCTTTACCAGGATGATAAAGGATTTCACAATCATAATCCTTCACCAACTCTAGCCATCTTCGTTGTCTCATGTTCAGGTCTCTTTGCGTGAAGAAGTACTTCAGAATTTGATGATCAGTGAAGATCTTACATTGGACTCCATACAAATAGTGTCTCCATATCTTCAACGCAAAAATGACTGCTGCTAACTTAAGGTCATGAGTAGGATAGTTCTTTTCATAGTCCTTCAGTTGTCTTGAAGCATAAGCAATCACCTTTTCATTTTGCATCAATACAGCTCCTAGGCCCATCTTGGAAGCATCACTATAGATTACGAACCCATCATTTCTCTCAGGAATTGCCAACACTGGAGCCATCGTTAATCTTTTCTTCAGTTCTTGAAAACTCTTTTCACATGCATCCGTCCATTCATACTTCTTTCCTTTGCGAGTCAAGTTCGTGAGTGGAGCTGCTATCTTGGAGAAATCTTCTACGAATCTCCGATAGTAACCTGCTAGACCCAAGAAGCTCCTTATTTCACTTGCATTCATCGGTTGCTTCCAATTGAGTACAGCTTCTACTTTAGCAGGGTCCACCATAATCCCATCCTTTGAAATAACATGCCCCAAGAATGACACTTTATCAAGCCAAAACTCGCATTTGGAGAACTTACCATATAGCTGGTGTCTTCTTAAAGTCTCCAGCACAATCCTTAAATGCTCCTCATGTTCTTCTTGATTCTTAGAGTAGACAAGAATATCATCGATAAATACAACAACAAATTTATCGAGAAAATCCTTGAATACCCTGTTCATCAAACCCATAAAGGCAGCAGGTACGTACATTCGTCAGACCGAAAGGTATAACCACAAATTCATGGTGACCATACCTCGACCTGAATGCAGTCTTGGGGATATCTCCTTCTTTAATCTTCAACTGGTGATACCCTAATCGTAGATCAATCTTTGAGAACACCGATGCACCCTTGAGCTGATCAAACAAATCATCAATTCGAGGCAACGGATACTTGTTCTTGATCGTCACCTTGTTCAGCTCTCTGTAGTCGAAGCAGAGTCTCATAGTGCCATCCTTCTTTTTCACAAACAAGACTGGAGCACCCCACGGTGAGTGACTTGGCCTGATAAATCCTTTCTCCAGTAGCTCCTTTAATTGCGTGTGAAGCTCCTTTAATTCTGTCGGGGCCATTCTATATGGTGCTTTTGAGATTGGGTCGGTGCCTGGAGCGAGCTCAATCTCGAATTCAACTTCTCTTTCTGGTGGTAGACTCGTTAGATCATCAGGAAACACATCTTCATATTCATGAACAACATGCACATCTTCAATTCTTGTCTTTCCTTCTTGGCTTTTGTGTACAATATTTGCCAGATAGCCCATGCAGCTATTTGCTAAAAGCTTCCTTGCTTTCATTGCCGATAGAAACATGCTGGGTTTCTTTCTGGTCTCGCCAACATAAACGAATTTCTGATCACCTTCAGGATGGAAGATCACTTTTCATTTCCGGCATTCGATTGCGGCATTATACTTGCTTAAGAAATCCATCCCAAGAATCATGTCGTAATCATGCATGTCGATCACGATGAGGTCGACGAAAAGTTTCCTATTAGAAATCCATAGGGGTACTGTATGCAAACAATGCGTGGATAATATCACTTCCCCGGAGGGTAGTGTCGTAGTGAATCCCTGTCTCATAGGCTCTAAACGAACCCCTAACTTCTTAGCATGTGACATAGACACAAAAGAATGCATGGCACCCGTATCAAAAAGAACATAAACATCATTAGACAAGCTTGTTATCTGACCTGTGACCACATTGGAGGCTTCAACAGCCACTTGTTCTTTCGTCATGGCATAGATTCAGGCATTTGTCGGCGAAGCTTCAAGTCTCCCTTAACTAATTAGTGGCCCTTCAAGGGAGGCTTGCATCTGATGCAGCTGGGCTTGAGGAGGAGCTCTTTGTGGGGCATTAGCATTCATTAGCTTGGGGCAGTTCTTTACAAAATGGTCTTCATGCCCACATATGAAACATTGGTTTGTCCCCAATCGGCATTCCTCTGGATGTTTCTTTCCACATTTGGCACATGGTTGAAATCGCCTATCATTGTTGTTGCGCTGACCATCATTGTGCCTTTTGTTGTCTTGGCCCTGCAGTTGTTGAGGATTACCCTTCCTCTTATTGTTCCTCCAGTTCTGGTTGTTATTGTTCCTGTGGGGAGGGCGGTTCTAGTTGTTAGCATTATTGACCTGTTGGTTGGGCTGAGGCTGGTTCCTTCTTAGCTTGGACATATGATACTCAGCACGTTGGGCCCTCATAACAACCTGTTCTTGGGTCCTTGGCGGACTTGCCCCATCAACAATTGCAGCAATGTCTGGCCTAACGGCTCTGATCAACCTTCTGACCCTTTCACCTTCGTTCATAACCATCCCTGGGCATAGACGAGCAAGTTGGTCAAATTTTGTCACCACATCTGTGACTGACATATCCCCTTGGCGTAAGCTTTCGAACTCCTCATAATGTTTCCTCGTGACATTCATATGGAAGAACTTCATGTTGAACTCATGAACGAAGTTAGCCCATGTCGTCTCTTCAACATTTCTGCTCTGTTCGATACCATCCCACCATATCCTGGCCTCCATGGTGAGGCAGTATGAGGCACAGAGGACTTTCTCGTTGTCCGTAAAATCCATAAGTTGTAAAGTGGCCTCAATCATCTTTAACCATCCTTGAGCGACTAACGGGTCCTTTGAACCCTCAAAGTCAGCTAGCTTGACTCTCTTCCATCTGACCAGAAGAGGTTCTTGATAAGCTGCTCTTGGTTCAGCAGCAGGAGCTGGGACTTCGTTTACTTGTACTTGTGGCTGCAGAGGAGGAGGAGGCACATCATTGCCTCGTTGTTCACCATTCTGGCCATTGGCCCTTAATGCGGCAATTTCCCTTCGTTGATCCTCCAACTGCCTTTGCAATTCAGCAATCATCGTCATGAGTCTTTCGTTGGTCTGGGTATGGGTCTGCATTCTTCTGTGGCCGACCATCGTAAGTTTTCTAAAATATTAGAACTTAGAAATAATCTTCCATTTATGAGACAGGTTTTCACTACTATGTCGTTAATCATTAAACATTCAAACTTTAATCTTATCATCATAATTGCATCAATACATCTAACTTAATAGCATACTTACTTGGAGGACTTAGATTGATGTGTGGTGATATGAATTGTAATCGAAAGATTCGCACTGATACCAAAGCCTGTAACGCCCCTTAAATCGGACGTCACAGATGTCGTTACATACTTACATACATACTTGCTTAAACCTTAAACTTATAAATAATATCAAACTTAAACAATACTATTGATTTTAAAAGTACTTAAACATACATAACCAGGATCCATTCATACCTTCAAAATTTTTTTTTAAAACTTAACATTGTTTAACTTATTCCATATCATAATTTATTCAATTATACTTAAATTAATCATGAACTTATTTAATAATATAGGTTTATCAAATTATAAAAATCAGAACTTAATAAAACATCATATCAAATCTCCTTAATCATCTCATCCTTCAAAACTCATTTACTCCCACAGTTCGGTAGGCCGAACTTGGGACTTCGGCAGGCCGAACATGATCGGCAGGCCGACAGAGGCTTTGCAATTTGGACCAAAAATTCATCCATGTTCGACAGGCCGAGAATTGTGATTGGCAGGCCAAACTTCTGGACTTCGGCAGGTCGAACTTCTAGACTTCGGCAGGCCAGCCAAAAAGTTTGGCAGGCCGTCCGAGACCAATCTTTGAGAAAACCAAAATTTTAAAACCAACCAACTTTTCGTAAAACATAGCGGAAATTTACAATTCATTAAAAAATGATAAAATAACTTATAAAACCATAATATAAGTATTCTTAAAACCATAATATAAGTATTCTTAAAACTTAACATAAAATATATGTTCCAAAATATAACTTAATTAAAAAAAACATAAGAGCGTTCTTCTTGGCGTGCTTCCGGTTACAATTCATCTTGCATAATGCTCACACGCCTTCCCATGTCCTCCGCCTAATCTATGATTTTCTTACCTACAACATGACATAAAACATGATTAAGCTAATGCTTAGTAAGTACATATAATTCTCACAATTTAAAACATTTCATAAACATCATCATCACCATCACCATCATGTCATAAAAGTGCCTTAAGCACAATTTCATAGAAACATATCTTTCATTACGTTGACCATTTAAAATTTATTCCATTTTTATCTTAAAGGCCCAAGTGTTGCACCATAAACATCATCATAAGTGCGCCGTCATGAAAGGAGAAGGGTAGCTAATCCCAAACCAAACATGACATCATGACATAACATTTCATAACATTGGATGTGCAACACTTATTAGGTGATACATATATACATACTTTTCATACTTTAAAGCATGCCATAAACATCATGCATAACTTAAAATCATGAAAATCTTAATAGAAATTCTTAAGGAAAATATCCATAAAATCATCATGAATATCATTATGAACATATCGTCAAATCTTGTAAAACGTATCATGTTGCAGGTAAGAATGTACTTACCTTATCATTAGCTTACTTAACCTTAACATGATTTGGTGACGACGCCGCGGTCTCATAGTGCTCGTTCCTTGAGTGTTCATGCCATTTTCTATTTTAAAGATGTAATACATTAATACATATCATGAAATATCTATTCACATAACATTCATTCATAATATACTCATGTATACATTAGTCACATTTTCAAACATATCCCATAATCATTATCATAAAATTATCATCAAAACATATAAACGCTATTCATAACATGCTTCCTTAAATATTATCATCAAAACATTTCATATATTGTAAACATGAAAATCTTTTTGATAAACGTTTTCTAATAATTTAAAATATATATACTTTAATTTAATAATTCATACAAACATCTTATTTTCATGCATAAAATCATTTCATTGTCATAAAATCCTATATATATATATATATAAAACATTTCATAACCTAAAATACATTCATCATACACACTCATACATATGCATATTTTAACAACTTTTCATGAAAACATCATTCATTTGCCTCTTGAATAATCATTACATTTTTCATACTTCAAAATTAAAAAGTAACATTTTTGTGAAGAGTAGAAGACAAAAAATTCATATTTTCATAGAATATCCATATGGCATATGACATGAAATTAGAAAAACACCATATAACATATATGCATAACATCACATTTAAAAATTTGAGACAAAACACAATACCTATGAAAGATATTGTAAACAAAACGAGGAGAAGAATTTCTTTTCAAAAACACCAGAAAAACCGAATACATACCTTGAAGTTTCTTCTCAAAATTCTTGAATTTTAACCAACAAAACAAGACTTTTTCTTTCAATATTTGCAGAGAATTTTCGTGAGAGAGAGAGAGAGAACTCGTGGAGAAGAGAAGAGTAAGAGAAAAACAAATGTCTCAGAATTTTGAGAGAGAAAAACGTGAGAATGAGAGAAAATAATGAAAAAGGAAACGTTAAAATTTTTAACGTAATAAACATAATTGATGGGAATTCAATTCCCTTCATTAAGTCAAAATTTCTGACTGTTGAGGGGCTGTTGGCGTGGAAGGAAAGAAGAGAAAGAAAAGGAAACCAAAACACATCATCAATCTTACCATAATTTGCCCTCTAAAAATAGGAAACCTCTTAAAATAATATAAATCAATACGAAGTCAAACCCCTTATTTCCTTAACTGACAAAATCAACCCTTAATTATGCCAATTAATCACATTAAATCATCCAATTAACGTAATTAACTCAGCCATAATTTTGGAGAGATTTCTGCTGATTGCTCATCAGCCGTGTTCGGCTTGCCGATTTTCCTTCTTCGGCCTGCCAATTCCACAAGTTTGGCCTGCCGATCTAGGGCAGAATGTTCGGGCTGCCAATCTTGAAAGTTTGGCCTGCCGAACTGTCCTTAAATGCCATACAATAAAACATTCTTACATTATTGCATCATAAATAAACATACATTCAAAATTTCACATGAACACTAGAGCACAATGATCCCATGCGGTCGTCACCTGTCAAAAAACTTGACATAAAAAGTTAGTAACATGCACATCATATATCTTATCATATAACGTAATTTATTAATAACATTCTTTAGCAACGTTATTAACTTAATGTGGTCCGTTACATAAAATAGGTGGGTGTTACACCTTATGCTCGAAGAAATACCTTTTTAATTTCCTTATTGACATGATCAAAGCTAGGGTGAGCTTTTCCATCTTTGGGTTGTCTCTGCATCGAGCAATTGTTTGCTAGCATAATAGACTAGAAATTAGGTTTTGCCTTCTTACCTGATCAGCACAGAGCTTATATCATGAGGTGATACAGCCAGGTAAATTTGTATGGTCTCCCAAGTAGAGCTTTGGATAGCAGTAGTGGTTTCCCAAGGTAACTCTTGAAATTTTTGAAGGCATCATCATACTTGGCCATCCATTCGAATGGTTTTCTTGCTTTTAAGATGTCAAAGAAGGGAAAGCACTTGTCCATCACCCTAGAGACACAGCGGCTCATCGCTACCGTAGATCTTATAAGCCTCTGCACCTCTTTAGGCTTTCGAGGGGCTTCCATATCTAGCAAGGCCTGGATCTTTTTAGGGTTGCATCAATCCCTCGCCTACTTACCACAAATCCTAGGAATTTCCCCGATGCAACACTGAAGGTACATTTCAGAGGGTTAAGTTTCATTCTATACTTCCTTAAGATTTTGAATGTCTCGTCCAGATGAGCAATATGGCAGTTTGCCTTCATGAACTTCACCTTCACTAGCATATCATCTACATACACCTCCATAGTTTTCCCGACCTACTGGGCAAACATTTTATTCACAATCGCTGATATGTCACCCCTGCATTCTTTAGTTCAAATAGCATTATGAGGTAGCAATATAGCCCTCTATTAGTAATGAAAGAGGTATGCTCTTAATCTCGTGGGTACATAGGGATTTAATGATAACCTAATTAGGCCTAGACTCATACTGATTCCTTCTTATCTCGCCTAGGGAACTTAACTTTTTGGTGATAAATGAATGTCGCAACATTTAAGGCTCTCATTGTAGGCCTTTCTACAACTGCATTGTACTAGTCTCTACCCTTTGTGATAAGGAAACTAGACATAATCATTGTTGCATTTGGCTTTTCTCCTACTTTGATTGAGAGTGTGATTGTTCCTTTAAGTATTATGCTATCTCTGATGAACCCATATAGCATACGAGAGTTTGGCATTGTCTAGTCTAATGAGATTCCCATTTTGCACAAACAATCTAAATAAATGATATCTACTGACCTGTCATTGTCTACCAAAATTCAGCAAACAGTATAATTGCCAATCATCGCCTCAACCACTAGGGCATCATTGTGTGGGAAATGAACTCCATGTGCGTCTACCTTTAAGAAGGTGATCTCTATCCCCTTGTAGTTTGGCATCTTGGTGGGCTTGCTCGTTGAGACATTCTAATAATTATCCTTAAAGCTCTCCTTCGCCACTCAAGTATAATTCTTTTGGAACCTCCAAGAGTCACCATCAGGGTAGGGTCCCTTGTAGATAGTACAAATAATGCCTGTAGGCAAAATATCATAGTTGGATTGATGGTTTGCTTCATACCACGGTGCCTCATTCCTCCTATTTCTCGGTCGGTTGTTTCCCCTCTCATGGCTTCTATTACTATCCGCATTGTACTCCTGCAAGTGACCTTCCCTAATGAACCTCTTGATTTGGTCTTTCAAGCTTGCACATTCACTGGTGCAATATCCCACATCTCCATTGAACCTGTAATACTTCGACTAGTTGCACCTGTTTGTTCTTGATCTCATCGACGGAGGACGCTAAAGATAAGGTTTATCATTGATCTGATCATAAATGTCATCGATGGACGCAATAAGAGTGTGGTAAGTTTTGTACCTTTGTTAGGGTCGTCCCTTTCGACCTTCTGGCCTATACCGTTTAGCGTTATCTATGATGACCACTTGTCTTCAATAACTCGTCCAGGGGTCATAAACGGGTAGCCTAGGGCCTTCTTGCCCTTGCAGATTTGTTTTCCTTTTGCCTCCATCCTTGTGCTATGCACTGCTATGGCTACTTTTCATTGACTTCCTGAAGGTTAAACCCTTGACGTCCTCCTAGTTGATGTAACCTCCAGCCCTCTCCAAGAATGCTTGGTATCTTTTTGGACCTCTGTGGTTTAGATCATCCCTAAAAAGAATGTCTATTTACATGCTGTTTAGCGCCCCATAAGGGCAACATCTTCTGAGACTCTGCCCATAGCAGCTACCTCTCTAGTAAACCTTGCAAGCCAATCCTTAAGGGACTGGCTCAGCCCTTAAGCGAGGAAGCTCAACTTTTCCTTCGCAGGTGGTAGAGATCTCACACCCATAAATTGGTTAAGGAAGGCCACCTTTAAATCTTGAAAGCAAGTTATGCTTTTTGCCTGGAGAGTTCTGAACCATCTCTTTGCTTATCTGGAGGAAGTCTGGCTAAAATCCCTACACATAATTTCTTGGGGTACTCCATAGAGCTCCATGTATCACTCGTCAATGTAGATATGATCATCTAGATCTGTGAGTCCTTCATATGGTGTCATTTACAGCGGCTTAAACCTTTCCGAAAGAGGTATCCCTATGGCGACAAGGATCTATACCATTGTAACATTAGAGTTTGCTATCCAGGAAATGAAATTCGAAAATGGTTCAGCCATCAAGCTAAGGGGGAGTCAATAAGTATGCAACTTCCTGAAAACTAGCTTAACTCAAATTTCTTTGGTTTTGTCGTGGGCTTTGTTTGTCCATTGATCCTGGCAGGCCATTTTTGTTCTTTCAAATACTATCATGTACTGATCAGCTTGGAGTTACATCTTAAAACCAAGTCTGATCGAATCCACAAATTTTCTTTATATAGGTATAAACATAGCTTGGATTTCTACCCTGAGGCTTTTGTCACTAACAAGGAAGAAGAAGCTGAAATCAGAAGCAATGGCATTAGCTCGGACCATGTCTTCATCAGGTGTTGTAGAGAAAAAGTCCCTAGTGAATATGGTGATGCATTAAAGGCAACATTCTATTTAGGAAATGAAACTATGTAAAAGGAAATAGGGCGAATAGATTACCGAATTGATCGGAGTTCAAATTGGAGTGTGAAAAGGATTGGAGTTAGTTTTATATATGGGAAAGAAGGATTCATGACCTATAGTAGCTACTATTTGCTCTGCTATGATCTATCTAATACTTTGTTCTAATTTAGGACATGTTTACAAGACCATAGAGTAATATAATAGGTAAAGTAGCGAGATTGAAAGAAAAGTAAAGCAATAAGAATAGGGATCATTTATATTTCTTTGAAGTTTCTCCATTTAATAGTGTGAATGACAACAATATCATTCTCTTTCTAGTGTTAGTAAACTTAAGGAATAGTAATCTTAATAACGTAACTATTAAAATATCTTTTTATATAACTAAACAGCTATTGGATTATAACATTGAAATTTAGACATCTAAATAAATTGGACATCCATTCCTGTTGATAGGGAATCAATAACAAGGAGATGCAAGGATTAGCCTTCGTTTTTCTCATTCCCTTTAGAGAAACTTAGAAGAATGCTCCTTAAATGTACTACCTTATAAAAAATGCCCTTCAACATACCACATATTAAAATTGCCCCTTTATTAGAAATTGGGGATTTATTAACTAAGTTACCCTTCCTCCCACTCACTCATGCAAGATGTCGGAATGAAACCTACTAGATTCTGTCTTGGAACCCATCAAGTTCTATGGTGAAATCTGTCAGATTTCATCATAGAACCCGCTAGAACCTATCTTTGGTTGCTAGAGTAGGACTCTAGATTATAACTTATCAGGTTTTAACTTAGAACCTACTAGATTCTAACATATTTTTTTATAAACAAAGAAGACCCCTTAAATCTAACATTTCTCAAGTTAAGAGCTAAAGTTTACCTAGAAGATTCCAAAATGTAAATCTCTTCTTTTGGAATGTGAAGACCCCTTAAATCTCATTGATAACAATATCAAGATATAACTACAAAAATCCATTCAAAACTTTATTCTAAACTTTGAATTCACAAGACAAAGTTTAGGTTTTACTTAAAAACTTTTATAAACTTTCTCCAAAACACTTGTTCTTGTTTATAAGAATGATTTGGAAGCTTGAACCATCAAAATCTTTGAGAGCATATGGCTAGGGAAATGACTTATTTCATGGGAGAAAGGTGGAGAAAAAGAAATAAAAGTTTTTATTCTAATTTAACCCATAGATATTTATAGGCCAAGACTAGGGACTTGTTTGGAATTAAAAATTTATTGAGATACCCATGTGGATAGGGCCAAATTTCTTAAGAAACTTGTTAAAAATTCTACAACTTTGAAGAACAAAATGTTGACCAAATTTAACCTTTTAGTAGTCCAATTCTACTTTCCTATATTGTCTACAAGCTTCCACAACATTCTATAATTATCCATATTTTCCATACAATATACTTTCTATATAGCTTAATCTTATATAGTATACTTCTTATACTATATATGCATTTCAAAATAATGATGCAATATATCTAGTAAAAGTTAGCTTTCTAGCTCTTTTTTTTTTGGCACATTATCTAACTTTTATTTCTATCATTAAATACTTAACACTTACTTTGCTTAGGACTATGGTATTATATTTTAATCTTGTAGATTCTATATTTACTCTTATGTTTGTCACAAAATTTAAATTTAACGATAATCCTTGTGATATTAATAGTGCTTCAATAGCACTTAAAAAATTTTTAAGCATAGCTCTCATCTCACAAAATTTGCACATAAACTGCGCACAGTAACTCTTAAAAAATGTACATATAATGCACTAAGAATTTCAATATATCTTGATCTCAAATTTTCATAACAATAAGTATGAAACTCTTTTAAGGAAAGTCATTGATTAAATCTTAATCATATTTTAGATTTAAACTAATGAATTTTTCAGGTGTTATAGATGACTGTCGTGGCAATGGCTCAAGGGGAGATCATTGAGGGGATCCATGGTGGCTAGATTGATGAGAGAATCTACAACAACGACTAAATGCAAAGAAAGAAGAGGGAAAGAAAGAACATGATGGATTGTTTTTTTTTTTTTTTTTGGTTTTATCACTTATGTACTTTACTTTATCACTAATGTATTGTAATTTACCACTATTGTCCCATGGCTTATCATTGATGCATGTTATGTTTTTTAACACAAATATACTTCAGTTTATCACTAATGGACTTAGGTTTATCATTAACGTACTTGGATTTATCACCTCCGATACACTATAGTCTATCAGTGATGTACTAGAGTATATCACTTATATACTATAACGATTAATAATAGTGAAGATTGTCTAATTTAAAAAAAGTGTAAAAATTTATTTTAAAGAGGCCATTAAAAAGACTTTTTTTCTCTATATCCCTATATTTAATAAAGTCTATGATATTAATTTAAATTTTTAGTGGGGACTCTTTTAAATCTGAGCAGCTGTATAGTGGAATGCAAATCTATTCTCCACCACTGAGAACGATCCAAAGGTTGGAGCTCAATCTCACTAAAAGTCTACGTAGTCTCTTCCACGCCCAATTATAGTCCTAATACAAATAATAAAACAACTATTATTTCAAAAACTGAAAAATAATCAATCAAAAAATTGGGAAAAGAAAAAAGAGAAACCAACAACCCATCGCTCCACCACCAACCTAAACGTTTGCTCTTCTCACACCCAACCACCGGCAAGCCCAACTTTACCGTCAAAATCTCTCTACGATCCGTCTTCGTCTTCATCAACAGTTTTGTCATGAGTAGCACGATTGAGGCGAACTTGGCAAAGTAGACAGAGGAGTTGTCGTCACTGCCAATGGAGTTTGACTGCACACAAGGAGGGCGAGCGTCGGCAATGGAGAGAGGCTGGACAATGACTGGCTTTTGCAACATCGATAGGCCCAATGCCAATGGAGATCTGATTGCGTTTTCTTCATCTACCGGAGCTCGATGATGGCGAAGACTAGCGTTTGCAACACGGATGGGCTAACACTGTAAAACAAGCTCGATAAATATTCTTCTCCTCCTCCGGAGAAACAAAGTAAAACTTAGATCTCAGATCTCCGATCTCCGCATAATTGACAGTTTACATCCTAGAATTGCTGTTGCGAATCTTGGAGAGACGAGATGTGTCGATGCCTTCATCGGAGAGGCTCTCGGAGTCAGAGATGAGAGACTTTCCCTCTGTTTTTTTTTAAAATTTTTTTTTTTAATTTTTTGAGTATGTTGGTTACTACCCACAACCAAGACTACTTATTAACGTACAAGCTTACTTCATAACATATATTATATCATCATCCAATGACCTTTAATGTGCACTCTAGTTTGTAGAATAAAAAAACGCCCCACCATAGTTTTTCCAATATAATATTCATTAACCTATATTATTTCAAATATATATATACATATATATATA
Source organism: Artocarpus heterophyllus (assembly GCA_025403435.1). Taxonomy (NCBI): domain Eukaryota; kingdom Viridiplantae; phylum Streptophyta; class Magnoliopsida; order Rosales; family Moraceae; genus Artocarpus; species Artocarpus heterophyllus. Next base: position 12,990,460 of record CM046345.1, read on the forward strand.
TTATATATACATATATTAAGGTATATAAGAAGCTTAAAAAAATTGGAAAAAAATTTGAGTGCGGGCCCACATGTCATTCACTGCCTCCGTGCTTGGCAATTGAGTCATTGATGTACAGATTACGTCTTCTCCTTATTGGTCAGATCACGTCTTCCACTTCTTTTTTCTACCAGCTTCGAGGGATTGCCAAACCAGTTGGCCCTGCTGTTTTACTTTTATACATTTATCGTCTTTCTTTTACGCAGAACTAAGAAAGCCTTTTTCTCATTCTTTTTTCCCCCAAAAGTATGGCTGTCCTTTCTTCATCTTCTTCTTCTTCTTCTTTTGTGATCAAGAATGAAGTTTTCGTCAGTTTTAGAGGAGACACGCGTAATAACTTTACTAGTCATCTTTATGCTGCTTTATGCCGAAAACAAATTCAAACCTACAGAGATGATGAGAATGTCAAGAGGGGAGATGAAATTTCACCTGCCCTTTCAAGAGCAATTGAGGAGTCGATGATTTCAATAGTCGTCTTCTCGAAAGAGTATGCTTCTTCGAGATGGTGCTTGGATGAGCTAGTGCACATACTCAAATGCAAGAAAGAAAGAAGACAGATTGTTTTACCAATCTTTTATGGTGTCGATCCATCGGATATTAGGAAACAAAAAGGTAGTTATGGTGATGCCTGTGCTGCACATGAAATGGGTATTGAGCACGACATGAACACAGTGAAACAGTGGAGAGATGCTCTTACTGCAGCAGCTGATCTATCTGGCTTCCATTTACAAGATGAGTGAGTGAAAGCTTACCATTTTTTTTTATTTTTTTCCTTTTGAGAATGACTATAATACTTGATCATGCCTTATCAATCAGCTCCGTGTTAAAAGGAAGCATCTAGATAATAAGTAAATACATGTATATATAGACGTGGAGCTAAAAAAATTAGCCACCGATAGGATGAATGTTAATATTATTAAGAAAAATTAAATAAATACGATATAAAATTTTTGGGGGCGAAACAGAATTTTAGAGGGTATGAAATATAATTTTTTAGAAAATAAAATATAATTTTTATAAAATTTTATATATAATATTAGAAGAAAAAAGTTTAAACTCATCTGTGTGTAGCTATATCTCTGTATATATTAATTTATTCTAACTGGTTGAGCTCACTTTCACTAGATTGAGATATAGATGCCGCTGGACTGCTTTTTGATGTAATTTCTTTTATCTTGATCTGGTTGAATATCACCAACATAGGTAACAGTTTCTTATGTAGCCGTGTGTATGATATTTGTATACGTTATCAATAATGCGCAAAATTGTATTTAAAAAAAAATAATAAGGCCATACTGGTGAGAAATTATTTCTTTCTCAATTCCTACAACTTTTGCAATTATAAAATCAAGGTCAGCCTCAAAGTCGCCATTTCAAATTTTTTACTAATAATATCGCTACTATTCAGTAAAGTAGTCAACACACTTAATAGGGATCGTCGTATGACCCATTCAACACGCTTAATGGATGTATTCATGACATGATTGTTTGAATAAACCATTTTTTCTAACTTGTATGGTCCAGTCAAGATGGATTTTAATTTTTGTTTTTTTTTTAGTCGTGGGTTTGACGATTGAATTGAATATTTTAACCTACCATCTCGCATAACTTGACTTACTCCTTCAAAAATATAATTCGTCCTTGAATTATCCCCATAAAAAAAGGACGAAAAAAATATAATTCTCTTTTCACAAATGAAAAATTTTATCCATACATTAGGATATGTGTCATTATTACATTTTTCTGTCCCCACTATGCGATTTCCAAATCCAGGACGCTGCTTAAACTTATTGGACTATGCGATGACAAAGCAATAACATAATTCAATTATTACATTTTGCTGTCCCCACTATGCGATTTCCAAATCCAGTACGCTGCTTAAACTTATTGGACTGTGCGATGACAAAGCAATAACGTAATTCAATTATTGGACGTTCCCCAAAGTATTTATCCCGACAACGACCAATTGATAGTGTTATTAGTATTTTTTTTAATCCATATAGTGACAAAACAACAAAGTAATTCAATTTAAGCAAAACTTATAACATAACGTCTTACAATATGATGTTACATTATGTGTATTTCATAGTTACATTATATTTTCTTGCATTTTACGCTTTTGTTGTGCGTTCATATCTTATATTGCAACTATCGTAACTCAAATTTCTTCTTTACTTCTTTTTTAGTTCATTTTTCGTCACTTTTGATGTTTCATGTACCATGTTATCTAGTATTGCAACTTTTGTAACTCACTAGGTCATAACAAGTTTTATATGTTCTCAAACTCCAAATACGAAGAATTTATCCATTTATTATGGTTACAGTGCATTTTTTATGCTTATCGAAGATTCGCAGGGCCATAAAAACCCCAAAAGTTTAATATTTTCATGATGGTTAAAAGTGTCGTGGAAACATTATAAGGTGTTTAGCATGATAGTTTGAACCATGAGTTAAAACTATTTTTACTATAGCATATGAGAGCTTTATATTGTAGCAATTTTTTTTTATTGTTACTGTAGCATGTGTAAATTTTACACCATTCATAACTAAAAAAATGATCCAGACCATAACTTGCTAAACACCCCATTAGTTACAATGCTGGTTTATAAACTGCCGTAAAATCCCACATCACGATGGGAGATTCTATAACTAATATCCTACTGTCGTGGTAATCTTGTACGATTGTTTGGCCGTCATAGAATCTATAGTTTCTAATAGTAAGAGATGCGTGAGTTTCACCTTCTTATCTGCATTAGTTACTTGTCGTTTATGGACAAATTCACATAGTCTTTTAATTGCTTATTTTGTCATTTAAATAAGTGAAAGTTACTGTTATTACTTAAGGTACAATTAAACATTGTTTTCGGACACAAGCCTATTGCCTTGTCCACCTACAACGTTCAATCACCTACAATTAAGAATAATTCTGACTTTTCTCAAAAAGAAAAAAGTATACATTTGATTTTTTTTTTCTTTGTCTAGGTTTTGGCTTTGCCTCTATTTTATTGTCATTCTTTCACATTAATTTATTTCTCTTCTATTAGGAATGAGGCAAAGTTAATAGAGAAGATTATGAAACATGTGTTGAAGAAATTGAACCGACTTCCACAAGTTGTTGTGGATACAGAGGGTTTGTTGGGATAGATGAACGGCTTCAGGAAATTGAATCATTGCTATGCTTTGGATCACCAAATCCTCGTGTCGTAGGCCTTTTGGGGGTTGGCGGCATCGGAAAGACTACTCTTGCTCGCACCATTTTTTACCGGTTCTCACATCAATTTGAAAATTGCTGCTTTCTTGAAAATGTTAGGGAAAATTGACAGGAATTTGGACTGCCTTGTTTAGAAAAGGAACTCTTTTCGACTCTATTAGAGGAGAAAAGTCTACAGTCAATCAACATCTTTGTGAAAAATAGGCTCCATGATAAAATGGTGCTCATTGTTTTTGATGATATTAACGATATAATGCAGCTGGAGCGTTTGTTTGGAAATGGCAGTTGGTTTGGATCAAGAAGTAAAATCATCATAACGACAAGAGATAAACAAGTTCTTAGGAAATACACCAACAAAATATACAATGTTAAAGCATTAGACTCCGTGGAAGCACTTCAACTCTTTTATTTGAATGCATTTGAAAAAGAGACCTCCACAACAGATTATATTAAGTTGTCAAAGGAGATAGTAGATTTTACTGGAGGCAATCCACTAGCTCTTAAAGTCCTAGGTTCCTCCTTTCATTCCCAAACTATACAATATTGGGAAAGTGCGTGGAGTAGACTGAAAATAATTCCCAATAAAACAATTCAGAAGGTGTTAAAAATAAGTTATGATGGGCTTGAAGAGGACCAGAAGGATTTATTTCTTGACATTGGATATTTTCTTAAAGGAGAGAGAAGAGATTTTATAGAAAGCATCCTAGATGGTTACCTTGCAAAGTCAGGAATTGAATATCTCATAAATAAGTCTCTTGTGACCATATATGATGACAAAGTTTGGATCCATGATTTGATACAAGAGATGGGTTGGGAAATCGTTCGTGAACAATCTATAAAAGATCTTGGAAAGCGGAGTCGATTATGGATTTCTTAAGATGTCTATGATGTCTTAGATAACAATAAAGTAAGCATCCAATAATATGTAGCTAAAACCATATATATATATATATATATATGCATATATAATTTTTTTAGCAACTTTTTTTTTGCATTTCACATTCTCATTGCTTCCTTGTTTAAATTTTCTAGGGAACTAGACAAGTCGAAGGCATATACTTTGACATATCTAAGATGAATAATGATCTACACTTGAAACCTTCAGTCTTCAACGAGATGAATAATATGAGATTGCTCAATATTTATCACTCAAAATTTTCCAATAACAATATATTCAAACTATACCTTACTCAAGGGCTGCAGTTTCTTCCTAATTCCCTAAGATATCTTTGTTGGCATAACTATCCATCAAAATCTTTGCCAAGAGATTATAAGGGTCAAAATCTTGTTGAAATTGACATGCCCTGTAGCGAGCTTAAGCAACTTTGGAGTGGTGTACAGGTATGTTGTTATATTAGTTAATGGATTGAATATCATTTGTAGAATATTTATGATTACCTATTATATATTTTTTTTAAAAAAAATCATATTAAATTACTTCATTTTTCTTTGTAGGGTCTTGCAAATTTGAAGCGTATCAATCTTGGTTATTCGAAGCAATTGATCAGACTTCCAGATTTATCTCGGGCTCCAAAACTGGAAAGTATTAATCTTGACGGCTGCACAAGTTTAGTTGAAATTCCTCCGCTTAATTTCCAAGGACCTTTCGGATCTCTTACACTCCGTGGCTGCTCCAAGCTTAAATGTCTTCCAAAGATATCTGGGAATATAACATGCTTAGACTTGGCTGAGGCTACTGTAAAAGAATTGACCTCAACAATTGGGTCTTTTCAAAACCTTGTAGAATTGAGGCTCAAAAGTTGTCAACATATTAAGACTCTTCCAGTGCTTCCGAGGAATATAGAAATGATAGATGTGAGTGGCACATCGTTAAAACAAGTGTCTTCATCTTCAATTGAGGGTCTTCATCGCCTCGAGTGATTTTATCTTGAAGAATGCAAAAAGCTTGAGAGTCTCCCAACCAACATTTTTAAGTTGACGTCTCTTGAAAACCTCAATCTATAGGGTTGCTCAAGATTGAAAAAGTTGACAGGGACTTCTTGTAGCCTAAAGGAAAAAGAGATTCGACGAGAGTTACCCAATTCTTTTATGATCGAGCAGTTATTTGGGCTTCGTTGTGAAGATAGGAGATGGCGCAAAAAAATTGAGTTTATTCCAAATTGGGTTTATAATTTAAGCTGCCTTAAGTTTTTGTCCTGCCACAACTACTATTTGAAACTTGAACACCTCCAAATCAAGCACTTCTCTTTGTTCTCTCCAACATGGCTCTATCTATATGGCTGTAACATTGTTGAAATTCCTTAGTGTCTGGGTCTCTTATTCTCGTTAAGAACGTTAGATTTGGAAGGAAACCATTTTCAGAAAATACCTTCAAGCATTATACATCTTCATCAGTTGGAAGTACTCGCCATTAATAATTGCAAGAAGCTTCAGTCTTTACCACAACTTCCATTATCTATTAGGCATCTTAATGCAAGTGGATGTCCTTCACTGGAGGCACTGTCAAGTTCCGGTTTTGGATTCACATTTAGACACACCTAAGTGTCAAAACACACAGTTCTATACAAAGGAGTTTTGGTTTTCGAAGTGCTGGAAATTAAACAGAATGCGTGCAGTTAGTTAACTGATTTCTTATACACAGTTGAAGAACCAATGGTATGTCCAAATTTTTAATCAAAATGGCTTTTAAGTAATGTTTGAGAAATACAAATAATTAACAGTTACAATATTCTTGAATTTTATTGGTGCAGCAAGAATCATACCATTGTAACATTAGAGCTTGCTATCCAGGAAATGAAATTCCAAAATGGTTCAGCCATCAAGCTGAGGGGGAGTATGCAACTTCCTGAAAATTGGCTTAACTCAAATTTCTTGGGTTTTGCCGTGGGCTTTGTTTGTCCATTGATCCCGGTAGGCCGTTTCCGTTCTTTCAAATACTATCATGTACAAATCAACTTGGAGTTACATCTTAAAACCATGTCTGGTCGAATACACAAACTTTCTTTATATAGGTATAAACATAGCTTGGATTTCTACCCTGAGGCTTTTGTCACTAACAATGAAGAAGAAGCTGAAATCATAAGCAGTGGCATTAGCTCGGACCACGTCTTCATCAGGTGCTGCAGAGATGAAGTCCCTAATGAATATGGTGATGCATTAGAGGCAACATTCTATTTAAGAAATGAAACTACGAAAAAGGAAATAGGGCGAATGGCTTACGAAATTGATCGGAGTTCAAATTGGAGTGTGAAAAGGATTGGAGTTGGTTTTATACATGAGAAAGAAGGATTCACGACTCTTTAGCAGCTACAATTCGCTCTACTATGATCTATATAATACTTTGTTTAACTTAGGCTTACTAAACCATTAAGGAATATAATAGGAAAGGTTGTGAAATTAGAAAAAAAAAAGTAAAGCAATAGAAAGCAGGATCATTTATTTTCCTTTGTATGTTTATCAATTTAATAGTGTGAATGATAATAATCTCATTCTCTTTCTAGTGTTATAAACTTAAGGAATAGTAATCTTAATAATGTAATTATTAAATATCTTTGTATGTAACAACAATTAGATTATAATATTTAAATTAAGACATTTAAGTAAATTTGACATCTATTCTTGTTAAAGGGAATCAATAACAAAGGAGATGTGAGGATTAGCATTTGTTTTCCTCATTCCTTTTAGAGTGACTCATAAGAATATCTCCTAAATGCACCACCTTATAAAAAAAAATACCCTCCAACAAAACACATATTAAAAAATGCCTATCTATTAGACATTGGGGATTTATTAAAAAACTAAGTTATCCTTCCTTTCACTCACTCATGCAAGATATTGAAATGGAACCTACCAGATTTCGCTTCAAAACCCGCCAGGTTCTATCGTGGAACCCACCAGGTTCCGTCGTAGAATCTGCCAAAACTCGCAGGATGCCATATTATAGCCTACCAAGTTTCAACTTAAAACGTATCAAATTCCAATATATTTGTTTATAAACAAGAAGCACCTACTACCTCTAGTTGCCGACGTGAATGCCGAGTTGTAACCTGCTATGTTTCAACTTAGCACTTACCAAATTTCAACATATTTTTTTTGAAACGAAGAAACGCCAACCTCTTCCAGTCACCAATGTGGGTGCCGGGTTGTAGCCTCTCAAGTTCTAACTTAGAACTTATCTAATTCTAACATATTTTTTAATGTACAAGATTTCGTCTTGGAACCGTCGGGTTCCATCTCAAAACTAGCCAAAACTTGCTAGGTTCTGTCGTGGAGCCCACCAAGTTCCAACAAGAAATCCGCTATAACTTGCAGGAAACCACCAAGTTTCAACATAGAACTTGCCTAGTTTCACCCCGAAACTCGCTAGAACAGTTGAAACTCACCAGAATTCAGTAAAAAACTATTATAGCAAAAAAAAAAAAAAAACCAAAAAAAAAACATATTATCTTTTTTTCTAACAAATACTATCGTATTATAATTTTTCTACAAAAAACATTACAAAATAATAACATTATAAAATCATTATATAAAAATGACCACATTATACAAATTATCATACATATAAAAACAAGAATAAAAATTTTTTTAAAAAAAATAAAGATACAAATGCCTCTTTACTACTTATTTTGATTTTCTATCTAACCTTTTAAATCGAAAAAACCAACTCAGAAATCCATTTCAATCTTCCATTTCACTGTTTCAATGTAAATTAAAAAAAAAAAAAAGCACACTTAACAGTTAACACCGCAGAAATCAATCACTAATTTGCAGTATCTAATCACTATCAACCCGCCAACCAAAAAACAAACTTTATCAAAAAAAACCAGCAACGACAACAAACACATATCTATATGATCAAATATCAAACAACAAAAGATCTAATCGTTCACAATAGGACTAATCAATGACATTTATCATAAAAAGGACATTAGCACTAGATGAGCATGTCTATGTACAACTACAAAACATGATTGAACCTCAATATTCAAGTATTTATCAACTTCTCCTCTGCAATCTTGATACGTGGAAAGTCCATAACTAAAAATTCCAGGGAAAAGTTGAAATTCAAATAAATGATGGAATTCTTGGAAAAAAAAAAAAACTACTTTACTATGAACATGCTTGCCAAACATGCAGTATTTCTATTGAATAATTATCACACAACAAGCATTTAGCAAACAATGTGAAACATTCATTACCTTCTTAACAGGAAAAACCGACTCAGCTTCAGATCTAGATCACGTCAAGATACGAACACTACGAAGAGGGAGCAGAGAACAGAGAGAGGCGGGGTGTCGGTCGCTGCAAGAGCGCCGATGAAGAGAGAGCAGTGGAGAGATGGTGGAGGCGCTGATCAGAGACGAGATCCAGCGCCACCTTCATCGGCGCTGCAACGGCACCGATGAAGAGATTGCAAAGATTGCAAAGAGAGATAAGGTAAGGAGAAGAGAAGAGAAAGGCAGAGACGCCGTGCCGCGAGTGACCTTCTTCGTACCAATTCGAATTTGGCACGAATTGCCCTATACTTGCCGGAGATCTCCATGAGATCTGAGACGGAGAGAGAGTGGAGAGAGATCTAAGAGGTAGTCTGAGAGAGGCGAGCAGAGTGGAGAAAGATCGAGAGAGAGCGGCGTAGAGAGAGAAGGGAAAAAGTTAGAATTTGTTTGTTTAAATCACGGCCAAAATATCAAATAATAAATCAAATTAAAATGAAAATAATTAAAAAATAGTAATTTTGAAAAGCGAAAGAGAGGGTTACATTTTTAACGAAGAGTGTTTATAGAGGATATTTCATATAGTTTTCTTTTCTTTTTTATTATGTAGGCCCATAAAACTCATATTTTTGTTTTATGAGTAAAAACCCTTTATAAGGAGAAGAGAATCACCTTTTTTTTTTTTCTTTTCTTTCAAAGTGAAGACAACAAAGTTGGATTTTGAACTCGTAGGGTTAATGTTACCAAATCTATCTCTTTTTGCTCTCTAACTTAAAAACAGTAACATAGATTCCTCATTATTTAGTTTCATACTCAGCATAGATTTCCTACCTTAGATTTGGAATCACTTTTTAAGGAGATAGTCTTTTTGCTAACGTAATAGAGATACACTAAGCAAAAGCAAAAAAAGAGGAAGTCTTAGCTTTTAAATTAAATAAATAAATAAATTGGGAGGATGTGATATAACTTATTTCTCTACTACGAATTCTGTACTACTGGCATAATTCTGTGGGCCACATGCATTATTTTTTTAATGAATAAAAAAAAAAGATAGAAAGATCGTTTGAAATTCAATATTTGTTTTGGGAGTGGTGTTTTTGCTGAATTAGCAGTCAGCATAACATGGGAACTCTCTTATTTCTCTGTTAGATTCATTTTCTTAGCTTTTTTTTTTTCCTAAGGTGTTGCAAATGAATGTACACAACTAAAAAAACCCCAAGCAATGATGGTTTTTAATCACCATTAAGAGCATAAGATAAATTATTAAAAGCCTCCCTCAATCAAGATGCCATTAAAAGTTGCTGAGAATAGATAGCAGCCAAAATTACATGTTTTAGACGGTAGCGTAATCTAATGCTTTACTGCCACACGGGTCCTGGGTACCTTCTTTTTATTTTTTTTGGAAAAAAATTCTCCATACTTTTAAAAATAAATATGGTGTAAAATATTTTTTTATTTTAAAAATTCTATAAATTTATTATGCATACAAGTAATACAACTTTTACAGAAGAAAGGGAGATATATTTTACTACTTATAAGTCACTGACAGAATGATGACTCAAAATATAATAAATTAACGTTTAAAAAAGTTGACTAAATCAAATTAAAAAAAGTAGGTCCATGATGATCACTAAATTAAATAAATGCATTAGACATCAAAACCTTATTCTAAAGAAATGGAGTTATAGGCAATTTGGTCGATGGTTTGCTTCCTAAAAAACTCTACAAAAAATAGAATAATTTCTTAAACTCATATTTTTCATAACTCTAGACTCAATTTGACATAATAAGATTATGTACTTACCCCTTCTTCTCTCATGTATATAGCTCCAAAGGTAGAATCAATAAGCGTATACATTATATATTATTAGCATTTATATTTGATGGTGGAACAACATATGTTTTCACTTGATGTAGAATAATATAATATAACAATAATTATTGGTGATATATAAATTAACTTACAGTAACTTGGATCCGATGTGGTTTCTTTAAACTATTTACTCTTTTAAGAATATCGTTGAACATCGAAAAAGCTTTATACTCATAAAAATAGAAACTTGATTAAAGAATTATTACGAAAAAATATACATGGATAGCCATGATTTAACAATATCATATTAAGGATTTAAAAAAACTTATGTAGACATGCCTTTAACCCTTCGAACGTATTTACAAAAAGTGCCTGTTTTGCACTTATTGAATTTGAATTTGTCTACTTATAAACAATATTACATTATTATCTACTTTTTAAATTAATGACTTGAAATGCTCATTATTCCTTAGTGTTTAATTTTGTAAGCTTAAACGATTTTTGGCATTTTTTATTCATTGTATATTAGTATTATAATGAAGGATATGTTAATTCCATCTTTTTTATATACCCAGGGTTAGTTAATATGGTTTTTTTAGTTGATTTTGATTAATTGCCCGTTGACTTCCCCTCAGCATTGCTTGATTTGATTCTTTGCTATTGAAATATGGGTTTTTTTTTCTTTGCTTCATTTGATTAATTACACATTGAATTCACATCAGTAAGCATTTATTCAGGTTATATAATATATTTTTTATTCTTTATTATATCAATAATTTTTTATGTCACCACTGTTTTATATTTGGTTCACATTCATTGTTTCCGTTGCGACAATTTGACATGATCATTACTATAACAATATATAAATTACGATAATAATATGTATAATATAATTTTTTTATAGTCTTCACGATTTTTTTATAATATATGTTTTTTTTCTTACATGAGCTTCTTGTACGCATAAATTGCACAAAATTATTCAGTTTTCTAACTCTAAAAAGGAAAAATTTATAAAATAATTATGCCCCAATTGGTTCAAAATGTCATGTATAGAAAGTTGTTATTGGTCATTACCATAATGATATATAAATTACGGTAATGATATATATAAGATTATAGTTTATACACTTCACAATTTCTCTCTAATAGATGTTCTTTTCTTATCAGAGTTTCTCATATGCAAAAGTTGCACATAACTATTCAGCTTTCTAACTCCAAAAATGAAAAAAAAAATTGGAAAATAATCACGCCAAAATAAGTTCAAGCTATCACATACAGAAAGTTGTCTTGGTATTATCATTGTGATATTTAAGGGACAATAATGAACAATCTAAATTATGCGAGATAGGACGCTTGATCGACGATTTTGTGAAGGAGTGGTTTTGGCTTCAACGGAGATGGTGGTTGGGTCGAGTTAAGGTTTCTGAAGTTTAAATAATGAAGGTTTTCTATTTCATTTTTTTTATTAACGAGGCATTTCTGAATTAATGCTAATTGCCTTTTTTAAGGGGTAATTGCCCATTTATGTGTTGCCTTAACGGAGCATTTTTTTTTTCTTTTTTTTTTTCAAAATAGTAATGAAGCTTTAATGACCTGCATGAAACAGCATACTACTCAAATAAGCTAGTCGTTTCTTTTTTCCATGTTTTGTCTAATCAGAATAATTACCTATTCATTATAAAACGTTCGAATTTATTTTATTTTTTACATTTCAACAAGGAAATAATAGGGTTGATTCTTTCTTATTACAATTCATGGCTATAGTGATTTTTACCTCTAGTCTAGTGGACATTTGTGTAAATCACTCTAACTCCTTATGTGTATTTCCATGGAGTGGGTCTATATAGTAACTTGTGTCCGTATATGGTGCGATCAGTCATGAAACACAATATACACTATAAAACCAAATTTAAATTGTTAATAATTCAATTAACGAGAAATAAAATATTATCAATTAGGCCATCTAGAAGAACGGTTGGAACCATTAGTTACAATTATGAACAATATAAAGCTCTCATATTATAGCAAAAAGTTAAAAGTTGCTACAGTATAAAAGCTCTCACATTTTACAGTCTTCAAGTTAAAACTGCTGGTTTCAACTGTTCTTTCAAACAGCTTAAAAATCACGTGACTTAGCCATATGGAAGGAAAGCAAGACCTCTATCTATAGTTTTTACTAGATTATCAACTACATTTTATGCTTGATTGTAGAAATATCCAATACTGACATAGCAAACATGTGTAGAAATATCCAATATTAACATAGCAAACATGTGGATTTATGAATGTATAATTATAAATCCGTTTGATTGGATCGTCATGGTATGTAGGTGTCTAAAATCCAAAATACAAGCCTCGTTACCTATAATCATTAAAACAATAAGACAAAAGTTGATCATGAGAGATATCCCTTACCTTATATAGACTAGACTCCAACACAATTAATCCACATTGCCTTTATCGTGCAAAACTGTATAAGATTGTCATGGGGGACATAAAAAAGTTATTGATAAACAAAAACTTGTTTTTTCCAACGGAACTTGTATCACCCTTCAATTCGCCATATTTTGACAAGTGTCGACATGTCTTCCAACTATTTTATTGGGTTGTTAGTTATCTCACTATTATATGAAGTACTAGTTTGAATGTGCTAATCTTGAGCCTCATATCGTGATGGTGTGAATGGAATAATTTTGGGATGGCAAGGCTCAAATTGGTGTTCAGAAGGAAGTTGTGAAAAAGGTTCTTTTGGTATCTTATGGTGGGTTTGAATTTGGGAGATTGTTCTTTATGAGTTTGCTTCTATCCTTGCACAAAAGCAACATTCTGATGGTTAATTGTAAAAGGATTACATAACTATAGTAAGATATTAACTATAATTTTCTATGATCCAATATACATACATACATGCATATATATATATACACACACACACACACCTGTGTCAACACAACTATTTACTTGGGCCATGTCATATGTGCCCCAATTGCCTTCCCAACAGTTTCAATTGTTCTTCCACGTGCACATAATTGGGTATCAGGGCATCCTCTTGCAAGGAATATGAACAAAGGCGCAAAAATTCTTTTCCCCCTAAAGGTACTATATGTATCATAGGACATGATCCACCAATTTCTATAATACTACCAATAGCAACTAGATTGTTAATTGATCGACTCAACAGCTAGTAACAAATAGATTTTCAACTAACTTAATAGCAAAGTAGATATTTGTTACTAACCTTCAAAAATTCATTTTGAGGGTTCAAATTCGAATCCTCGCCAATATATGAAATTAGAGACACTATTCTAAATGTAGCATGTTGCTCACCATCTTCTTCACTTCCATAGTCTGGGATTGAAGCATCACTAGTATGCAAAATCAAAGACACTATATTGGAAGTAGTTTGTCCATCATCTTCTTCATTTTGAGAGTTTAGGCCCAAAGTCTCTTCATTCAATATGTGAAATTGGAGATTTTGTCATGAGATCAGTATGCTAAAGACCATTTCTTTCTTCTATTCTAGTCCGAAACTCTCCAATTTGGTTGAGTTCTTGTTGGTTCAACTCTATTTGGTTTTATAATTTTGATTGTTGTATTTGGAATATTGCTCATTTCTTTCTCATTAATTCTGCTTCCTGTTCTCTTAAACTTTACTTCTGCTTTTGTCTTTAAAGTATATTTTTAAAATTAGACCATGTCCAACTCCTTGAATACGATAAGAATGTTTGGGCTTTCTAAGTACTTGGGTTAGAATATGATCCTTGCACCTGATCGACAACAATCGTTGTTGATGTAATTCACTCAATTTATCCTATTACAGATTGAAACATATTATATTTTTTCTATAAGATAAACTTAGTTAAACTAGAGAGATTAAACATTCACTTTCTATTCTATCTACATAATATTTACTATACTCCTTCTAATTTCTCGTTTTTGTTTTCACATGCTGTTATCCATAACACTAATCGATCAACATCATTTGTCTCACCAGTTTTTGGTTGCTGCATCAAAAATGATATAAAATATAAGTAATTGAATACATAGGCAGATGCAAATCTAAGAAATTTTAAGAACTAACAATTTTAGCTTCTAGTTATTAGACGTGTATACCCTAAGGAGTAAAAAATGTAATATGTTTTTGGAGGCACTTTCTATTCATATTTGTTGAATGTATGTTAAGCAAACAATAGTTTAAGACTATTGGTCTAAACCTTTAAGAATTGGGCATATGATGGATAGATTATGCTGAAGACATGATTCTTAAGGTGACGGTCTAAATCATAAGATCCGCAATCGAGGGAATAAAGTTGGGGGCTTTATTTATATAAAGATTGTTATGTTGTCTATATCCCTATTGGGAGATGGTTTGTCTTGACCATTAGATGTGGACTCCACGAATAGAAACATTGGCACATTGTCATGGGTGACGATGTGTTGGATCGGGACATTAAGTAAATTGATTTGGATTAATAATTCTGTCTCAGCAAATCAATTCACTTTAGACAATCATTGTATTATTTCTTAATCTTGAGATGAATAATAGGCCTGTTGTCTTGACTTGTGTCTTTTGACGTACCAAAGGGTGACACCTATATTTTAATAGTGGTACACATGCTGGTACGTTGGAGACATGACTCTTGATAGCGTAGACCCGTTATTCATAGATATGGAATCCATAGCTCTTCTTTAGGAGTAGTGATATCCTCTTACATGCATTAACCTGTAATTGAAAAACTGGAGCGCTCAACCATTTAGATACAAAGGTGTAACCGAATGGTATACCGTCTTTGGATGGTAAGTTTTTCGATGGTGAGATAATGTAATGTAAGATAAAAAAAAATCAGGAAAGTAAGACAGAACTTGTTCTTAAGCCGATTATGGATAATCCTATGGGGATACGATACACTATGATATGTCAAGGAGACTTAGCTATACGAGCTTCGTAATTCTACATAGTTTGAGAGTGCAGCTCCAAGCTTTTAGTGAAATAGTATTGGAGTTGATAATTATGAAATATATATCTAGGATATTGGGTTTTATAATTATTGGGAGCTTGAACTATATAGGTCCATCAAGTCCCCTTTACTAGCTCACAAAAATCCTATAACAATACGGCGTGCTTCTCCAATAATTGGTGACTTAGGTCAAATTTATCATATTGGCTAAAATTCAGAAGAATCAAATAATTCATATCTGTTTGTCAGTTAGATTAATTTTGAATTAATTTAAGACAAACTTGTTGAATTATTAGGAATTCATTTATTCTCTTAGAGATTATCTAGATAAAGTTGTTTTAATTAGATAACTTTTCTATTGGTTTATTTGAATTAAAACTGAGACTTTATCCTATAGAATCTCGGGTGGAAAATAAAAGATTTGTTGAGATTTTTATTGATTCGGCATGCCGATCCTTAAGTTCGGCTCGCCGATGGGGCAAGTTCAGCATGTCGGTTAGACAAGTTGGCATGCCAACCACGCGATAAAAAGATCATACGTTTTCACACAGATTTCATCAGATATTAATCTGAATTTGATTCTGATTTGAATTTTGAGGCATTATCTGATAAGGACTGACATCTAGGCTTAACCTCTATAAAAAAAGGGAGTCAGTCTTATTATTATTTAGATCAATTGAGAGATTAAGAGTGAAACTCTGATAGTGATATTCCAAAACTCCCTGAGAGCTCTTGTTTACAAATCACGAACATTAGCTTTGGGTTCTCTCAATTGGTTGGAAAGAAAGTCACCTAGAGGAAGAGCTATATGTGTGAGTCATACTGACTCCGATCGTGGATAGAGAATAGCAAAGAAGGCTTGTTGGTTGAGGTCCTTCTAGAACGTTACATCTCTTCATTGCTTAAGGAAGCTTTTTGGCATTTATAAGGTTAGTAAGATCTAGTTAATTTATGCATATAGCGTGTCAAACTTATGCTTTGAAAAATACTTTGATATAAAAATTTTTAAAATTCTGCTACATACTATTTTTTCAACAATTGGTATTAGAGCCATGATTTTTACGTAAATTTGCAAGTTTGTGATCATACTATATGTGTAAATTATGTAATCTTGATCTCTCATATGCTTGAATTTAATTTTTTAGAGAGTTGGCACTCTAGGCATCTATATAATATTATACGTTGTCATAGATTATATGATGAATGTTTTATTAATTAATTATGGTTGATTAAATTATTATTTAATTATTAATTAATTAATTAATATATGCCGATTATGGTTCCTTAGAGGTTAGATTGTGTATCTAAGTTTTTCACATAATTAGATGACAGACTGTCATCTCCGTCTAAGAATTATTTTTTAATTTTAAATTTATAAGAATTTTATAATTAAATAATCATTCGAAGAAGATGAATCTATAAGATGGATCTAGAAGACCGACGATGGCGTTCCTAGGTATATCCTGTGTCTCTAATTTTATGTTTTTAAATTGTTGAAAATAAAATTGATGAATTGCATTAAAAAAATTGTATTTTCTGGAAAGGGTGATTTCTACTCGGTTGACATGCCGAATCCTCAAGTACGGCTGTAACAACCCACCTTTTTGGGCTATGAAAAACCTTTTTCTTTCTTACATATAGGAGAAAATTTAAATTTTTTTTCACATACGGATATTAACTTCCTTTGGAACACAAATATATACATATATTTACTTAACACACTTATTTATACCATACTGGTTTTAGCAACTTT
Source organism: Artocarpus heterophyllus (assembly GCA_025403435.1). Taxonomy (NCBI): domain Eukaryota; kingdom Viridiplantae; phylum Streptophyta; class Magnoliopsida; order Rosales; family Moraceae; genus Artocarpus; species Artocarpus heterophyllus. Next base: position 13,007,408 of record CM046345.1, read on the forward strand.
GAAAACATAAATATATATACTTGTACTTACATAACAACTTTTCTTATACAGTACTATTTTCTAAACTTTACATTTCAAAATAACATAAAATATGTTACAGCGGAAATATAATAGCAACGGATTTCATACCCAATCTGCACACTAATCATCCCTCTGCTAGCTCATCAATAGAATTATTTTGACTTTCTTATCGAAATACCTACAGCATGAAATACTTATTGAGCTTACGCCTAGTAAGTCCCAAATAACCCACATGCACATTCAATAAAATGCATGATCTCATATGCTTTCTTATAAACCTTCTTTATCATTATCATTTCTTGTCTTTAACTAGGGCCCAAGTGTTCGCACCATTATGCACTTAGGTCTACGTAATACCATGACCATACTGTATTCTTAAACTCCTCTTGAGTTAGGAGTCGGTACGACACTTTTTCTTACTTCTGGTGATACAATTACCATTCTATTTATTATAGTTATCATACCATACATGAAGTGGTAAACACATGTTATACACAAAATATAAAAACTCTTGTACGATATAGTACACATAGGTACATACTTTTATACTCATAGGTATATATTAATATATACACCGGTATATAATATAATATACATACAAGTATTTATTTAGTATACTCACAGGTACACACCAACATACTTATAGATACTCATGTCATAGCATACACACATGTATACACCTTGATATACACATAGGTATACATATACACATATCACACTCTATACTTACAATTCTATACTATAGGTAGGATGGGTACTTATTTGATTTCGTGTACTACACAAATCAATCTCGATTTCCTCCTTCCTAGACTTCTAGGATCCTATTGGTCAATTTCAAAACCATTAGCCAAATTCACTATGTTTCAATACAAAGTGATCCTAAGTTGATTAATAAATTGAGTTGCATAACTATATGCAACTCCAAAAACCACTGGTTTTTCTTATTCCTATTTTCTTCTACCCTATCGTCTCTAACGAAGGGTGGGAATCTTTCCAATCATTCCATTTTCCCTTTTTGAGACATTTCAGAGCGGTTTGGATTATTTGGACAAAATGACGATTTTGTCCCTAGTGGGTCTACGAACTTCCTCGAGCTCGATTTTGCTATTCTAACAAAAAAAGTTACTTACTAATTTAAAAATAGTATCCTAGTGGGTCGGATCTCTTTATTTCACATCCATGCCCTATTTTAGTAAAACTTTACAGTTTAGTCACTTAACTGAAAATTTTGACAGTTTTACCCCCGAGGCTACTATTTTTCTTTTTAAACCAAAATTTCCTATTTTTCATGAGGAACATTTTTACTCAAAGTACCATACCCTAAATCATTTTCCAAAATGATATTTTTGCCCTTTTAAATTTTTTTTTCAATTTTAGCAAATTCTTGAAAGATTAAAATTTCATAAACGATTGAGATTTGCAACGAACTGCCTGTGATGCCTAACAATTTCATTGAGATCTACAACTTTCATGTTTCAACTTTTCCAAAATTCTCACTATATAGGGGTGTTTTTGGGTAATTTTCATTTTTGCCGGGAAGAAACTTTTTCTTTCAATTTAGTTCTTAGGGCATTTTGTAAAAATCTATTTTTAAAAAGTATATCTACCCCTCCAAGGGCAGTTCCTACCCTTGTTTGAACCATTTTCCATGCCCAACATCATTTTTGAAAAACTAGCATTTAAATTACAAAAACATCACACTATTTACATAAACTACCATTTTGCAACTTAAATCCTAAATTTCCACAATATCAACATGCCATAATTCATTTTTCTATGGGATTTAACTAAAAAATTGCTCAAGAACCCACATGCTTTTAAAAGAATAAAAATCAAAACAAACATCACAAATTTCAAAACTTAAAAATTCAAAACTTACCCCAAATAACTCCTTGTGCTTTTAGCCTTTCAAGGCTTCTTTGAATCTCCTTTCTAGACACTATTTCCATGCAAAAATACCATGAATTAACTTTCTTTTTCCCAAGAATAAACCCAAGAAACCTTGAAAAAGTTTAGGTTTTTACCTTAAAACTTGTTGGAATTCCTTGGATTTTGCCTCTTGAACTTAATTGGGGCTTTTTTTGCAAAGATTTGGGTTGAGAAAATTTTTGAGAGGCTCCAATAATGGTTGCCGTGGAGGTTGAAGAAGAAGAAGAAAAGAAATTTTAGCTAACTTTGCATTTAATGCATGTTTATCCTCTTAGATGACTTATCAAGTAACCCATTGGGTTACTAGGTGTCACCATGAGATTGGGCCACCTTTCATGGCATGGTGGCCCAATAAAATTCAATTGGGTGTGCACTTTGTGGGGCTCAAAAATTTACACTGTGTAATTTTTCACCACACAATATTTTTCTTACATTACCGTGATCAAATCAGTGCAACTCATATCCTTAGACTGTATAAAAATATTTTACTTACCTTTCGTTTACTTTTGGAGGCCAAACGTAACATTTTTTATATCTACGTTTTCAATTAGCAGTATACTTATACTGCATCTGCCTCCTTTCCACACTGGGTTAGTGTCTCGATGGACTCTATGTCTTAATCATACTCTAATTACCCATTCATGTATATCACAATTTTACAATTAATTGTGATATAAAATTCATTTTATGGATATTATTTACAAATTTTTGAGTAATTAAACTCATAAAATCTGTATTTAACAATATCCAACATTGCATCACATTCGCAATGAATTTTCAATTAATACTGCTTAATTATACATTATCACAATTCTATAAAAATTACAATTTTTAAGGGTAAATTCATTAATTAAACACAATTAAATATTAGATTTTATTAATGAATTTTCTTGGTCATTACAACCTACCCCCTTAAGAATTTTCGTCCTCGAAAATCAAAACAATTCGAGGTAGACTTTCCTCATTTCGTCCTCTTGTTCCCATGTTGCTTCTTCTACTTGTTGGCTGCGCCATAAAACTTTGACTAAAGGTATCTTATTGTTCCTTAATTCCTTTTCTTCTCATGCCAGTATTTGAACTGGTTTTTCTTCATAAGTTAGATTCTCTTATACATCAATTTTCTCAGGCTGCGGAACATGTGATGGATTAGGTACATACTTCTTTAGCTTGGACACGTAGAACACGTTCTGTACCGATGTCATTTTAGGGGGTAGGGCAAACTTGTAAGCCACGTTGCCTATTCTTTCCAAGATTTCATATGGTCCAACGTACCTTGGACTAAGTTTTCCTTTCTTCCTGAATCTTACTACTCCTTTCATTGGTGTTATCTTCAAAAAGATCAAGTCTCTTACTTAAAACTCTAAAGGTCTCTGTCGTCAGTTAGCATAACTATTTTGTCGATTAAAAGCCGCTTCCATCTGTTGACGGATTAACTTTATATTCTTCGTGGTTCTTTGAGCAAAATCTATGGTTGTCTTTTCTCTGGTTTTGTACCAATGTAAAGCTGATCTACATCTTTTTCCATATAGAGCTTTATATGGAGCCATACCTATGGAGGTTTGATAACTGTTATTATATGCAAATTCGATTAGAGGAAGCTTTTTATCCTACCCTCCTTTGAAATTTAGCACACAGGCTCTTAACATATCTTCAAAAGTCTAAATGGTCATTTCTGACTGACCATCCGTTTGAGGGTGAAAAGCTATGCTGAAGGTTAGCTTCTTTCCCATTGCTTGGTGAATGCTCCTCCAAAACTTGGAAGTGAACCGGCCATCTTGATCAGAAATGATGGACTTTGGAACTCCATGGTACCTAACTATCTAGGTAACATACATTTTGGGTAATCGTTCTACAGAGCTGCTAAGTTTAATGGATAAAAAGTGTGCTGATTTGGTCAATCTATCCATGATTACCTATATAGCATCGTGTCCTCCCATAGTTTTGGGTAACCCAGTCACCAAATCCATAATTATCTGGTCCCATTTCCACTATGGAATATCTATCTTTTGCAGCTCACTTGTCGGTCGCTGGTGTTTGGCTTTGACTTTTTGACATGTGAGACATTTGTTGACGAATCTCGCAACGTCACTCTTCATTCCATGCCACTAGTAGTGCTCTTTCAAATCTTGGTACATTTTTGTAGCGCCTAGGTAAGCAATATATGGTGCCTCATGAGCTTCTTCCAGTACTTGCTTCTTTAATTCTTCATCATTGGGAATGCATATTTTGCCTTTTTAACGGAGATTACCATCTTCCAAGATGCTAAATTCTGCTTCTTCATTCTCAAGAACCTCATTTTTAGCTTTGAGCAGCGATGGATCTGCTTCTTGTCGCTCCTTCAGATTCTCCAAGATAACTGGTTGAAAGGATAGATTAGCTAGCCCTCTAGTGATTATCTCTATTCCCAATTCTACCAAGTCTTTTTGAAGGGGTCTTGGTATCAGTTGCACTATTGTAAGCGAAGACGTCGTTCTACAACTAAGTGCATTTGCCACTCGGTTAGCTTTTCCAGGATGGTATAAGATTTTGTAGTCGTAATCCTTAACTAGCTCAAGCCATCTTCGTTGTCTCATGTTGAGCTCCTTCTGTGTAAAGATACACTTCAAACTCTAATGGTCCGTATAAATCTCGCATTTAGCTCCATACAGGTAGTGACGCCAAATCTTCAATGCAAATACAACCGCTGCTAATTCCAAGCCGTGCATTGGATAGTTCCTTTCATGATCCTTTAGCTGTCAGGATGTGTACACAATCACCTTTTTGTTTTGCATAAGAACGGCTCCCAAGCCTGTCTTTGACACATCACTATAAATCACATAGTTTCTTAGGTTTGGATCCGGTATAGTCAGTACCAGGGCACTCGTAAGTCATCTTTTTAACTCTTGGAAGCTTTCTTTACATTTCTTAGTCCATTTGTACTTTGTTGCTTTCCATGTAAGAGCCATAAGTGGTGCTACGAGTCTAGAGAATCCTTTTACAAAACGTCAATAATAGCCCACTGAACCGAGGAAACTCCTGATCTCGATAACACTTTTCAATATAGGCCACTTATTTACTGCTTCTACCTTCTCATGAGACCACATTTCCTAAGAAATGAACTTTTTCCAACCAAAATTCACATTTTGAGAACTTGGCATACAATCGATGCTTCCTCAGCAATTGTAGTGCAAGCTTCAAATGTTCCTCATGCTTTTTTGATGGTCTCGAGTAAATCAAGATATCGTTGATGAAAACAATGACGAACTTATCGAGGTAGTCCTTGAAAATCTGATTCATAAGGTCCATAAATGCTACCGGGGCATTAGTCAGTCCAAATGGCATGACACAAAACTCATAATGCCCATACCGCATTCGAAATGTCGTCTTCGGCATGTCCTCCTCTTTAACTCAAAGTTGATGATACCCAAAACGTAAATTGATCTTCAAGAATACTGACGCTCCTTTTAATTGACCAAATAAGTCGTCAATCTTTGGACGTGGATACTTGTTTTTATTCGTGACCTTATTCAATTATCGGTAGTCAATACACATCTGTAATGTTCCATCTTTCTTCTTGACGAATAATATAGGCGCTCCCCATGGGGAATGACTCAGCCGGATAAACCCTTTATCCAACAATTCTTGTAATTGCACCTAAAGCTCTTTGAGTTCTCCTAGAGCCATACGATATGGTGCCTTCGAAATCAGGGCTATACCTGGCATCAATTCAATTTCAAATAAAATCTCTCATTCCGGTGGTAAGCCCAGTAACTCGTCCGGAAACACATCAACGAATTCTTTTACTATGAGAGCATTCTCTGGTCCTAACTGAGCCTCTCGTTCCTTGTTTACTAAATTCACCAGATAACTGGTGCATCTACTTTCCAACATCCTCTTTGCTTTCAATGTCAAAATTAGCGCCTTGGGAGCCTTAGAAATCTTTCTCGAATACACAAACTTCTCACTTCCGAATGGTCGAAATGTAATCTTGCGATGTCGACAGTTAATCTTGGCAGTGTACTTTCCTAAGAAATCCATTCCCAAGATAACGTCATAATTTTGTATATCAATTATTATTAAATCGATATACAATTCTCTCCCACAAACGACCATGGGTACATGACGTAATCAATAATCAGAATTTAATACCTCCCTAGAGGGAAATGAAATTCTAAAAGTCTATTCTATTTTATCCCCTTCATTTCCTATCCATTTGGCAAACTTAAGCGATGCAAATGAATTCATTGCTCCAAAATCAACTAAAACATAGGCATCAGTATTGGCACCAGAAAACTGACCTGCCACCATTGATGAAGTTCCCGCATCATCTTCTTTCTTTGTATAGGCATAGATCAGTCCACTGGGTTCCAGAGCTTCCAAGTGTCCATAACTAATGCTAGGGCCTTCAATCTGCACTTGGAATGGGGGAAGCTGGGTTCCCTGAGACCTTTACTGATTCGGAGTATTCTAATTCTGGGGATTGGAGAAACAATTTCTAGCATAGTGTCCCTCTTTGCCATAGATGTAACACTTATTGGTGCCAGCTTTACACTCTCCCGCATATCTCTTCCAGCATTGACTGCAGAGAGGCTTATTCTTTCCTCCATCACTGATCCTTTTTTAGGATTGTCCCTTTTGATTCTTTGGGTTAATCATGTTCCTTATTATTGGCATTACGGTTGCACCCAACTGGATGGCTCTGAGACTGCCCTTGATTTGGAACACTTCCTTGTCCTTTCGCCTGTACAGTTTGGCTTTGTTTAGCTAAAGCTTTCTCCTTCTTATCACGAGCAATTCTAAATTTGGCTCTAGTAGCTCGTTCAATACAGTCTTCCACATCCTTAGGAGCTTGCCCTCCACTATCGACTATAAGGGCAATCTCAGTTCGAAACATCCGCATGAGTCTTTTTATCCATTCCCGATCAGTGGGTATTCGTTCAGGGCAAAGTCATGCTAATTGATTAAATCTCTTAACGGCATCCGCCACTGACATATTGCCTTGTTTAAAATTATTGAATTCTTCCTGTTGGGCTGCCATTGTTCCAACATTAAAGTAAGCCCTTTCAAATTCTTCCATGAATTTGACGACGACATTTCACTTACATTCCTTCTACGTTCTACCGACTCCCACTATCTCCTAGCATCCTTGGTGACAGAAAATAAGGCACACAAGACCTTATCACGATCATTGAGCCCCATAAATTTCAAAACCTTCTCTATGCCCATAAGCCAATCATCGGCTTCTAGTGGATCAGTAGATCCATCAAATTCTGGGGCTTCATCTGTCGAAATCTTTCGTAAAATTCAGTAGCAGATGCTTTAAGGGCGTGGCCACATTTTTGTTCCGCGTGCAACATTTCCATGATAAAATCATGGAGACTGAGGAAATCCCTCGGATACTGAATCTGTTGCTGGACTGCATTAGGAAGATCTCTCCAAATAAGGTCACAAATTCACCGCAAGTGTATTTTTGGCAGAATCAACGGTACCATAGTATGGTGAAACCTTAAGATATAATGATCTACTGGCTCTCCTATGTACCTTCCCCATAAGGGTTCTACACGTAGATATAACCGACGACGCCAATCCGCCCATAACATTGGAATCACTTGGACTTGCATAGCATCCGCGGGGGGTAAAGGTGTAAATTCTGCTAGAATTTGGTCCCCGAAGCCTTGCCAATCCCTAGGTCATTTGTCAGGTCTGATCCTCAACCACCATGCTAAGGCTTCTCTTAGCAACAGTCCAGAAGCTAATCGTACCTAAAGGTGCGGTGGCGTATGACATGTAGCAAAGACCACTTCTACAGCATGTAGCCATTCAGTCAACACCATAGGCTGATGGCTTCTATAATATCGTGGTGGCATCATATCTTGTAAAGCGATACTTGCTCTTCGATCCACGTCCACATTAGATTCCTTCGGGAGTGCCGCCATCTACTACATTTATCTTAATTAACATAACAATTTCATATAAAATGAAAACTTAACATTCTTATACTTAAAATCAAACTATCTTACTTGAGCTATGGTAATGGAGCGAACGACAATGTGCAGTAGGGTGACAGGATTTCTGCTCTGATACCAACTGTCACAACCCGCCTTTTCTAGCTGTGAAAAACCTTTTTCTTACTTATATATACGAGAAAATTTAAATTTTTTTTTTCACATACAGATAGTAACTTCCTTTGGAACACAAATATATACATATATTTACTTAACACACTTATTTATACAATACTGGTTTTAGCAACTTTGAAAACACAGATATATGTACTTGTACTTACATAACAACTTTTCTTATACAATACTATTTTTTAAACCTTACATTTCAAAATAACATAAAATATGTTACAGCGGAAATATAACAGCAACGGATTTCATACCCAATCTGCATACTAATCATCCCTCCGCCAGCTCATCAATAGAATTATTCTAACCTTCTCATCGGAATACCTACAGCATGAAATACTTAATGAGCTTACGCCTAGTAAGTCCCAAATAACCCACATGCACATTCAATAAAATGCATGATCTTATATGATTTCTTATAAACCTTCTTTATCATTATCATTTCTTGTCTTTAACTAGGGCCCAAGTGTTCGCACCATTGTGCACTTAGGTCTACGTAATACCATGATCATACTGTATTCTTAAACTCCTCTTGAGTTACGAGTCGGTACGACTTTTTTTCTTACTTCTGGTAATACAATTACCATTCTATTTATTATGGTTATCATACCATATATGAAGTGGTAAACACATGTTATACACAAAATATAAAAACTCTTGTAGAATATAGTACACACAGGTACATACTTTTATACTTAGAAGTATACATTAATATACACACCGGTATACGATATAATATACACTTAGGTATTTATTTAGTATACTCAAGTATACATTAATATACCCAGAGCGGTTCAGATTATTTGGACAAAATGACAATTTTGCCCCTAGTAGGTCTACTAACTTTCTCGAGTTTGATTTCGCTATTCTAACGAAAATAGTTACGTAATAATTTAAAAATAGTACGCTAGTGGGTTGGATCTCCATATTTCACATCTATGCCCCATTTTAGTAAAACTTTACAGTTTAGTCCCATAATTGAAAATTTTGACAATTTTACCCCCGAGGCTACAATTTTTCTCTTTAAACCAAAATTTCCTATTTTTTATGAGGAACATTTTTACTCAAAGTAGCATACCCTAAATCATTTTTCCAAATGACATTTTTGCCCTTTCAATTTTTTTTTTACTTTTAACAAATTCTTGAAAGATTAAAATTTCAAAAACGATTGAGATTTTCGATGAACTGTTTGTGATACCTAATAGTTTCATCGAGATCTACAACTTTCATGTTTCAACTTTTCTAAAATTCTCACTATACAAGGGTGTTTTTGGGCAATTTTTATTTCTGCTGAGAAGAAACTTTTTCTTTCAATTTAGTCCTTAGGGCATTTTTGTAAAAATCTATTTTTAAACAGTAGATCTACCCTTGCAAGGGTAGTTCCTACTCTTGTTTGAACCATTTTCCATGCCCAACATCATTTTTGAAAAACTAGCATTAAAATTACAAAAATACACTATTTACATAAACTACCATTTTGCACCTTAAATCCTAAATTTCCACAATATCAACATGCCATAATTCATTTTTCTATAGGTTTTAACTAAAAAATTGCTCAAGAACCCACATGCTTTTAAAAGAATAAAAATAAAAACAAAAATCACAAATTTCAAAACTTAAAAATTCAAAACTTATCCCAAATAACTCCTTGTGCTTTTAGCCTTTCAAGGCTTCTTTGAATCTCCTTTCTAAACACTATTTCCATGTAAAAATACCATGAATTAACTTCTTTTCTTTTTCCCAAGAAAAAACCCAAGAAACCTTGAAAAAGTTTAGGTTTTTACCTTAAAACTTGTTGGAATTCCTTGGATTTTGCTTCTTGAACTTAATTGGGGTTATTTTTGCAAAGATTTGGGTTGAGAAAATTTTTGAGAGGCTCCAATAATGGCTGTCGTGGAGGTTGAAGAAGAAGAAGAAAAGAAATTTTAGGTAACTTTGCATTTAATGCATGTTTATCCTCTTAGTTGACTTATCAAGTAGCCCACTGGGTTACTAGGTGTCACCATGAGATTGGGCCACCTTTCATGGCATGGTGGCCCAATAAAATTTAATTGGGTGTGCACTTTGTGGGGCTTAAAAATTTACACTGTGTAATTTTTCACCACATAGTATTTTGTCTGACACTACCATGGTCAAATCGATACAACTCAAATCCTTAGACTGTATAAAAATATTTTACTTACCTTTCGTTTACTTTTGGGGGCCAAACATAATATTTTCTATATTTGCGTTTTCAATTAACAATATACTTATACTGCATCAGCCTCCTTTCCACACTGGGTTAGGGTCTCGATGGACTCTATGTCTTATTCATACTCTAATTACCCATTCATGTCTATCACAATTTTACAATTAATTGTGATATAAAATTCATTTTATGGATATTATTTACAAATTTTTAAGTAATTAAACCCATAAAATCTGTATTTAACAATATCCAACATTGCATCACATTCGCAATGAATTTTTCAATTAATACTGCTTAATTATACATGATCACAATTCTACAAAATTACAATTTTTAAGGGTAAATTCTTTAATTAAACCTAATTAAATATTAGATTTTATTAATGAATTTTCTTGGTCATTACATCGACAAACTGATGGTCGCAAATCGGCAGGCTAGACATGAGGTTCGGCAAGCTGACAACGGGGCAAAAATTAGGTGGCTTTGGTAGCAGGCAGAACTTCTGGTTCGGCAGGCCGATCGATCATGAAACGGCTGGCCGATCTAAAAAGATCGACAGGCTAGTGGATCATGACAGGTAGGCCGATCACCCAGATTGGCTTGTCGACAAAGAGCTAAAAATTTTTTTAGAAAAGGTGTAGTTTTAATTTTATTTTTGGGACAATTCTGAGAATCATTAAATTTGGATATCACCGAAAATTTGAAGTATTCAATTCATACGAGATTGAAGACTTACGGATGGGCATTGCATAAAGAAGGATACAGCTTGGAGATTCAAGGATGATTTATGGATAACATGTTTTGATTATTCTCTTGTAATCTTTGTTTTCTATTCTCTCGGGTGGAACCATAATATTACGGTTATTTATTATTATTTTGCTTTTAGCTTTGATTAATTGCTTTGCTTGTCTGCATTATAATATGATTTGCCATGTATATTATAACATGTCATATACAATAGGGGGTGCCGCTCATATTAAAATTATTCATGCATGTCTTTTAAAATAAAACCTTGATTTTAAAAGATTGATTGGGAGAAGGTTTTCGAAGAGAGGACCTAAGGCCTCTATCGTTCGTTCATAGGAAGAATAGGGTGGTCCTAACCCCTAGGAAGAGATTTCTATCATGTACCATATTGGATCTGCAAGAGGATAAGGTATTTCAGCATGATTTATGGTTGCACACCCTTAGGTGATGATTATAAATCGTGGATAAAATATTGAAATGATGATTATACACTAATGCTAATTTTATTATTAATCTCCCCTAGGAGCTCTGTTAATAAAATTAACGGCCAAAGAAACGATTATTAATATATGTTGGATCATACAAGTCATGGATGGCATATATTAGTCAAGAGGGGATCCGTGTTCCTGATTAAATTTGGCTGTAACACCCACCTATTTTTATGTAATGAATCACGTTAAGTTAGTAACGATGTTAAGGAAATTTTATTAATAATTTATGTTATATGTTATGATATATTATTTTTAATGTTACTAACTTTTATGTCAAGTTTTATGATAGGTGACGACCGCATGGAATCGTTGCGCTCAAGTGTTCATGAGTATTTTAATGTATGTTTATTTATGATACAATGATGAATTGAATGTTTTAATGTATGGCATTTAAGGATAGTTCGGTAGGCTGAAAAGTCTGCCCAAGATCGGCAGGCTGAAGGAAACCATCGGCAGGCCGAACATGGTGGAACCGGCAGGCCAAAGGGGAAAATCGGCAGGCCGAACACAGCTGATGAGCAGTCAACAGAAATCTCTTCAAATTTATGGCTGAGATAATTACGTTAAACGAGTGATTTATTGTGATTAATTGGCATATTAATGGAATAATTTTGTCAGTTAAGGAAATTAAAAAGTTGACTTCGCATTGATTTGTATGATTTAAAATGGTTTCCTATTTTAAGAGGGCAAAATATGGTAAGTGAGGAGTGATTGTTTGACTTCCCTCTTTTCTCTCCTTCCTCCACACCATTTGCTGTCAAACAGTTAGAAAATTCTAACTGAATGGAGTGTAATGAATTTTCATTATGCTTGTTACGTTAAAAAAAAAAATTTAATGTTTTATTCCTTAGTTTTTCTCTCATCTACTCACTCTTTTCACTCTCAGTTCTAAGACGATTTCTAATTTCTTTCTTTCTCTTCTCTTCTCCATGAATTCCATCCTCCTTTTCTCTCAAAAAAAAAAAAATTTCTCTGCAAGTATTGAGAGAAAAAGTTATATTTCGTTGGTTAAATTCAAGAAATTTGAGAAGAAAAATTTTAAGGTAAGGACTCAGTTTTTCGGTGTTTTTGAAAAGCATTTATCCTCCTCCAATCGTCTGCAATATCTTTCTCTAGGTATTTTATTTTGTCTTGAGCTTTTAATATGATGTTCATGTATGTATTATGCGATGTTTTTTCAAGTTTCATGTTATTTCGGTGTTCTATGAAAAATATGAATTTTCTATCCTCTACCCTTCATAGTAAAATATTACTGTTTGACTATGATGCATGAAAAATGTAATATTCATTCAAGGGGTAAATGAATGATGTTTTTCATGAAAGTTGACAAGAATGAGTATATTTTATGTTACGAAATTTCTATGAGAAAACTGTTTTAATAATATTATTTTTGGATTTTTGTTTTATAAAATGTTTTACATGTTTAAATGATTTTGATTGATGATGAAATATTTTTTTATGATGTTGAAATACATGATAATAAGATGTTTGTATGAATTTTAAAATGTATGTATTTTAAATTATTAGAAAAATTTTTCAAAAGATTATTCATCTACATTATTATTAATGTTGGCTGATTTCATATTTAGAAATGTATGGTTTGTATTTACATGCTTAAGGTAATTTTTATCATTTAAGAAAAAAAATCATGATAACATGTTTATGTGATGATAATTTTATGTTTTTACAATTATGGTTATGAATTATGTTTGTAATATGAGACGAATATATGAATAAATGTTATGTGAATGAATGTTTTATGATAAGTATTAATTTTATTGTATTTTTAAATGGATAAATGGCATGAACACTCAAATGAATGAGCACATCGAGACCGCGGCGTCGTCACCAAAAGTAGATTAAGATTAAGTAAGCTAGCGTTAAGGTAAGTACATTCTCACTTGCAACATGACACCTTTTACAAGGTTTGATGATATGTTCACAATGATATTCATGATGATTTATGGTTATTTTTCTTAAAGGATTTCTTATGAAAGATTATTGTGATTTAAAGTTATGCATGTATGATGATGACATGTTTTAAAGTATGAAAATTATGTATATATGTATCACCTAATAAGTGTTGCACACCAATGTTATGAAATGATAAGTTATGATGTCATGTTTGGTTTGGGATTAGCTACCCTTCTCCTCTCATGACGGCGCGCCTACAATGATGTTCATGGTGCAACACTTGGGCCCTTAAGATAAAATGGAATAAGTTTTAAAATGGTCAATGTAATGAAAGATATGTTTCTATGAAATTGTGCTTAAGGCACTTCTATGATATGATGATGATGATGATGTACATGAAATATTTTAAATTGTGAGAATTATATGTACTTACTAAGCATTAGCTTAATCATGTTTTATGCCATGTTGCATATAAGGGTAAGAAAATCATGGACTAGGTGGAGGACATGGGAAGACGTGTGAGCACTACGCACGTTGAATTGTAACCGAAAGAACGCCAAGAAGAATGATTTTATGTTTTAAATCAAGTTTTATATTTTGAACATTATTTTTATGTTAAGTTTTAAGAATACTTGAACTATGGTTTTATATTTTATTTTATCATTTAAAGAATTTTGATCTTCTGTATTTTTATTGAAAAGTTAAATCTGTTTTACAAAATAAGTTTTCTCAAGGATTTTGGCTCGGTCGGCCTGTCGAACATCCTTGGTCGACTTGCCGATGTCTGAAAGTTCAGCCTGTCGATTACATTTTTGGCCTGTTGGATGATGATGAGTTTTTAAGCTAGATTTATAAAGCCTCTGCCAGCCTGCCGGTTGAGGGATTTTGGCCTGCCGAATTGTGGGAGCATGTACTATTAAATGATGTGATGTTTTTTTCATAAGTTATGATTTTACAACTTTGTATGTGTATTTTACTAAAATAAGTTCATGATTAATTTAAAGTATAATTGAATAAATTATGATATGGAATAAGTTATGCAATGTTATAAAAAAAATGCGTGAATGGATCTGGTTAAGTATGTTTAATTATATTTACAATTTAAAGTATCGTATAAGTTTTGGACTTACGTTTATGTTTAAAGTTTAAACAAGTATGAATGTATGAATATAACGACATCTGTGACGTCCGTAAGGGGGGCGTTACATTGGCATGACTCCCTTAGGTGCTTGTTGAATTCTGAGTTGGGAATTATAGTTGTAAGGTTGTGATATTTTCAAGGTTTTGACACATAAACACATTTGTATATTCTTACATGTTTTGGTTATCTTACTAAATTATTATGATATGTTTGCTTATGTTTGGTATATGATTCTTTATTGTAGATTAAAAATGTCTAAAAATGCTTCACCTTCAGTACTTGACAAAAACCAATTAACCGAAGAGAATTATAATGATTGGAAACGAAACCTGGATATCGTCCTCTCCTTTGAGAAATTGAAATTTGTGCTGACAACCCCTTGTCCTCCCGAGCCTATGGGAGACTCCACTAATGAGCAATTCTAAGCGTATGATCGCTGGAAAGATGCAAACGATCAGGTCCGCTGCTATGTTATGGCCAGCATGAATAATGTGCTGCAGGCTCAAATGAGGATTATGAGACTGCTAAGCAGATCTTGGATAATCTAGAAGACATGTTTGGAGGCTAGGCCCTAACAAAACGACAAGGAGAGCTTCGAAAACTTCTTAACTGTAAGCAGAGGCCGGGGACATCTGTAATCGGTCATGGGTTACCTCGTTGAGGCTCAAACCAATGGAGCAAACATCAATGCTGAAACTCAGATGACTATGGTTTTTGAGACTCTGTCTAAGGAGTTTATTCTGTTTAGAGCTACATTTAATTTGAGCAATAGGCAGGATATGACATTAACAGAATTGATAAAACAGTTACAGGAGTTTGAACTGTTGATCAAGGAGTCTCCTGCTGGTGGAAAGGCCAATTTGGCGGCTACTATTCTTGCTAACAACAAGAGCAAGAAGAAGAAGAAGAACCCAAAGAAGCTTAAGTGCTTCTTCTGCGGGAAGGTTGGGCACATAAAGAAGCATTGCAAGGACTTCCTTTCCAAAGGAGGTAGGTGTGATCTTTTGTATTTAGAAACTTGTTTGGTTGAGGAATCTAGTGACAGTTGGGTCATAGATTCTAATGAAACTAATCATGTTTGTGTTTCTCTATAGGGATTCAAAGAAACGACAAGTCTGCTTCATGAAGACTTCACACGTCAGATGGGCGATGGATGCTATGTCTTAACGGAATTAGTGGGAGATGTCTATCTTTATTTTGATAATTATAGGAATTTAATTTTGCGAAATTGTTTTTATGTTCTGAAATTTAAGAGGAATTTAATTTCTATAGCTTGTTTATTTAAAGACTCCTATTTGGTTTCTTTTAATAATAAAGTACTGATTCGTAAAAACAAATCTTTTATCTATTCTAGATGAATACAAAATAATCTATATTTTATCAAACCTGAGATGGACTTACTGCTTAATGCTGAGATAAATGATAATAACTCTAAAAGACTGAAAACTTCTTACTCTAATAAGACTTATCTTTGGCATTTGCGCCTTGGTCATATTAACCTGAACAGGATTCAAAGGTTGGTAAGGGATGGACCTTTAAGTCACTTAAAGGTGGAATCTATACCTCAATGTGAATCTTTTTTAGATGGTAAAATGACCAAAAGACCATTTGGGTCTAAGGGCAATAGGGCCGAAGGGGTTCTAGAACTTGTACATAGTGATGTTTGCAGACCAATGAAAATCTGGGCACGAGGAGGGTTTGAGTACTTTGTTACTTTTATTGACAATTACTCAAGGTATGGGTATGTGTACCTGATGCACCACAAAAGCAAAACTTTTGTCAAGTTTAGAGAGTTTCAAGCTGAAGTGGAAAAGCAATTGAGTAGACCCATAAAGGCACTTTGATCCGATCGAGGTAGAGAATACCTTTTTGATGAGTTTCGAGGACACTAATTAAAGAATGGGATTTTATCCCATTTGACTGCGCCAGGCACTCTGCAGCAGAATGGCATAGCAGAGAAAAGAAATAGGACTTTATTAGACATGGTAAGGTCCATGATGAGTTATTAATCATTGCCTTTATCCTTTTGGGGATATGCACTACAAACCGCATGTTATCTTTTGAACAACATGCCTTCAAAATTGGTCCCTAAAACTCCTCACGAGTTGTGGATGGTAGGAAGACATCCTTAAACCATATTTGCAATGGGGATGTCCAGCTCATGTCCTGTTTAAGGATGCAAATAAGTTAGTAGCATGTTTGGAAGTTTGTGTGTTTGTAGGATATCCAAAAGGGACTAAAGGAAGTTATTTCTATAACCCAAAGGAAACTAAAGTTGTGGTTTCAACTAATGCAACTTTCCTTGAGGAGAGTTATATGGATGACTTTAAGCCTCGAAGCCAAGTAGTGGTTGAGGAGTTAAAGAGTGATCCAATCACTCTAGAGGTTCCAAATGAAACTGTTCTGATCAGTATAGAAAGACCAAATGAACTTAAACAACAACCTAAGGGGCTTCGGCGTAGTGGGAGGATCGGGCATCAACCCGAGAAGTATATGTTCAATAAGGAAGCCTTCTTGGCTGAACCAGATGAACATGATAGGGATCCTTCTAATTACATAAAGGCTATGAAGGATGTTGATTCAAAACTCTGGATAGAGGCCATTAACACATAGATGAGGTCTATGGAGACTAATCAGGTTTGGGAGCTTGTGGATCTTCCCAAAGGGGTAAAACCCATAGGGTGTAAGCGAATCTACAAGAGGAAAAGAAGAGTAGATGGAAAATTCAAAACCTTTAAGGCTAGACTAGTAGCTAAGGGTTATACGCAAAAGGAAGAAATCGATTACGAGAAACCTTTTCGCCTGTAGCCATGCTAAAGTCCATCTGGATTCTCTTGTCCATAGTTGCCGCTCTTGATTACTAGATTTGGTAGATGGATGTCAGAATGGCTTTTCTAAATGGCTATGTTGATGAGTCCATTTATATGGAACAACCAAATGGGTTCAAGGTCAAGGGTTAAGAAGGAAAGGTTTGTATGCTACTAAAGTCAATTTATGGACTTAAGTAGACTTCTTGTTCTTGGAACATAAGATTTGATCACGTGATCAAGACTTATGGATTCTCATAAAATGTAGATGAGCCATGTGTTTATAAACACACTAAGGATGAGAAAGTGGTTTTTCTACTACTCTATGCAGATGACATTCTGCTAATTGACAATGACGTTGGGGCATTGTCATCATTCAAATTATAGTTGACCAAGCAGTTTGACATGAAGGACTTGGGTGAGGCTAATTTTGTTGTCGGTGTCCAGATCTTTCGGGATAGGAAGAACAAAATGATAGCTTTGTCCCAAGCTGGCCACATAGATAAAATTCTCAGGAAGTTTGCAATGCAGGATTCCAAAAAAGATGGGCAACCATCTAGGTCTGGAATCACTCTTTCTGAGAAAGACTCTCCAAAGTCTTATGAAGAAGGAGAAGACATGAAGAAGGTGCCTTACGCTTCAACAGTGGGTAGTCTCATGTATGTCATGCTTTCACACGACCGAATATTCGTTATGCGGTTGGGATAGTAAGCTGATTTCAGGTGGATCCAGGACCGAACCACTGGGTTGCGGTTAAGCATATTTTCAAGTACCTTAGAAGGACTCGAGGGTATATGCTTGTCTATTTTGGTGAGGATTTAACTCCTATAGGATATACTGACTCAGATTTCCAATCCTGTTTGGATTCTAGGAGATCGACTTCGGGTTTTGTGTTTACTTTGGGTAGCGGTGCCATCAGTTAGAGAAGTGTGAAGCAAGATTGCACTTCAGATTCAACGATGGAGGCCGAGTATGTAGCAGCTACTGATGCTTCGAAAGAAGCAATGTGGCTCTACAAGTTCCTTGGAGATCTTGAGGTAGTTCTTGGTATGGATAAGGCAGTATCACTGTACTGTGATAACAGTGCGATGGTAGCTAATGCTAAGGAACCAAGATTTCATAAGAAGAGTAAGTATATTGATTGAAAGTATCATGTGATAAAGGACTTCGCTAAGGGCGAGCACGTCACTGTGTGCAAAATCGTGTCAAAGGACAATCTAGCTGATCCATTCACGAAGACACCTACTAGCAGAGTCTTCGAGAGGCATGTGGAAGCTATGGAGATGCGAGATTTGTCATATTTACTCACTCAGTGCAAGTGGGAGATTGTTAGACGTGTGTGCCCTAAGGAGAAAAAATGTAATATGTTTTTAGAGACATTTTTACCAATAAAGAATTTATTTATTAATATACCAAATCTTGTCCTCTTTACATTCATATTTGTTGAATGTATGTTAAGCAAACAATAGTCTGAGACTATCTATCTAAACCTTTAAGAATTGAGCATATAATGGACAAATTATGCAAAAGACACAATTCTTAAGGTGACGGTCTAAATCATGAAATCCACAATCAAGGGAATAAAGTTGGGCGCTTTATTTATGTAAATATTGTTATGATGTCTATATCTCTATTAGGAGATGGTTTGTCTTGACCATCGGAGGTGGACTCCATGAATAGAAACATTGGCATATTATCATAAGTGATGTGTGTTGGATCGGGACATAAAGTGAATTGATTTGGATTAATAATTCTGTCTCAGCAAATCGATTCACTTTAGACAATCATTTGTATTGTATCTTAATCTTAAAATAAATAGTGGATTCGTTGTCTTGACTTGTGTCTTTTAATGTACCAAAGGGTGTCACCCATATTTTAATAGTGGTACGCATGCCGGTACGTTGGAGACATGAATCTTGATAGCATAGACCCGTTATTCATAGATATGAAATCCAAAGCTCCTCTTTAGGAGTAGTGATATCCTCTTATATGCGTTATACTGTAATTATAAAAATAAAGCGCTCAACCATTTGGATACATAGGTGTAACCAAATGGTATACCGTCTTTAAATGGTAAGTTTTTTGATAGTGAGATAATGCAACATAAGATAAAATAATTGGGAAGGTAAGACAGAACTTGTCCTTAAGCCGATTATGGATAATCCTATGGGGATACGATACACTATGATATGTCATGGAGACCAGCTATACAAGCTTCGTAATTCTATATAGTTCAAGAGTGTAGCTTCAAGCTTTTAGTGGAGTAGCATTAGAATTAATAATTATGAAATGCATATCTGGGATATTGGGTTTCATAATTATCAGGAGCTTGAACTATATAGGTCTATCAGATCCCCTTTGCTAGCTCACAAAAACACTATAACGACATGGCGTGCTTCTCCAATAATTAGTGACTTATGTCAAATTTATTAGATTGGCTAAAATTCAGAAGAATCAAATAATTCATGTCTGTTTATCGGTTCGATTAATTTTGAATTAATTCAAGATAAACTTGTTGAATTATTAGGAATTCATCTATTTTCCTAGAGTTTATCTAGATAAAGTTGTTTTAATTAGATAACTTTTCTATTGGGTTATTTGAATTAAAACTGAGACTTTATCCTATAGAATCTCGGGTGAAAAATAAAAGATTTGCTGAGATTTTTGTTGACAATTCGACATGCTGATCCTTAGGTTTGGCATGCTGATGGGCCAAGTTAGGCATTCCGGTTAGACAAATTGGCAAGCCAACCATTCAATAAAAAGAGCACACGTTTTCACGCGGATTTCATTAGACATTGATCCAAATTTGATTCTAATTCGAATTTTGAGGCATTATCTGATAATGACTGACTCCTAGGCCCAACCTCTATAAAAAGGGAGTGAGTCTTATTATTATTTAGATTAATTGAGATATTAAGAGTGAAACTCTGATAGTGAGATTCTAAAACTCCCTGAGAACTCTTGTTCACAAATCACGAACACTAGCTTTGGGTTCTCTCAATTGGTTGGAAGGAGAGCCACTTGGAGGAAGAGCTGTACATATGAGCCTACACTCACTCCGATCGTGGATAGAGAATAGCAAAGAAGGCTAGTTGGTTGAGGTCCTTCTTGAACGTTACTTCTCTTCACTGATTGAGGAAGCTTTTCCACATTTACAAGGGTAGTAAGATTTGGTTAATTTATGCAGATAGCATGTTAAACTTATGTTTTGGAAAATACTCTAATATAAAAATTTTTAAAATTTCGTTGCATACTATTTTTTCAACACTAGTCTGCGTATCTTTTGTGAGCTAAATGATGAGGACATTCCACTTGTTTAGGTTTTTTTGCTTGCTTGACACTTAGTTCCTATAATTTTATGAATTTATGTTTTATTCATAAGTAAATGTGTAAACCCAACATGAAAATATGAAGATTATTAAATAAACTAACCAAAAACTCTTTTGAGGTTCTAGATCTCACAAATTCTATCCAATGCTCAGCAACCTCAAGATAAGCAGCAGGAGGTTGTCTAAGCGTATCGTAGTTTCCTGTCTTCAAATTAGGTTTAATATACTTCTTATTTAATTTTGCTCTAAAATTGCTCCATTTTCTTCCAATCTATTTTATGTGATCCTCTTTGCTATTCTCAACCAAGTCAAAAGTATTCTACAAATAAATTAAACAATTCAGACAAGTAAATCTTTGTAAATAAATTGATTTACCTCAACAAGTTCCCAAAATTTATCTTTGCTATTAGTTTGACTTCATGCCAATCCTTAATAATAATAGGAACCATATCACAAACTAATACACCAAAGTAGCTTTGTAAGCGTTTTGCTTGTTTTCCAATCGTTTGCTGTTTCTTTTTGTCAGCTTAATTAAAATTTTAAGTTTACATATTTTAACTTTTGGATTACGTACTGACCTTCATCAAGTGGGTTTAGAATTATATTTAACACGTGTCATATTTGCTTTTGGATGGCTCATAAGGACATTTCCTTGATTTTATAGCTAATCTTCCGAGCATGCAAGTTGCATTGCTACATTCTGCTCTTCTTTCACAGGGAAATTGGTGATATACATTAAAATAATAAATGGTTTTTACACAAAGTTGGTTTCTTTTTCTGTGTTATATACATATACATACACACACATGTATATATATTGGCACAATATTTTCAATTTTTGGATGTTTGTGCTTGGTTACCTTTGCTATTGTAACAAAATCTGTTGTGGGGATAAGGATTATTTATAGTGTGCTGAAGGAAAAGAAGAAGATGCAGGGTATTCTGTTCTCCTGCTTTCTTTCCTATTAATTCTTTAATATGACATGCTATATAATATCTTTCTTTCCTATATTTTTAATATGTCACTCGCAGCTCATGCCACATCAAATGTTGGTGGGGGACTTTTATACCGAGCCAACCTTGAAATAATAACCAATCAATGATCCATATTAAAGTACAACAAACTATTCAACAAATAATAATTTATGAACTAATTACGCACTTATGCCGGTCATCGAGACAAAGGGTCACATTTCTTACACGTTTGAAAATATTTTGGACACCACCGATGTTAAACATCATCATTAATAAATGAGGATCTATTATGAGACTCACCTTCTATAAGTGGATAGCACCACCAGTGTTATAGCAATGCTTGTTATTTTAGCTTTTATAACAATGTTGCCGCTATACTTCCATTAGAAAGAGATTTTTTTTATAATTATTAATTAATTAAAAGTGAAGTACAACTACAAACGATTATTTTAGGATTGAATTAATTGACAATACAATTTTCTTGATCATATTGATGCATCAAGATCATATTATTATGATATTAGCTAGAGTTTATAAGCCAGAAAATGAATTTCCAAAGTGATTCGGCCATCAAGCTGTGGGGAATATAAGCATGCAACTTCCGAAAATTGGATTAATTCTAATTTCTTAGGGCGAAAGGATTATGAAATTGATCAGAGTTTTGGTTTGATTGTGAAAAGGTTTGGAGTTGGTTTTGTACACAGGAAAGAAGAAATCACCACTCTTCAGTAGCTCTAATTCCCTCTGTAAATTATCTTTCTGGTCCATTGCTCTCACTTTTCCAAGATTAAAAGTTTGAACATTGAGGATGCGTTCGACTCGTTTGATAAAATACGTCCAAAGCATGTTGAAACGAAATATATGTTTTTAAAAAATATATGCTTTTATGTTCTTAGTTTGTTTAACGTTTTATGTTTTACAGAATTCAAAGTGAAGAGGCATATTAAGCACATGATTTAGAATATTCCCTGATTATAATTCCCTTAAAAACCTCAAGAAAAAAAAAAAAAAAAAAACTTTCCATATGTGTTTCACGAAAACAGATCAGGCAACCAGTGTTTCGTGAAAAATCAGAAAAACTAAAACTTACCAAAAATAACTCGATTCATCTAGGCCGGACAAAATGATTGACATGAACAAATAAAATAACGAAAGTTGCCACAAAATCTCAAAGAATAACATAAAGGCAACTTCAAATATTCCATGTCTGATCTGAATTTTGCACTCAAAAAGCAACTTTTCAAAAACCAAATTAGAATAAAATAACATATAATTAATTTAAGAAATTGCGACAAGTGAGGGCAATTTAGTTAGTTATAAGTCCTTTCACCTCAACTATAAGTGGAATGTTCGAATCACTTTTAGCCTTACTTAAAAGTGATGGCATTCCCTTTCTCCTTGTATAAAAAAAATAAAAAAATAAATTCGCAACATGTGCAATAAATAATATTGCGAGAATGGCTTGACCAGCTTTTATTTTATGTGTTGAGTACAATTTATTATAGTGTACAGGCTAATATTGAAAAGGTGAAATATTACAAAGAGGAAACTTAAAGTGGACAACAAAATGAGAAAGTAAATATATAAAAAAAAAAAAAAACATTACAACTCGTAAATTGACACAGCTGGCTCATAAAACTTTATTTATTAATCTATTCACCTTTCCAAGGTGTGAGAAGAGATGGGATGCTTTGTTCATTTTTAAAGAAATTAGCTGGATCAAATGCAGTTTTTACCTGAATCAACCTGTTTAAATTGTTCTTGAAATACTGAGTACCCCAAATCCTTGCTTCTGCAATATTATAAGAACTTATGTTTTTCCCCTCATTTTTATTCTTCCCAAGATCAAGGTCTCTAAAGTTGAAATATGCAGTCCTCGGATTTTGTGACACATAAGGAGTCATGTAACGGTAAAGTCTCCTTAACCAATTCATACGCTTTTTGGAGACTCTAAGATTATCTTTTTCTTCCCATTGCACAAAATAATGAATCATGTAAAGGTTTCCAGCTCGATGAGGGAATGGGATTGCGGACTCTGAAAACTCGTTCATTTTCCCTCCAAAAGGAAATAGATCAATCAAAACTGTTCCTACCTCTTCTTCATATAACTTTTCCAACATTCCTTGGAGCACGTCATCTGGAATAGGCTCTTTCACAAAGTCAGATTTAGCTTTGTATGACATCAAATTCATATTAGATTTCCTAGTAAGTAGAACATCTAAGGATTCTCCATTTCTGAAGTAATTGAAAAAAACGAAGGATTCTACCCATCTCATTTCAATACACTCTTTTCTTAGCAAACCTAACTCGGGAAACTCTTCTTGCATTAATTGAAGGAGCCTATCCATGCGGCCATGAAATGTGGCGCGGAAGATAGCAAGGAGCACAACTTTCCTTTTCCCTTCTTCATCGACAGAGCTTGCAGTTATGAATCTAATGTACATCGTTAGATCCTCATCAACTTTGTCAGCACGGCGCTGCCAACGATGGACAAGCTTCTTTGTTGTATCATCTTCCATGTTCCTTGGAACGTCAAACACAGTCACTATTGTTGGCACAGGAACTAGTCGAATTTTCCATGAAAGCACGATTCCAAAGCTTGCTGCTCCACCTCCACGTATGGCCCAAAACAAATCTTCCCCCATAGACTTCCTATCAAGAATTCTTCCTTCAACATCGATGAATTCTACGTCGAGAATATTATCAGCTGCGAGGCCATATTTTCTCGTCAAATAGCCAAAGCCGCCTCCACTGATTAGTCCACCAACACCAACAGTGTGACAATCGCCAGCTGAGATGCCGAGATTATCACTTTTTTCTGCAATCCTATAATATAGTTCACCTTGCGTAGCTCCAGCTTGAACCCATGCAGATTTGTTCTCCACGTCAATGTTGATTGAATCAAAGTTTCTCAAGTCAAGTAGGACAAAGGGGACATCGGACCGATAAGAAAGGCCTTCGTAATCATGGCCACCACTCCGGGTTCTGATTTGCATGCCGTGTTTTTTGGAGCAAAAAATAGTGGCTTGGACGTCGGAGGCATGGAACGGCGTGACAATAACAAGCGGTTTTCGGGTCCAAGGCAAAAAAAAACGGTCGTTATGTATTGATGAATTCAGTATAATGGAGTAGGACGGATCATTTGAAGTGTAGATAATGGATTCGAGAGTGGAGGTAGAGTTGGATATTAGAGTGGCGAGGCAATGGATAAAGTTTTCATTAGTGTGTGCTGAAGCTGTAAATAAGAGTGAAAAAAGAAAGATGGCAATTTTGGTAAACAACGAAGAAAACACAAAGGACTTCATTTTTCTTTGTCTTTTGGTTTTGGCACAATATGCTTCTAATTGCCTCCTTTTATAGCTAAGAAATGCTCATATCTTTTCTCATTTTCTTGAACGCCGACTATAGGACTTTTATGTAAAGAAAAATGAAAGGGATTTTTTATATTGTCCAGTTAAACATATGAAAAATACATAAAGTATTTATTAATTGACTACTTTCTGAGGCAGTCGGCAACTGATTCAGCCAAGTTCTAGGTGGCACTTTGCGTTTGGAAATAACCAAAAGAATCTATACTAGTCTTATAATTTCCAAATTGACTATCTCTTAATAAATAAGAAGATGTAACATAATTCAATTAAATATGTGAAAACAGGAACACATGAAATTAATTATTACAAATTGATTTAAGTTATATGCAATTTGGCTCATAATTTAATTCCATGTTGAAGGGACCATAACGTGGTATACTTATCTATGACGACTATAAAATGACTGCCCCAGAAGAAGAAGAAATAAAACATTATGTATGTCCAGAAACCATGGGCAGAACATAACAACCACCCAGGAAAAAAAGGCACCTAGAACACTAATAAATCATTTTCAACAGTTTGAATGAAATCATGATAAGCATACATAAATAATTTAAGCATGCCGTGGAGAGTTGGATTATTGACATTTAATAGATGAGACAAGAGTAAAACGTCAGAATCACATGATTACGATTCTTTGACCTCGACAACTAACGAAAAATATATTTGTTTGTTGTTTACTTTAAGCTATAAATTATATCAATTGTTTCATAGTAATTCCTTTCATTTCTGAATTCTAATCATACAAGTTAAGAGCCAAGTGTGATACAAGTGAAAGCAATTTTATGCTTAAATCTGTGTGTTAAATTCATAATTACTTTGTTATTATTTAAATATTTATAAGGATAATTTTTTTATAATGTCTTACATTGAAAAAAATTAAGTTTGAGTTAAAAAAAATTAAGTATAGACACATTTGGAAAAACATTTTAATAAGAAAAAGCAAAAAAAAAAATAATGGTACAGGAGTTCTTGGCAAAAGAGGAAAAAGAAACCCTAACAAAATTAAGATGGATACGTGTGAAAAAATTATTTCAATAGGCGAAAAGCAAGAAAAAAAAGTATTTCGCAAAAGTGTATTGCGAAAGGATTGAGCTTCAAAAAAGTAGCAGTTTATAATTTTAAGGAAAAAAAAGTAGAAAAAGAAAAAACCAAAAGAAAAAACTTAGAAAAATAAAAGAGGAATAAATAAGACTAAACAAGAAAGACTGTTAAAAAAAGGCATAACAACTCAAAATAAGTTGCCGAGTTTTTGAATAGTGTTTTACAGAACTTGCACATGCTAATATCATTTGTGATAATCTCATTTTTTTTTTTTACGTATGTTTTCATTATCTTATGTGTTTATTTAGTTTTGCTTTTAGTATTTTAGATTTATTTAAAAAAATAATAATTTTGTTACTTTTGTAAAAAAAAATAATAATAATAAGGAGTTGCAATTTGCAGTTCAAATAAGAAATGTTTGTAAAAGTTACATTTAATATAATAATATTTGAGATGATCGTAAGAAAAAATATATAAGATTTTAGATTGAAAAATATAAAAAGAAAAATTGATAAAAATTAAAGTTAAAAGTAAATATAAAAAATAAAAAGAAATTCCTAAAGGACAAAATAGTTTGACCAAATTCTTAAATAGTGTTATAGGCAACTCCCATTTATACAATATACAGTATAGAGGTAAAAGTTAGTTGGTTTTGTTTTTTTTCCATTGAATTAATTATTTTTTTACTTTTAAAGTGTTAAAATTTGGTTAACTTTTTATAATAAAATAAGCATTCTAAAGGTCTGACGCGCTGTATGGATTGTCTTACTGACAAGAAGAAAACGGGGGCGCACATGCACTTGGAGCAACAACTAGGCCTATTAGCTGGAGCCTTATATGATTTTAATTTTTTTTATTTTCATGAGCACAAGATAAAAACAATACACATGGGCTTCGTTATGGTTCGGGTCGGGATGACATGAGACAACTGATATCTCTGTTATAAAGTATAAATATTATGAGAAATAATTAATATACATTTAAAATAGCTATATGTACTTAAATACAAAATAGAACAACATATCGAATATGCATAATTATTAGATTATTAAGATAGTAGTTAGGATTTGCGTTGGAGACGGTCTAAGATACGTTACAATATCCATTATCATTTTCTTTACCAAAGGTTATTTTGAGACTTCTATAACTCATTAAAAATCTAAATCCAATATTTATTTAATCAAAAATATGAAAACAATAAAAGTTAAAGTCATTGTCAAGAAAATAATAAATGATTTTGAATGAAATTATGATGCACATAAAAGCAACTGACTTGTAATGTTTAAGAGCCTATTTGTTTTCCAACTTTAAATAATAAAATAAATTATTTTGCTATAGTTTTTTCTCTCGTAAAACAATTTTAAATTTTATTCAAGCTTATGAACTAGACGGACTACAAATTAAGCAATGGAATTGGCTCACTGACATTTTCAAACGACTATTAAAAAATAGGCGACTCTTTGACCCTAAAAATATAAATATTTTTAACGAAAACGACTTTTAGTACTCGTTCAACTGAGATATATAAAAAAAAACAAACGAAAAAAAGTCACCTAGAAAACTAATAAATAATTTGCAGCCGATTGAATGAAATCATGTTTTGCATAAAAAAGTGAGAATCACATGTATGCGATTCTTTGACCACGATGACTAACGAAAAATATATTACCTGTTGACATTAAGCGATAAATAACTATCAATTGTTTCATAGTAATTCCTTTCATTTCCGAATTCTAATCATACTACTTAAGAGCCAGTGCGATACACGTGAAAGTAATTTTATACTTAAGTCTGTGTGTTAAATTAATAATTACTTTGTTATTATTTAAATATTTATAAAGATTATTTTTTATAATATCTTATATTGAAAAAAATTAAGTATAAGTTAAAAAATTACGTGTAGACACATTTGGAAAAATATTTTAATAACAAAAAGCAAGAAAAAATAATGGTACAAGAGTTCTCGAGAAAAGAGAAAAAAGAAACCCAAACAAAATTAAGATGGACACATATGAAAAAAAAATTTGTTTCAAAAGGAGTAAAGCAAGCAAAAAAAGCATTTAGTAAAAGTGTATCCTAAAAATATATAAGCTGTAAAAAAGTAGAAATTTATAATTTTAGATAGAAAAGAAGTATAAAAAGGAAAAAGTAAAGAAAAAAACTTAGAAAATAAAAGATGAATCAATACGACAAGACAAAAAAGTGTTAAAAAAGGCATAAAAACACCACATAATTTACCAAATTTTTGAATAGTGTTTTACACATGTGAGTATCACTTGTGATAATATCATTTTTATATATTTTTTAATTATCTAATGTGTTTATTTAGTTTTACTTTTGGTATTTTAAATTTATTTTAAAAATAGTTTTGATACTTTTGTAAAAAAATAAAGAGTTACAATTTGTAGTTCAAATAGGAAATGTTGTTATGAAGGTTATATTCAATAGAATAACATTTGAGATGATTGAACCAAAAAATATATAAGATTTTAGACTGAAAAATGTAAAAAGAAAAATTGGTAAAAATTAAAGTTAAAAATAAATGTAAAAAATAAAAAGAAAGTCCCTAAAGGAGAAAGTAGCTTGACCAAATTCTTAAATAGTGTTTTAGGCAACTTCCGTTTATATTATATGTAGTATAGAGATAAAAGTAAGTTGGTGTTTTTTCTTTCCATTGAATTAATTTTTTTTTTTTTAACTTTCAAAGTGTTAAAATTATAAAATAAATATTCTAAAGCCTGATGCGCTATATGGATTGTCTTATTGCCAAGAAGAAAACAGAAGCGCACATGCATTTGGAGCGCCTAAGCCTATTAGCTAGAGCCTTATAAGGTTTTAATTTTTTTTATTGGCATAAGCACAAGATAAAACAATACACATGGGCTTTGTCGGTTATGGTTCTGGTCAGGATGACACAAAATAACTGCTATCTCTATTATAGAGTACAAATACTATGAGAAATAATCAATTTAGCCATTAAAATATCTATATGTACTTGAATACAAAATAAAACAACATATCAAATATACATGATTATTAGATTATTAAGATAATAGTTAAGATTTGGGTTGGAGACGGTCTAAGAAACGTTAAAATATCCATTATCATTTTTTCTACACTACAAGAAAAACTACATTTAACAACATATTATTCATGACATGTAGTTTTTGAATGTCATTTAAAAGTACATACAACGACATCTACAACAAACATGTCGTTAATAACGTTTGAAACAATAATTAACGACATTTATATAGATACCGTATTAAAGGTCTCCTTTTAATGACAATAGTTTAGTGTCGTTAAATTATTTAACGACAAGTATGAGATGTCGTCAAGATCTTAGAGATTCCACGGCACCCCTTATAGACGACATCTTGACCAATGTAGTCTATAAGGGGTGTCGTAGAATTTTTAAGGCTTTGACGACATCTCTTACTTGTTGTTAAATAATTTAACGATACTAAACTATTATCGTTAAAAGGAGACCTTTAATACGACATCTATATAGATGTCGTTAATTATTGTTTCAAATGTTGTTAATGACATCGTTGTTGAAGATGTCGTTGTATATATTTTTCAACGACATTCAAAAACTATATGTCGTAAATAATATGTCGTCAATTTATTATAGTTAACATACCCTGTATGATGTGATATTCACATGTTATCCATAACACATAAATTCGCTTGCATAATATAGTACACACAAGTACTTACTTTATATACACATAGGTATTTATTATTGTACACACAGGTACATATCATTCAATGCACATAGGTATTCATTATTATACACACAAGTACGTAATATACTGTACATATTGATGTATAACATGTTATACACTCAGGTATTTCAATCGTATACTCACAGGTATCCATACATGAGTATACCCATAGGTATTCATATCATGGTAAACATACAAGTTTACACCATAATATACACTCAAGTGTACATATACATATATCCTATACCTATATTTTTATACTGTAGGTGGGAAGGGTACTTATTTATGCTTGTGTACTGAAAAATTGACTTCGGTCTCCTTTCTCCTAGGCTCCTAGGATTCTGTTGGCCAATTACAAAACTATTAGCCAATTTCACTGTAACACCCGCCTATTTTTATATAATAAATTACGTTAAGTTAGTAACGACATTAATGATATTTTATGATATACGTAATGATATATGATGTTAATGTTACTAACTTTTATGTCAAGTTTTATGACAGGTGACGACCTCATGGAATTGTTGTGCTCAAGTGTTCATGATTATTTTTAAATTATTTTTAATTATGATGCAATAATGTATGAATGTTTTAATGTATGACATTTATGGACAGTTCGGCAGGCCAAACTTTTAAGATCGGCAGGCCAAAATGTCTGCCCGAGATCGGCAGGCCGAAGAAACCCATCGGCAGACCAAACTTGGTGAAACCGGCAGGCTGAAAGGGAAAATCGACAGGCCGAACACGGTTGACGAGCAGTCAGCAGAAATCTCTCCAAAATTATGACTGAGTTAATTACGTTAATTTGATGATTTAATGTAATTAATTAGCATAATAATGGAATGATTTTATTAGTTACGGAAATAAGCGGTTTGACTTTGCATTGATTTGTGTTAATTTAAATGGTTTCCTATTTAAATAGGGCAAAACATGGTAAGTGATGAGTGAGAGTTTTGACTTTCCTTTTTCTTCTTTCTCTCCTTCACGCCAATTGCCCCCTAATAGTCAGAAATTCTGACTTAATGGAGGGACTTAATGAAGGGCAATGAATTTCATTATGATTGTTACGTTAAAAAAATTTTTAACGTTTTCTTTCCTCAGATTTTTCTCTCAACTTCTCACTCCTCTCTCATTCATTTCTGAGACATTCTTTTATTCTCTCTTCCTCTTCTCTTCTCCACGCATTTCACTTCCTTCTCTCTCAAAAATTTTCTGTAAGAAAATTGAAAGAAAAGTCATATTTCGTTGGTTAAATACAAGGGTTTTGAGAAGAAAATTTTCAAGGTAAGGACTCGTTTCTTGTGTTTTTGAAAAGAATTCTCCTCCTCAATCCGTCTACAATATCTTTCTTTAGGTATTGTATTTGTTCTGAGTTTTTAATATGTTATGCATGTATGTGTTATGAGATGATTTTTTTTAAGTTTCATGTCTTCTCGGTTTTTTTATGATAAAATATGAATTTTCTATCTTCTACCCCTCACAGTAAATATTACTGTTTAATCTTGATGTATGAAAAATGTATTGATATTTGAGCGGTAAATATGATGTTTTTCATGAAAGTTATCAAGAATGTGCATGTATGATATATAATGAAGGTATTTTATGTTATTTTTAAGAAAACTATTTTAACAATGTTATTTCTGGATTTTGTTTATGAATTGTTATTTATGTTTAAATGATTTTATGATAATAAAATAATTTTATGCATGATAATATGATGATTGTATGGATTTTTAAATTAAAATATATGTATTTGTTTGAAAATGTTTTATTTAAAAGATAAATATGTTTAAAATGTATGGTCTGTTTTTATATGCTTAAGGTAATTTTTATAATTTAAGAAAAATCATAATAACATGTTTATGTGATGACAATGTTTATGGTTATTAATTATGTTTGTAATATGAGATGAATGTATGTATATGTGAATGTTATATGAATGGATGATTTACGCTATGATGTTAAGTATTGATTTTATTGTGTTTTAAATGGAAAAATGGCATGAACACACATAGGAACGAGCACTTCAAGACCGCGACGTCGTCACTAAATCATTTAAGGTTAAGTAAGCTAGCTGTTAAAGTAAGTATATTCTCGCCTGCAACATGACATGTTTTTACAAGATTTGATGTTATGTTCATAATGATATTCATGATGATTTTATGGATAATTTATTTAAGAATTTCTATGAAAGATTTTCATGATTTTAAGTTGTGCATGATGATTTTGACATGTTTCAAGGTATGAAAATTATGTATATAGGTAGCACCTATAAGTGTTGCACACCAATGTTATGAAATGAAATGTTATGATGTCATGTTTGGTTTTAGATTAGTTACTCTTCTCCTCTCATGGCGGCGCGCCTATGATGATGTTTATAGTGCAACACTTGGGCCCTTAAGATCAAATGGAATAAGCTTTTAAATGATGAATGCAATGAAAGATATGTTCTATGAAATTGTGCTTAAGGCACTTTTATGATATGATGACAATGATGATGATGATGATGTTTATGAAATGTTATAATTTGTGAGAATTTTATGTACTTACTAAGCATTAGCTTAATCATGTTTTATGTCATGTTGCAGATAAAGGTAAGAAAATCATAGATTAGGTAGAGGACATGGAGAGGCATGTGAGCACTATGCACGATAAATTATAACCGAAAGCACGCCAAGAAGAACGTTTCTATGTTTTAATCAAGTTATATATTTTAAATATATTTTTATGTTAAGTTTTAAGAATACTTATACTATGGTTTTATAATTTATTTTATCATTTTTAATGAATTATGAACTTCCGCAACATTTTATGAAAAGTTAGTTTGTTTTAAAAATTAAGTTTTTCTCAAAGATTTTGGCTCGGTCGGCCTGCCGAACATCCTTGGTCGGCCTGCCAAACGTTGATAAGTTTTTGGTCTAAATTGCAAAGCCTCTGCCGGTTGAGGAAACTCCCACCTGCCGATCATGTTCGGCCTACCGAAGTCCCAAGTTTGGCCTGCCGAACTGTGGGAGTAAATGACTTTTATATGATGAGTTGATTAAAGAGATAGGATGTGATGTTTTTTTTATAAGTCCTGATTTTATAACTTGATATACCTTTATTATTAAATAAGTTCATGATTAATTTAAAGTATAATTGAATAAATTATGATATGGAATAAGTTAAACAATGTTATTTTAAACAATGATAAGTTATAAAAAAAAAATTAGATGTATGAATGGATCCTGGTTATGTATGTTTAACTACGTTTATATTTGAAAACATCGTATAAGCTATGTAATTACATTTATATTTAAGGTTTAATAAGTATGAATGCATGAATGTAATGATATCTATGACGTCTGAGCTAAGGGGCGTTACATCCACTACGTTTCATTACAAAACGTTCGTTACTTAACTAGTTGAGTTGCATAACAATATTCAACTCTAAAACCACTGGTTTCTTTACTTCTACCTTACTCTACCCTATTGTTACTTACGAAGGGCGGATATCTTCCAAATCATCTTTTTATCTCATTGAAAACATTTCTGAGCTGTTCGGGTTATTCAGACAACAATGACGATTTTGCCCTTCGTGAACTTATTGATTTATCCGAGCTCGATTTCATTATTTTAATAAAATAGCCACATATTAATGTTAAAGTAATGCTCTAGTGGCTCGTATTTCTTTATTTCAGACTTATGCCCCTTCTCTATAAAACTTTACATTTTAGTCCCTAAACTGAAAATTTTTGACAATTTTGCCCCCTAGGCTAAAATTTTTCTCTTTGTATCAAAATTTCCTATTTTTCTCAAGGATCATTTTTGCTCAAAATACCATATTCAAAATCCTTTGTGAAATGACATTTTTGCCCTTTTTAAAATTTTTAACAATTTTTGTAAATTCTTTGAAAAATCAAAATCTCACAAACGATTGAGTTTTTCGACTAACCATCTATGGTACCTAACAGTTTTATCGAGATCTACAACTTTTGTGTTTTAAATTTTCTCAAAATCTCACTGTACAAGGGTGTTTTGGCTATTTTTCTATTTTGCCGAGAGAAATCTTTTTCTTTCAATTTAGTCCCTATGGCATTTTTACAAAAATCCATTTCAAAATTACAAATCTATCCCTACAGAAACCATTCCATGCCTTATTCAAATCATTATCATGTTCAAACATCATTTTTGCAAAGTCTAACATCAAAATTACAAAAAAAAAAATGTTTTTGCAAAAATTACCATTTTGCACCATAAATCAAAATTTCACAACTTACACATGCCATAATTCACATATGCATGAAATTCATCAAGTACATGCTCAAGAACCCTCATGGGTTTAAAAGAATAAAAATCAAAACAAAATCCATAAAATTTCAAAACTTTAAAATCCAAAACTTACCAAAATAACACCCTTTTGGTTTCAAGCCTTCAAAATCCCTTTGAACTCCCTCCTAAGCTTCCTTTTCATGCAAAAATTTCATGGATTAATCTTTCTCTTCAACCCATCAAAAATCCCTTGAAAACTCATTAAAAAGTTTAGGATTTTAACTTAAAACTTGTGGAAAATCCTTGTACTTGCTTGTAAAACTTGTTTGGGGATATTTTTGCAAAGTTTGGGGTTGAGAAATTTTTTTGAGAGCTTCCTTCAATGGCTGCCGGAGCTAAGGATGAAGAAAGAAATGATTTTTTTGCTAAAATCACGTTAATTTCACACTTATCCAAATGGGTGACTCATGGGGTAATCAAGTGGGTTACCCTAGGTGGCATCATGCTATTGGGCCACATTGCATGGCTTGTTGGCCCAATAGAATTCAAGTAAGTGTCCACTTTATGGAGTTAAAAATTTACACTGTGTAATTTTTCACCACACAGTATTTTTCCTATATTGTCATGGTCAAATCAGTGTACTTTCTATTCTTAGACTGTATAAACATATTTGACTTACTTTTCGTTCACTTTTGGAGGCCAATCGTGACATTTTTTGTATCTATGTTTTCACTTAGCAGTATTCTTATACTGCTCTGGCCTCTTTCTTTCACTAAGTTAGGTCTCAAAGGACTCTACATCAAATTTATATTCTTTGTACCCATGTGTTTATATCACAATTTTACAATTAATTATGATATAAAATTCATTTTATGAATATTATTTGTAAATTTCTGAGTAATTAAACTCATAAAATCTATATTCGGCAATATCTAATATTGCATCACATTTGCCATGAAATTTGCAATCAATGCCGTTTATTTATACTTTATCATAATTTTAAAAAAAATTACAATTTTTACAAAAATTTACATTTTTTAAAAATAAATTCATTAATTAAACCCAATTAAATATTAGATTTTATTAATAAAATTTCTCAGTCATTATATTTTTATAGTCTTATCACTGGCTCAATTGGCATATCTTATCATTGTTTGTGAATAGATTCTTTTTAATTTAAAAAAAAAAGAGTGTAACATCATTCCAAGATTTTCATTTATATAATTAAAGTTTTATAAACGGTATAAAATCACATGAAAATTGCCTCAAAATTTAAGAACTTGCCATTTTCTATAGATTAATTGAGTAAGGTTTATGCTAATGCTTGTGGGCCATATCAAAATATTCTTTCAAAAGTCCTCGGTTTTATTGGCCAAAATCTTTATAAATACAACCCAATTATTTTAAGCAAACGCACCAAAGCAGAAGTAATTTTAAGTTTTCTTTGATTCGTGATAGGGGTTAGATTCTAAATACTTCAAAGAAAAATACTAGGAAAAGTTTATCTCTTTTTCAAAATGGTTCTAATAATTACAAAGGATAGTATTTTGGAACTCAAAGATGGCTAAAATTACTAGAGACCGAATGCCTTGAAGGGCTAATTAGAAATAGGTTGCATGGGAAAACAAGGAAGTAGGAGAATGCTCATGGGGAAAATTTGAGACAATTTCTACTTGCATGTGCTTGCTATAAATAATTATGTTTTCTTTTTATTTACAAATTATGTGACAAAAAACATTTTACATTTAACTGCTTCATCCCCATTTTTTCCCTAATAGATGAATAATTTTCTTTTGTTATGTTGCTGTCAAACATTATCTTTCCTCGAGCCATGATTGCGCCGCGGTTGCCAAGTCGGTGCGCCACGCTCAACTATGTGAGAGCTTTGCATGCAGTAACTCCGAGACTGCTGGACCTTTGGAACTAGACCGACGTCAATAAAAGCATATCATGTCATTTCCAACTTATGCTCGCCAGCACTCGGTGTTCCATTGGTGTACATTGGGAGAAAGTCCTTGTTTGTTCATGGATGAGGGCACTTATAAGTTGGCATCCAAAATATACGCACAATATATATTCTTTGTAATGCAATTAATAAGAAAGTTCAAAATTATTAATATTGTACACGTACTTTGGAAGAGTACGAGGATTGTAGAAGATCCATAAACATATAATTTTATTGGTAGTTTTTTTTTAATCCAAATGTATTGCGAAAGAAGTGCCATATAATCTCATTTACACGATTTAGGTTCTCTATAATCTTTAAAAAGATTTTAGAAATGGCTAAAGTTGTAATGAACTGAGACGATATTCTGCGTGGTGCTAATGATAAAAAACGTTTTCTTTAGAATTTATTTTATTGTTCATATTATTTTTATTTCTTGAAGGTTTATTACCGCCTCATGGGGCATGAACATTAACAAATGGGATTGTAAATGTGTCAATTGATGATTGGTTAGACAGAAAACAACGTCGGGAGAAATTGCGTTTTCTAGTACCATGAAGTAACTTAGTGATGAGTAATTTGATGATTAGTCAGGAAGAAATATAAACAGAACATATGAATATAAAATCCAGTTCGCAATTTACAAGTAGTATAAACGTCAAATGAAAAGTTTCCTATAGGAAATTGTGATTTAATTTGTCATTGGTTTTGTTAGAGTACATTACTTTCTATGATTTCAAAAGTACTGATCAGTAAAGTTATTTGTATTGTATTTTTTTCCTCTCTTTTTTGAGAAATGTATGCACTTTTTTTTTTTAACTTGAGAGTGGAAGGATTCAAACTCTTTACCTTTACGCGAAGTTCGTGTGATTTTACTCTTAG
Source organism: Artocarpus heterophyllus (assembly GCA_025403435.1). Classification (NCBI taxonomy): domain Eukaryota; kingdom Viridiplantae; phylum Streptophyta; class Magnoliopsida; order Rosales; family Moraceae; genus Artocarpus; species Artocarpus heterophyllus. The sequence continues at coordinate 13,044,284 of CM046345.1, forward strand.
ATTATGCCTCCAACCACATAAATGTATCTTCTTCGATTTCAAAGGCGTAACATTATTATTATATATGTTGGATATGTAATTTCTGTTATACATGGAATAAAACCCTTCAAGATTCTCTTAACGTTGTCTTTTTTTGGGAATCTATAATATTTTATATGATTTTAAAAGTGATTAGTAGTATTCATATTATATTTTCTGCAATGACTTTTTTAGAAATATATCTTCTCTAACTCCAACGACATAATTTTATTACCATATATGTCAAATCTATAATAGTTTTTGTTATCCATGGAATAAAATCCATTGAAATTCTCTAAAAGTCAATTGTTAATATATCCTCTTTAATTTTAAAGTTGAGTAATGTCATAACTACGTTTGGTAGATATGTTAATGATATTGTCATAACTCATAAATAGTAGACTATTCATATTTTATCAAAATTAAAATTAGAAAACTATGAGTTTTAGCAAAGCACTAATACAAATTTTGGATTTGACGACCCTTATTTAACGACTGTTTCCTAAAGACAGTCCTAGTACCGCAAGAAAAGCGCGGCAAGTTATGCCCACGAAAACGAAGACCATCGTGAAAGGGGGTGGGAGCTATCACGACGGTTTTTTTAAAAATCGTCATGCAAGAGGGGGGTTTCCACTACTGTTTTTTGAAAAACTATCCTGGAAATATGGAGCTATCACGACGGTTTTCTCATATGGAGTTACGACGATGGTTTTTGAGAAAACCGTCGTGGAATCGCCCTTCTTACATGACTTGTTTTCAAAAAACAGTCGTGGAAACCCCCCTCTTCCACAACAGTTTTTTAAAAAACCGTCGTGGTAGCTACATATTCCATGATGGTTTTTTAACAAAAATGTTGTAGTATCTTACTTTAAAACCCCTTTTCCACCTTGACATTCAGACACAATTCAAAAACTCGCTTCTCAAATACAGACACAGACGCATCCGAATCAGCTGCCGCCGTCCCTCTCCGCCTCCACACTACTTAATCTCAACCCAAATTGTAAGTTTTTGTTATAAATTGATAAATTGTTGTTGATTGTGTTGTATAATTAATCCAAAATTGATAAATAGTTGTTGATTTTTTTGTTTATTCTGTGAAATTTGTATTGTGGATTATGGGTATGATTTCTTTGTTTATAATGAGTATGTGAAACTTGTGACCATTGTCGGTTGTGGTGTTTTCGTTTTATGATTAATTAATATATATAAGTGGGTATATATATATATAGATTGTGAAATTAATTTTAATTTAATATTTCGATTTAGGTATTGCAAAATGGATAGGAAATAGATGTGGGATTTTCGATTGTCTAGAGAGTATGTGAATGGTGTGAAAGAGTTCTTGAATTTTGCCAAAAGTCATACCAATGGTGATAAAATTTGGTATCCTTGTGTTCAATGTGGAAACCATAGATTGCATCCAATTCTAATTGTTAGAGGATATTTATTTCGAAATAAAATTATAAGTAGTTATCAAATGTGGCATTTTCATGGCGAGTCTAATTTCAATCCAACTTTACTAAGTAAAGAAAAGCAAGCTATTGCGGAGGATAATATGGATGATCAAGACAATATGGTTGACATGGTCAATGATTTAGAAGAACACTTTGTGCACCATCTGGATTTATTTGAATATTATCATGTGTAGCAAATGTTTATTACAAATTTTTTACGACAACTTTTGCAAAAATCATCGTGTAAAAGTATCTTCGATGACAGTTTTTTCAAAAACCATCGTGGAATATATAGATTCTACGACCGTTTTCAAAAAATTCAAAAATTTGAAGAATTATTGTTCCACGACCTTTTTGTGAAAAACCATCATGGAAGACAGATCTTCAACGGCGGTTTTTCAAAAAATAGTCGTGGAAGACCCAGCCTTCCATGACTGTTTTTTGACAAAACGGTCATGAAACGTGGATTCTTCAAATTTTTAAAATTCGTGCCACCCACCTATATCTATACACGCCTAAGGTTCCCAATATGCCTCACACTCCTCTCTCAAATCTCACTTTCTATCTCTCTAAAATCTCTCTTTCTCTCTCTAAAATCCCTCACTCTCTCTCTAAAATTGCCTCCATCGCGTCTCCATCACCTCCACCGTGTCGCCAGCACCTCCACCGGGCTGCCCTCACCTCTACAGTCGGTAAGCTCCCCCTCCCTCTCTCTCTCCTCTTCCCCCTCGCCCCCACCCCCCTCCGCCCTCGCCCAGCACCCCCCCCCCCCCCACCCCTCTCTTCCCCCTCGCCTTCACCTCCACCACGTCGCCAACGCCTCCACCGGGCTGGCCTCACCTCCACAGTCTGTAAGCTCCCCCTCCCTCTCTCTCTCCTCTTCCCCCAAGTCCCCACCCCCCTCCGCCCTCGCCTAGCCCCCTCCACCCCCCGCGCCCCCTCGCCAACCCCCCTGTGCCCCCCTCACCAACCCCCCCACCCCCAGCGTGTAGCGACCCCATTCCCCTCCCCCCCACTAGGAAAGAGAGGAGAAGAGCCTGCCCTCACCTCCACAGTCGGTAAGCTCCCCCTCCCTATCTCTCTCCTCTTCCCCCTCGCCCCCACCCCCCTCCCCCCTCGCCCAGCACCCCCCCCCCCCACCCCTCTCTTCCCCCTCGCCTTCACCTCCACCACGTCGCCAATGCCTCCACCGGGCTGCCCTCACCTCCACAGTCTGTAAGCTCCCCCTCCCTCTCTCTCTCCTCTTCCCCCAAGCCCCCACCCCCCTCCGCCCTCGCCCAGCGCGCCCGCCCCCCCCCCACCCCCCTCTTCCCCTTCCCCTAGCCCCCTCCACCCCCCGCGCCCCCTCACCAACCCCCCCACCCCCAGCGTGTAGCGACCCCATTCCCCTCCCTCCCACTAGGAAAGAGAGGAGAATAGCGCCATACATCGTTCGTTTGTGCATGAGAAGATGGGCCAGTTCGACAAGCCAAACTTTCCATCGGTAGGCCGATCATAGACACTTATAGGAAAAATAACCAAACCTTAACTCAACTTAGATGCAGAAATTATCATATCATTAGCAGTGAAAATAATAAGATTACAACACTTATACAAAAGCTAAAAAAAATCCCCTAAATGTCCTCAATAACAATTCTTAGTTTCTAACAACATCAAAGGAGTACTTAGAAATAAATATTGCATCTTAGACTCGTCATGGGACCTTAGACCATTCTTGCTCAGTCATCTACAACTTTACTTGGAAGCTCACCTGCATCACGAGAACTATATAAGCATAATGCTTAGTAAGTAAACCATGGTAGTTCCACATAAAAACATACTTTCATAAACACACTTTACTTTTAGGTTTTCGGGCCCGTAGCATAACATTAATCTCTAGCAGTCAGAACCCATAACATACATACATGAATGGTCCCTATCTTGGAATACTTCTTCCTCAAGGATTTGACCATATAAACATGAATAACGTGACTAGTTCATGACAACAAGAGAGTTCACATCATACTCATGAAAAATCATAAAAACATCTTTAAACATATTCATCATAGCAACATATATAACTTTAAAACATGCTTTAAAACATACTATTGTTCAAGTGATGCAGTGGAGGGTATACTTACACAAGCCGTTTAGTCATGATCATCTTAGATTCTATACATCATCATTCATTCATTCATTCATTCTTCACATCACATAATCATCATATTCCGTTAGAAACAAATGAACATCTTCATGATTTTCTATCCCCTCTTCATGCATTTATATGTCTCCTTAAATATTGTGATTCCTTACTCTATTCTTTATTCTTTCTTCATACATATTATCCTTACATGCTATGATTCTCTATCTTTTCTCTTTGATTCTTTCCTTTATTTCACGTGATTTGACTCTCTCTTTACAAAGTCTATCATGATCAACCAACCACGTCTTTCTTTCTTTCTCTATTTCTTTCATTCTCGTCTACTCTCACTCTCTCACTCTTCATGCATACATGCATATATATATATATATGAGCTTATGCTCATGTGATGAGACGGAAAGAACCCAGTGATTGGGATGGAATTTTACTTCCTCTCTTACTCTTAGCAGCAAAATGAAAAAGGAAAGGAAGAAAAAGGAATCATGGAGATTGAGTGATTTTATGAGTATAATGTGAAGAAAGGGAATAAATAAAAATTAAAGGCAGCCTTCTATATGGGAAACAAAATAGATAAAAATGGGGGTTCATACTCGTGGAAGGGATAGAGAACTAAGGAGGAAAGTCAATGATTCAACATAAGGAAAATATAATGATTGGATCTTGACTATCCATAAATAGTATTCTAAATAAGTCAACTAATCATCCAAGAAAGGAATAAAAGATAAAAGATAATTTAGGATTCCATTATTCACTCCACTTGCCTGATTTAAATTGTCAAAATAGGAAGTCTTATCATGACATCTAATTACCTTTAATAAAGAGTCAACTGCTCCCCCACAAGAAATAAGGAAAGAGATAAAATATGCCCATGCATCCTATATCATCAAACAAGACAACTTATCATGTGTACAGTTGTCTGCCATGCACAAATACTAATATAACAAATAATAACTAACAAAACATTAGCTATGCATCATGGGATTTGGCAAATATAGCTGATGCACGGCAACCAAATATACATGGTAATTAAGGAGCCTATTTGTCCACTACCTTCCCTCTTCAATACACGGCAACGAAAGGAAGACAATAAAAAATTAGTCTTTTACCACTATCTTATATAAAAACATTTGATGATGGTGAAAGGGCACTACACACACATCAATAAGCTTATTCGGCAATTCAAAGGATTTGTTGCCTATATCCTGTATAATAACAATGCATGACAAATTATACTTACCTATCATAGACTTTCATAGCAACTAAGGTTTAGTGCTCATAACATTCATCAAACCATATAACCATCATTTAAGATTATATATATATAACATACAACATAACATATATCATATATTACACTTCACCAAATGTGTACTTACTTGGCAAAATTCTAAATGTTTTAAACAAAGATAATATAATATCTTAACATCATCTATTACCATATAATATGTTATAGTATCTAATTAATATATGAAAGGATGCAATAATAAGTGTATCAACATAATAACTAATCACACACGGCAACTTTATAAGAAAAATAAATAAATAAATAAATAAAAACCTATTATCATAAATCAAAGCGTTAACATATGTGTAAATAAATGCATAAGTGGTAAAAATAAAACACATTCATATAATCTTAACTAGACCACTAGCTTAAAATTTGGGGTGTTACATGGCGACCCCCCACCCCCCTCTTCCCTCTCCCCTAGCCCACTCCATCCCCCGCACCCCCCACCTCCAAGGCTTTAACAACATCTCCTATTTGTCGTTAAATAATGTAACGACACTAAACTATTATTGTTAAAAGGAGACCTTTAATACGACGTCTATATAGATGTTGTTAATTATTATTTCAAATGTCTTTTACGACATGTTTGTTAGAGATGTCGTTGTATGTACTTTTCAACGATATTCAAAAACTACATGTCGTAAATAATATGTCGTTAAATGTAGTTTTTTTTATAGTGCATAATTGTTGTATTGTGTTGAGCATGAAAAGAAACAAGCTTGATAATACACTAGTTTATAGTGTGCAAGCCCAGTGCACAAGGCTTTTAATTTGAAAAAATTACATGTTGCGCCATACTTATAAAAAATGTATTTATTTATGTCACGGTAAAAAAATTATGCCACACCTAAAGATGTATCGTATTTACTAAAATAAGTTTTGAAAGATTGTATTTATGGAAGTTCCCTTTTAAATTTTAGATCAGCAAGAGCCTAACACAAATTTTAGCATGAAAGGCACGCGATCATGAAGTATGCATAAGCCTAGTCGATAATGTGTTAGACCTAATTGGTCAACATGACATGGTATGATCATAATTCTATTTAAAAATCCTTTTCATTTTCATAGGGGTAATATCCCACTACTTATAAAATAATGGTCTTTAGTACTCTAATATGTAGCGTACTTTTTAGTCTGAAAGCTATTGTTTCATGAATAGCAAGGATCTAACCCTATGGAGTTGAATAGAAGTGCTGTCTCTATCCCAAACCTCAATATTTATAGCAAATATAGGTGTCATGTCTACAATAACAGTGTGCATTCAAGCACAAAGTCAAAGAATATATACAATATATATATATATATATATCTATATATGTGTGTGTATATATTCCCAGTGACATGTATAGCATCAGCAACGCATTTGTATTAAAGGTGGACTATGAATTGTAACCTTGTTTTTTTTTTTTTTTTTTTTTTGCAAATATCTTGACCGTTGACAATTTCAAGACTACGAAACTTAATGAATGCAGAGAAAGATAACGAAAGGAAACAAAGTCCTAACTAAAAGAGCCATCGTCTACAAGACTATATCACAACGCAACCATTACATCTTAAGTAGATCCGATGCGTATTTATTTAAAAATTTTGCAACGAATAACATATAATTTTTCCGAAGGAGAGGGACTTGAACCCAATACCATTATAATCTTCTATTCGATAGACTTGGTAAAAGGCCACTTATTTCCAGAATTGGAGTTCGAGTGCAGCTGCTCCTTTTTGTTTGAAAGATCCTGCTCATTGGCAACTATCGACCTTTTTAATGTTGAACTTATAACATATATAAAAACCAGAAACATAAATGAGTACGTACCTAGAAAATTAAATTTGAACAAAAGGTTTCATTTTAAACAGGAATTATATTACGTTAAGCAAAAGACATCAATTCAAATGACCTTATAGTATACAAGATAATACCCTCAACTCCAGTCGGTTCTATCGGAAAAATCTAATGAAGCTCGAGGAGAAAAACGTACATCAAGATCCAAAAAGGGAAAAATTCTTCGGTACATGTAACCTGTAGCACTAAGGCCACCAATTACTTTGCATAAACAAAAGTCCAATAGAAATACAATGCTGACCAGACACATCAAACCAAAACTAAACTCAAAAAGTGGAGAGCCCATCACTGTTATTACAACAAAAAACCAACAAAACAACTAAAATATAAATGGGTAAATATCAACACCTTTATTGAAAGCAAACAAACATAGAAAAAAGGACAAATAGCCTCGACTAACCAGGAAGACCCACCAGCAACAAGCCGACCACAAAAGTAAGGAGGATAGAGACACCATAACCAAGTAGAGCCACCGTAAAGATAGTGCAATTGTCGACCCTGAAGCCAAATGTCAAATTCCCCAAAACAATCACTACACCACCAGGATTGAGACCCCTAAGCCACAGGCCTATTGGAAAACATCTACATCTTACATTGTCAGAAGCCCTTAAGTTGTAGTGTTCGAAAAAATCTAATAATTAATATGTATAATCAAATAATTTTCTATAACTATACCATTAAGTTCATAAGGAAGTAAGAGTTTAGAACTATAATCACAAATTCTGGTTAGATCGTCGAAAATGGCAATAGTATGACAGGCTCAATCATACTATGGATGTTTGGCAAGTTTAGAAATAACCGTGAGCCTTTAGCAAGAAGGTGAAATGAGATTGTAGATAATGAGATGAACAATAATGAAAGAGTGCAAAAATTTAAGAAAATAGTTGACTTGAGACAAGTCAATATATCCTTAATAGTCCAAGTATGATTTTAGTCCGATATATAGTTAAGCATTTGATTAGTTATATCTAATAGAATTTAAGCATTCAAGTATTTACTCTAATGTTATGTATGATATGTTGTGTTATGTGATGTCATGTCATGCAACACTATGATATGCCACGTCATGATAAGCTATGTTAAGTTATGCTATGTCTATGCTCTATTATGTTTAAGATATGCCATGCTTATGTTATGGTTTATATTGTGTGATGTTAAGTAGTATTAAATTATACTACATACTTTCCTTATGTTAAGTATGGTTATGATTATGTATGTGATACTATAGACTAACATGTCATACTCCATACAAACAACAAGATAAATGAAATGAATAAGATAAGATAAGTCAAGAGTGATGTATTAACCTTTCATTCTATGGGGAGGATTAAAAGACCTTCCGATACCATGGGCGAAACCTAGGGCACACCCTGGATCGTATGGGTCATCCGAAATTTTATTTTTTCACAAAATTCTCAACACGTAGTTGCCATTTTTTTGATTTTTTTTAACGAATAAGAACTTTTGATATTGATGTAATTAAGATATATAAAAACCAACTAAAAAAAGGCACGAAGAAAAGTAATAAATCATTTCAACAGTTTGAATGAAATCATGATCTGCATACATTAATTTGAGTAACTACTCTTATTTCAGTAATTGAAGCATGCCGTGGAGAGTTGAATTATGACATTTGGAATAATCAGCCATATTATATAACAGATGGGACGAGTGTAAAAACTGAAAATTGCATGCATACGATTCTTTGACCTCAATGACTAACGAATAATATATTAGTCGTTGACCTTAAGCAATAAATTACTATCAATTGTTTTATAGTAATTGCTTCGTTTCCAAATTCTAATCGTTTAACAGTAAGTTTCTATTTTTTCTTTTCATTGAATTAATCAATTTTTTATTTTAAAGTGTTATAATTAGTTTAATTTTTCTAATAATAAAATAAACACTCTAAGAGCCTGATGTGCTGTAGGAGTCAAGAACAAAACGGGAGGGCTGACGCATGCATTAGGAGCACCTAAGCCTATTAGCTGGAGCCTAAGGTTTTAGAATTTGGATTCGTATAAGCACGAGATAAAACAATACATATGGGCTACGTCAGTTATGGTTCGGGTCGGCTTGACATGAAATAACTGATATCTCTATTATAAAGTGTGTAAATATTATGAGAAATAGTCTATATAGCATTTAAAATAGCTATATGTACTTCAATACAAAACACAACAACATATTAAATATGCAAGATTAATATTTAAGATAGGTGCTAAGATTTGTGTTAGAGATGGTTACAATATCTTTTAACATTTTCTTTGCCAGAGGCTATTTTAAACATCAAAATCCAATATTAATTGAATTAAACGTATGAAAACCATAAAACTCAAATTCACTATCAAGGAAAATAATGAATGATTTTGAATGAAATCATGACGCGCATAAATGCAACTAACTTGTAATGTTTAGGAGCCTCTTTGCTTTACAATTTAAAGGATAAGGCAAATTTTTTGTTATAGTTTTTTTCTCTGGTAAAAAATTTAAATTTTTGTTCAATTTTCTGAACTAAACTGACCATACAAATTAGGCAATGGAATTTGCTCGTTGATATTTTCAAAGGACTACCACGAAAATATGCGAATCATTGACCTTAAAAAAATAAGCATCACTATCTCATAATATATGAACCTCTGCCTTTAGAATAATGACTATCTCCACATATATTTATCTTTGACCTTAAGAAATAAAATAGCCGTTGGTCATATTAAGTGCTTTCATTTTAAAATTTTCAACAAATAAAAGTAAGTTTATTTTCCTTTTGGTGCTTCGAATGGATTATTTTTATTTGAAAAATATTAATTTTTTTAACACTACAAGAAATATTCTTAAATGGTGTAAAGGGCTAGCGTAATTGTTGTATTGCGCCAAGCACGAAAAGGTGCAGTTCTGAGAATGGACCAGTTCATAGTGTGCCAGCCCAGTGGACAAGGTTCTTAATTTGAGAAAATTACATGTTACACTATACTTTTAAAAATGTATTTATTCATGTCACATTTAAAAAAGTTGTATCATATGTAAAAATATAGATAATATTGATAGTCAAAACTCATCTAACAAAGATCTCTCTAAGATTCCCCACCAAATTAATCTCTCACTAAGAAAATTAATAGGAGGTGGTTAAAAAAAAAAGGATAAGTTTGATTTATTGGTGGGGAAAAAGGAAAAATAGTATGTACAAATTAGTTGCAGGGACCCTTTTTAAAAATTTTAACACCGGAGTAACAAATAAAATAGGGCTGATTTAACTAACGGTGTGTGAAAAGTGAAATTGGGGGGTGTCAATAGATGCAACCCTAAAAGAAAATTAATATGGTGTTGAACACCACAACTATTAGAGTGTGGATACCACTACTGAGTCCTAAACTCTCTAGTTTTTTCTTTTTTTGGTTCCTCAAACTCTCTATTAGCATGTAGTGTTAAACACCTACATACAAATGCCCTTATTAAGACAAAACGAAACACCTATAAGTTTTTTTTAAGAAAATATTTGCTCAAAGTAGAATTAATAGCATGTTTTGTATTAGTTGGTTCTAACCAACTTTTCAGTTAGAAACAGTGTAAAGTTCTCACATGTTATGATAAAAGCAAAAAAGTTACTACAGTGTAAAGCTCTCACATGCTACACTGTTTATAGTTCTAACCAATGATTTTAACCACCATGCCAAACATCCTATAAATCTAGCAATATGAATTAAGTTTTGACAACTAGGAAGATAACAAGTATATTTAGAAAATTACCCAAAGTTGATTGCATGTGTTATTCCTATATTTCCCAAACCACCCATTTTTAACCAACACAATAATAGATTCTCTTTTAGTAACTTTTGAGACGATTCCACTTTGAGGTGTTTGCCTTGAAAATTAGGAAACTATTTATAGAGGCCAAGCAAGAAACTCGATAAGTGTATTCTTAATTTCATCTTCCTCACTGTGAACTCGTTGGGCATAATAATAATAATAATAATAATAATGATGTTGAGCGTAGGAGTTATGTTTTTTAAAATATTTTAAGAGAATATTTTGAAATGGATCATCACTATTGGCTTAAAACTTTCTCAATGCTACCTTTGTTAAAACTCATAGTTTTCTAATTTTAATTTTGATAAAATATGAATAGTCTACTATTTATGAGTTATGACAATATCATTAACATATCTACCAAACGTAGTTATGATATTACTCAACTTTAAAAATTAAAGAGGATACATTAACAATTGACTTTTAGAGAATTTCAATGGCTTTTATTCCATGGATAACAAAAATATTATAGATTCGACATATATGGTAATAAAATTATGTCGTTGGAGTTAGAGAAGATATATTTTTAAAAAAGTCATTGCAGAAAATATAATATGAATACTACCAATCACTTTTAAAATCATATAAAATATTATAGATTCCCAAAAAACAGACAACGTTAAGAGAATCTTGAAGGGTTTTATTCCATGTATAACAAAAATTACATATCCAACTTATATAATAATAATGTTACGCCTTTGAAATCAAAGAAGATACATTTATGTGGTTGGAGGCATAATTTAAGAGTAAAATCATACGCAACTTCGTGTAAAGGTAAAGAGTTTAAATCCTTCCATTCTCAAGTTAAAAAAAAAAAATACATACATTTCTCAAAAAAGAGAGAAAAAAATACAATACAAATAACTTTACTGATCAGTACTTTTGAAATCATAGAAAGTAATGTACTCTATCTAACAAAACCAATGACAAATTAAATCACAATTTCCTATAGGAAACTTTTCATTTGACGTTTATACTACTTGTAAATTGCGAACTGGATTTTATATTCATATGTGTTCTGTTTATATTTCTTCCTGACTAATCATCAAATTACTCATCACTAAGTTACTTCATGGTACTAGAAAACGCAATTTCTCCCGACGTTGTTTTCTGTCTAACCAATCATCAATTGACACATTTACAATCCCATTTGTTAATGTTCATGCCCCATGAGGCGGTAATAAACCTTCAAGAAATAAAAATAATATGAACAGTAAAATAAATTCTAAAGAAAACGTTTTTTATCATTAGCACCACGCAGAATATCGTCTCAGTTCATTACAACTTTAGCCATTTCTAAAATATTTTTAAAGATTATAGATAACCTAAATCGTGTAAATGAGATTATATGGCACTTCTTTCGCAATACATTTGGATTAAAAAAAAACTACCAATAAAATTATATGTTTATGGATCTTCTACAATCCTCGTACTCTTCCAAAGTACGTGTACAATATTAATAATTTTGAACTTTCTTATTAATTGCATTACAAAGAATATATGTTGTGCGTATATTTTGGATGCCAACTTATAAGTGCCCTCATCCATGAACAAACAAGGACTGTCTCCCAATGTACACCAATGGAACACCGACTGCTGGCGAGCATAAGTTGGAAATGACATGATATGCTTTTATTGACGTCGGTCTAGTTCCAAAGGTCCGGCAGTCTCGGAGTTACTGCACGTAAAGCTCTCACATAGTTGAGCGTGGCGCACCGACTTGGCAACCGCGGCGCAATCATGGCTTGAGGAAAGATAATGTTTGACAGCAACATAACAAAAGAAAATTATTCATCTATTAGGGAAAAAATGGAGATGAAGCAGTTAAATGCAAAAAATTTTTTGTCACATATTTTGTAAATAAAAAGAAAACGTAATAATTTATAGCAAGCACGTGCAAGTAGAAATTGTCTCAAATTTTCCCCTTGAGCATTCTCCTATTTCCTTGTTTTCCCATGCAACCCATTTCTAATTAAACCTTCAAGGCATTCGGTCTCTAGCAATTTTAACCTTCTTTGAGTTCCAAAATACTATCCTTTGTAATTATTAGAACCATTTTGAAAAGGAGATAAACTCTTCCTAGTATTTTTCTTTGAAGTATTTAGAATCTAACCCCTATCACGAATCAAAGAAAACTTAAAATTACTTTTGCTTTGGTGCGTTTGCTTAAAGAAATTGGGTTGTATTTATAAAGATTTTGACCAATAAAACCGAGGACTTTTGAAAGAATATTTTGATGTGGCCCACAAGCATTAGCATAAACCTTACTCAATTAATCTATAGAAAATGGCAAGTTCTTAAATTTTGAGGCAACTTTCATGTGATTTTATACCATTTATAAAACTTTAACTATATAAATGAAAATCTTGGAATGATGTTGCACTCTTTCTTTTTGTTTTGAAATTAAAAAGATTCTATTCACGGACAATAATAAGATATGCCAATTGAGCCAGTAATAATACTGTAAAAATGTACATTTCTTATGGCTAAATATTATCATTTTGCATTAACATTTCTCATTAAATCCCTTAATTATAGCATTCGTGTGATAATTGATATTTCAGTATGTTCGTGTAAAAAATGTTTACAAATATGTTTTTAGTATGTTTTTATGTCTAATATATATTTTTAGTAATTTTTAGAATTATTTCTGTGTATGTAATAATTAATTAGTTTGTAACTAATTAAAACTGTAAAAATAATATTGTGTGATTTTAGTTTGTTTTAAAATGCTTGTAAATAAGTTTTTAGTTTGTAAATATGTTTTATTACATTTCTAATAATTTGTAAAAATATTCCCGAGTCTTAAATAATATATTTGTTAAAGTTTGTTAATTTTAGAAGTTTTATTTATTTTTAGTGTGTTTTGTGTGTTTTATTGTGAAATAAATATTTTTATAATGTAAAAATTAAGTTTGTAAAATAATTAATTTTAGTTTGTTTATTTTATTTTAGATTTCAAAATTTGCAAGAAAAATGGAGAAAAACAACGGGAAAATAGATAAAAACAGACCTTAAATGCATTAATAATAAACAAAGAAAATAAAATCAAAGAACCTGCCACATGGTGAGCTCAGGACTGCCAGATCAAACTACCCTGTTGACCGTAGTTGTCCACCTATCCTCCCTCCCATGCAGAATCTGCTGACTTGCATTCCACATGCACACTTTTTGTCAGTCACAGGATCAACTTACCAGCACATCCATCGAACGGTCATTAGTGTGCCAATGTTGCACCTTAATCCGTGCCTTCAACCGAGTTAAAGTCTACATATCTAACGTCCTAGGCCATGTCTCTACTCCATTTTCATGCTCTACGCTCTATCAGATCTAGAAGTAAACTCAGCACATCTTTGAGCTGATTCTCGCATAAAAGAAGAAGAAGGAAAAAAAAGTAATAAATTAGATTCAAATAAATCAAATCTAAATGAATTGAACAAATTTAGAAACATAAGCTACTACAAGATAAATATTTCAAAAAATCTTAAATCTCTCGTTTTGTATCAAAAATATCTAAATAAAATAATAATAATAAATAAATAAAAATAATGTAAATAGTAATTTTCTTTTAATATAAATACCCCCCTCTATGACATGAATTCTTCACTCCTTTTTCTTGTGAGAAATTTCTTTCCTCTTGTAAAAATGTAATTCTAAGTTTTAGTTTTGGTTTTCTTAGTTTCTAGTTTTAGTTTTTGTAAAATATTTTTAAGTTTAAGTTGTTGTAATTTTTAGCTATGTTTAATATTTAGTGTGTTTCTACTTTCAATATGTCTTTTTAAATTTTCTTTTTACTGAGGAGAGAGTGGGAAATTCTAAAAAAATTAAGGTAAATATTTAATTTTTAAAATTTTTCCAAGTTGTTATAATATCAAAATCATTTTTCAAAAACTTGTGATTTTCACGTTAAATTAATTAAAATTCTTGTAAAATTAAATTTTGATTTATCGTAGACATAGGCTAGCACAGATAATGCTTAAAAACATTTTGATTATTCTTAGACAATGAAATGGTACGGTAAATGCTTAATTTTAATTTTGTTGGTAATTTTAGATAGTTAAATTTTAAAATCATACTTATTTGTTAAAAATGAGTTTTTGATGCATTATATATATGAATTGACACATTAAATACTTAGTAACTCTTAGTTTATTGTAGACAAAAGATGGTATATTGCATACTTGAAACATTTCACCAAATAATTTTAGAAAAACTAAAACATATTTAAGTTAATTGCTAGAATAAAACCCTTAATCCTCAGTCTTGTTAAAATTGTTGTTTCTTTTAAGTTAATTTGCACTTATTATTGAAGTTCTATCTTCTATTTAATTGTGTTTATTGAAATTCCATTTACCATTCCAATTAAAACCACATTTCTTATTGTTGAAGTTTCAAAAATTATAAAAAAATTAAAAATAGAAAAAGTAAAAATGTGTAAATATTGTAAATCAATTGCAAATAATTAATCCTTAAATTTTTCAGCTAAAAATAATATAACTGACATAGTAGACCTTTGCAATATCTTTTTCCTATATGATTGACCTCGGATTCACCAAATTTTATCACTTAGACAACCCTATACTTGAGGCTATATCAGACTTATATTTTTAGATCCGAACAGTTAGTCTATTTACATTGGGCCTAAAAGCACCTCATGTTGGACGACCCAATTATTTTTCATTGTAGTGATAGGCTGTACTTGTTCATAATTTATAGTGTCAAGCTAATCCATTGCATATTTGTATTTTTTTCGTTGCCTTAATGTGCTCATGCTTTAGTCATCCCTAATAGCAAAATTATAAGTAAACGAGAAAAATAAATATTGAACACAATAAAAATTTTGACTTATAATGAAATAAAACATAGAAAAATTTGAATGAGATAAGCCCTGGTGGATAAAAAACTAACTAACTATAAGTTTCAGAAGAAATTTATAAGCATGAAAAAAGAGCAATACTATCGTGCTATTGTCACGTTGCTTATAGTGTTTGTGCTCGTACTTGTGCCCATACCATGACCTTAAAGGGCGGCCCATTTAAGATAGCTTGTGTTTTTACTTTTAAGCAATAGAAGAAGCGAAGCATAAGCTAAGGCTTTTTAATTAGTGTTTGGATAGTAAATGTGCTTTTGAACCTATTTAGTTAAATAAGTCAAAAGTCTTTATTTAAATGAAAAGCAATGTAATTTAAAGAAATAGGTAAAATTTTTAATTTGTTATTCTAAAATACAAGGTAAAAAGTGTAAATAAAAAACCTCTTCATAACTGATTTTTTCATAAGCACCCTTAGCTTGGTTTCCCTAATAAGTGCGTATAAAAGCCATAAGCATTTTTCCATGGTTGTTGAAATGGGCTTATAAGCAACTTTTTGAATAGAATACGCCATAAGCAGGTTAAAATAAATCATTCCAAACGGGGTTTTAGGTGTTGTGTCTTCAACGTCATTCATCCACAAAAGTCACTTTAAGCCCAACCCAATTTCTATAGGTGTAGGAACTGGCCCATTAAAATCACGTTATTTAGCGTTGTGCCTACTTTTTTGCTTGTCGAATATGTGCTAACTTGCCAAGCCCAACTTGCTAAAATAAACAAGAACATCTCTAAAAGCTTAGAGCACTGTAAAAAGGCCATCATTCTGTTTTACCCAAAAAAAGGATAACGACTTTGCAGAAGTATAAGGAGAATAAAACTGATAAACGAGTCAAAGAAAAAATGGCAAATTTAAAAAGTGACAAAATCAACACACGGCACAATAACATTGTAAGACAGAGAATGAAATCATGAATTCCAATCTTTCACACGACTAACAATATATATATACAAGTTTTAAAATTTTTCGTCAAGTTTCTTGGCTACAAAACAAATCTTAAACGTGATAGGTTAGCAATAGTTACGCATTCTAAATGTCAAAGATATCTAGGACCATGAAAACTGGAACAATATATACATCATATTATGAATGAATGGAGGAACAAGAAAATATGTATAGCCAAAACTGATACTAAATTCCCAAAAAAAAAAACAGAGAGAGAGGGAGAGTAATATCTCATCATATTAGGATAAAAAAAAACTTTAAAATTCATGACTCTGCATCTCTACAAAGCTTAAGGTAGTCTTCATAACGTTTACAATATTGTATTCTAATCTCTCTCTCTCTCTCTCTCTCTCTCTCTCTCTCTTTTTGGATCGAAATAAATAACGCTGTATTCTCTTTCTAATGACATTACAAAGAATATTGTATGCAAATATATATATACACACACATACACATATAAGTATATCAAATTATAAACTAGTGGCGTCAAATCTTTCCAGGATATAGCAATCATTCACATTTAGCCTGCCATCTTATTTTCAGAATCAATCTCAACTTCTATTTCCATAAATTAGCTTGCCCCTCAACCGATGCTGGCGATGGACTCCTCGTCATCGTCTTTTGCTCTTCTTTAAACACAAAATCTGCCTCCGGAAGTATCTTACACAGTAGAGGAAGATATTGTGTCGATTATTATCCGCATTGTTGACCGAGGCAACCAAGAATCTTCAGTTGTACCTTTTCCCTACAAACAACTGTGCAGTTAGTTTCGACAGTTTAATAACAACTGAAACAATATATTCATGAGGATAAGAAAATTGTGGACTTAAAAAAATCTAATAGCCTTATATGATTTTCAATAATAAATTATGGACCACCAAGTAAGCAACAATATAATTTATAAGAGAACTATAAACACCAAGAATGAGAAGTGATTAATAAAAGGATAAGTTTGATTTGTTGGAGTCTTAAAATGTAAAAACAAGACAAATTAGCAGTAGGGATTCTTTGAAATTTCAGCATGAGTGTAACAAATAAAATGGGGATGTTTAAGTAAAGGCATATAAAAAGTAGAATTGGGAGTGTCAATGCATGCACCAAAAGAAAAAAATTGCTAAGCGACATATATGGTGTTAGACACTACAATTAATAGAGTTTATGTCCCGTTAATGGGCCTCTTTTTTTAGCACCCACTCTCTATTAACGTGCTGTGTTAAATACCTTCAAATGCTCTTTAGCATTGCTCATACTCAAAATCAAACATGCCCTAAAATGTATTGTTAAGGAAAGAGGGAAATGTCTGAGAAAACAAAATCTTTTCATTTTATAAAAGAAAAAACAAGACAAGAAGAAATACATACAAGTTTTCTTAGAAAATATTTGCTCAAAGTGGAATTAAATATAGCAATATGAATCAAGATTTGACAACTTGAAACAATAACAAGTATATTTAGAAAATTACCCGGAGTTAATAGCAAGCATCATCACTATTTTTCCCATACCACCCATTTTCAAAGAGTACCTCAATGGATTCTCTTTTTGTAACTTTTAATCTTCCTTTCAGCTTTGAAATGCTATCTTTTATGAGTGATGGAAACATTTTGAAAAGATAATAATTTCCAAGCATTTTGCTTTGGAAAATTTTAACCACAATTCCTAACATGAAATGGGGATTTTTGCTCTGAAAAAAAGGAGGAATTTTGTAGACAATTTCTTTATTGATGTGATTTCCTTGAGAAATTAGGAACGTATTTATAGAGGCCAAACAATAAAATTTATGAGTGCATTTTTAGTAAAAATAATGATGATGATGATGGTGGTGGTGGTGGTGGTGGTGATATTTAGCCTAGGAGTTGTAATTCTTGAATTTTAAGAGAGTATTTTGAATTGGGTCATGACCGATAGCTTAAAACTTTCTCAATGTTACCGATGATATAATTCATAGTTTTCTACTTTTCGAGAGAAAATGGATTTTCTACCATTTATAAGTTATAATATCATTTACATATCCACCAAAAATTGTATTGACATTAATACTTATCTTTAAAATTTAAGGGATAAATTCACGATTGAACTTGAAAAGAATCTAAATGGATTTTGTACCATGTAAAAGACAAATTACAAATCCAACATGTATGATGATAATGTGTCATTAAAAGTAGAGGAGATATATTTCTAAAAAAAAGTAATTAAATGAAATATAATTTGAATATTAACGATCACTTCTGATTTCTACCATCTACAAGTTATCTACATATCCGCCAAATCTAGTAACGACATTACTCAACTTTAAAATTAAAGAGGGTACATTGATGATTGATCTGTTAGAGAATCTTAATAGATTGTATACCTTGTATACACAAGTTATTACATATCCAACATATATAGAAATAATTTTGTCATTAAAACTAGATATATGTCTTAAAAAAAAAAAAAACTGAAAGCGAATCTTAATAGATTTTGCACCCTGTATAACACAAATTATGACATATATCCGACGCATATAGTGATAATATTATGTCTTTGAAATTAGATATATTTCTAAAAAAAAGTGACTGGAGAAAATACAATGTCCATACTATTGATCACTTTTGAAATCAACTAAATAATAAATATTCTAACAGAACATATGATAAAAATTACAATTTTCTAATTTCATTAAATTTTTTAACGTGATTTTATCCCATTTGTAACACCGATTATGAATCAAATCTTTTGTTGGGAATCTCTATGATGGAGAAGAAAATTTTGCACCGCTAGTTGAGCATGGATGTCTCAGCTGTCGGATTAATTATTGATGTCTAATTTGCTAGTGAAAGCAATCATGTATTGCATGCTGTAAATTTTTAGCATGAGAATATAAAAACTAGAAGATATTAACAAAGAAGAGAAATGAACCAAAATTTGAGCACTAGGAAACCTCACAAGTTTAGAAAATGAAGGCAGATGGAGAAGTTCCATTTTGAAGTGTGAGCAAATTCTGCTCTTCGTCTCTTGTTTTCCCATGCAACCATTTTTAACCAGCCTTTCAACGCATCGGTCTCTAGTAATTTTAAGCTTCCTTTGAGTTCTAAAATACTATCCTTTGAAACTAGTGGAAACATTTAGAAAAGAAAACAAATTTTCCCTAAGATTTTCCTTGAAAATTTATAAACTAACTCTTATCACGCATTAAAGAAAACTTAAAACAATTTTGGCTTCGATGTGTTTGCTTAGAGAAATTGGGGTCATATTTATAGAGAGCTTGATCAATAAAACCGATGACTTTTGAGAGAATATTTGGACGTAGTCCATCAGTATTAGTGCAAAAATTACTCAATTAACCTATAAAAGAAAATGAAAATTCCTTAAATTTTGTGACAATTTTCATGTGAGTTCATACCATTTATAAAACTTCAATTATAGAAATTAAAATGTTGTAATGATATCACACTTTTTTGAAATTAGTGAGAATCATGAATGATAATTAGATATGTCAAACATGCCAGCCTATTTAAATTGGGCTAAAATGTGCCTTATATTATGCCTTGACTGGCCTATTTATTTTTTGTTGTTATGCTAGGCTATGCCTGCTTAGGGCATTAAGCCTAGTCCAAGGTGTACTTATATTCATGTCTATTTATTTTTTGTTGTTATGCTAGGCTATGCTTGTTTAGGGCATTAAGCCTAGTCCAAGGTGTACTTATATTCATGTCATGGTTGCTCATGCTTTAATCGTCGATAACAAAATTACATGTAAACGAGAAAAATAATTATTGAACAAAATAAAAATTTTTAACTCATATAACAAAGCAAAGCACAAAAAAATTCAAATGAGATAAATCAAGTGAATAAATTTATAGTATATTACAAGTTTCACAAGAAAATTATAAGAAACACATGAGCAACAATATCAATGTGCTACTTACAGCGCTTGTGCTCATACCGTGACCTTATCGTGTTGTGTCTTAAATGTGCTTCGTGCTCAAAAGTCACGTTAAACCTGGCCCAACAAGACTCTGTTATGAGTATAGGTGTTGGATCGGGCCAGTAAAAATAATGTCGTCGTTCCTTATTCTGTTTTACTAAAAAAGATTAAGGCTTTAGAAAAGTATAAGGGATTATAACTGATCATAACGAGCCATAAAATATGACAAAAAAAAGTGAGAAATCAACATGTAACGAAAGTAAGAGAATAAACTCTTTATCAACATAAGACGCCATTGAACAAGCCTAGAGAAAGATGAAAAATCTAAACCGCATGAGCATTGTTAAAAACGTCATTGAGAGGGGAAAAAAAAAGCTTCTAGGAGAAGTTCCTAACAAGAAAAAGTGCACGATCCAAACTTGTATCAAGTGGTAAGCCTACAATTTGTTAAATTATTCATATCTCGAATAATCAAACAAGTTCAAAAGATGTAGAACTAAAGCACTAGCATTACAATAAATATCCCTTCTAAAAACAAGGGGAAAATGCTATAAAGTGTATATATCTGGCGAACTTTGAGACACAAATGCTATTACATCCTTAGATATTGTAGGAAATGTTGTAGAAGGTGTTTCCTGTAGCTGTTTCCACATTTTTTTATACCCTTCCTACACTCAGATATTACTAAGTAGTTCGAGATACAAACCAATACGTCGGACTTTATTCCGAGCAAGATGTCATTACAAACGACCATCTAGTTGCCTATGAGATTCACAAGATGTTGAAAGCGAAAGAGAGGTACACTATGCAAGAGAAAGAGCTTCTGGATGTTATTTTTATTAAGCTTGTAGATATGGAGGTATACTACTTAACAAATGATTATAAGCATTTTCTATTATTTGAGAATAAAGTAAATTAATGAATAACAATATTATATATTTTAAAGTTAATATATTTTAACTTGCTTTGTCAAAATTGTGATAATAACCACTACAAGAAAAGAAGCTTTCAAGGACGATAATTTTAACAACGACATAGGTCATCACAAAAAATCGATATAGAGCGATGATATATTGTCAAAGATGGCAACGACTACTGCTCTGAAAAATCAAAAAGTATGTCATAGGGCCTACTTTTAGCAACGACAAATTCTAGAAGAAGCACCTGGCAGCAAAATTTATTTGTTGCCTCCAAAAAAAAAAGACTTCTAGCAACAACAGGAGCTGTAAAGATTAGGAGTCCGTTTGGTTCGAGTATTTGAGTAGAGTATTTGAATGAAGATTTAAATTTTTGTGAGAGAAAATACTGTAGCAAAATGATTCGAACCTTGATTTAAATATTCAACCAAACATACCCTAGGCTTTTCACGCTTGAAAATGCCAGCCAGCACACATGAACATATATTTAACAATGACATTGCCATCTCTAAAATGTTTGGTCCCAAGGGTCCAATTTTGGTGCCTGAATGCGCTAGCTGGATTTTTTAGCAATGACAATTAAAATGTTGGAATCCAATTTTCATCAAATTTAAGGTGGTAAAAACTGAGTGGGTAAAAGATATTTTCAAGATGTTTAGCAACGACATTTGTTGTCGCTAAAAGTCTTATCAGTGCTAAACCTTTATTTTAATCTATTGGAACAAATCAACGTTATTGTTTTAGCCTATAGCAACGACATGGCAACTCTTAGCTACGACATTTGTGGTCATTGAAAGTAAAGTTCTTAACACCCTAGTCTGACCTCCTTCTCCATTTATTCGAGTTTCTCACTCTATCTACCCCTTCACTCCCCCTCTGTCTTTCTACACTCAGCCTCCACCCTGTCGTGCCGCTGTCACCACTGCCTCTTCCTCCCCCTGCCGCCTCTCCTCCTACTTTTCTCTCTCTCTTCTTTCTCTCCCTCTGTACCCTAACTCCATCTTCTTTTCTTACATGTTCTAAATGTAAAAGATATCTAGGACCATGAAAACTGGAACTATATGCATCATATTAATTATGAATGGAGGAACAAGAGAATATATATAGCCAAAACTACTATTCAATTCCCAAAAAAAAGGGACAGAGAGAATATAATATCTCATCATCTTTAGATTAAAAAAAGACTATAAAATTCATGACTCTGCATGTCTACAAAGCTTAAAGTGGTCTTCATAACGTGTACAATATTGTATTCTCATCTCTGTCTGATACATACATACAAGTATATCAAAGTATAAAATAGTGGAGTCAAATCTTTCCAGAATATAGCAATCATTCACATTTAGCCTCCCATTATATTTGCAGAATCAATCTCAACTTCTATTTCCATAAATTTGCTTGACCCTCAACCGATGCTGGCGATGGACTCCTCATCATCATCATTTGCTCTTCTTTAAACACAAAATGGGTCTTTGGAAATATCGTACACAGTACAGAAAGATATCGTGTGGATTATAATCCACATTGTTGACCGAGGCAACCAAGATCTTCAGTTGTATCATTTCCCTGTAAACGATTGTGTGGTAAGTTTCGACAGTTTGATAACAGCTAAAATAAGATATTCGTGAGGATAAGAAAATTGTGCTCTTAAACATAAATCTAATAGCCTTGTATGATTTTCAATATTAAATTAGGGACTACCAAGTATACAATAATATAATTTATAAGAGAAGTGTAACACGAAGAAGAAGTGCTTAATAAAAGGTTAAGTTTGATTTGTTGGTTTGTGAAAAAGAAAGAACAAAACAAGTTAGCGCTAGGGACTTTTTGAAATTTAAACATGAGTGTGACAAATAAAATGGGGACGGTTCAAGTAAAGGTATATGAAAAGTAGAATTAGGGGTGACAACCGATGCACTCCAAATGAAAATTTTAAGGGGCATATGTGGTGTTAAATACCATAATTAATAGAGTTTACATTCCACTAATGGACTACATATTTTAGCACCAACTTTCTATTAGTATATGGTGTTAAACATGTTCAGATGCTTTTTAGCATCGCTTATACTCAAAAACAAAAATGCCCTAAAAATTATTGTTAAAAAAAGAGGGATACATCTAAGAAAAAGAAACTCTTATTGTAATGACCAGAAAATTTCAAAAATTAATTAAGGATTTTTTCATAACTATATCATCAAGTTCATAGAAAAATATAAGTTTAGAATTTATAAGTTTGGGTTTTGCAAAGAATTACGACAAATGTTTATGAGAGAGCACAAAAATCTAAGAAAATGATTGATTTTAGACAAGTCAATACATTTGTTTAATAGTCTAAGCAAGAGTTCGGTTCGATAGTTAAACATTAGATTAATTATGTTATATAGAACTCAAGAATTTAAGTCAAGGGTTTTCTTGAAAAAAAAACCAGAACACTTAACATGAAGATTCAGCTTAAATTTCTACACTTGTATAATTAGATTCAATTCGGTAGCATATAATATCGTTAAGCATTACAAGGATAATTTCTAGGAAACTGTTTAATATTAGGAGACCTTTCATCTTAAAGTTAAAGATGAATAGAGTTTATCAACGAGGAACTTTAGATTTAATAAATTAGAATTTTAAGTATGATTACTGAGTTAAAGGTGTACATATAGACACCCTAACACAATTAAACGAAATTACTAGGCTCTTATTTAATTAAAGAGTTTTTTATTAATAAGATTAAGAAATTAACATTGCAAGCACTAAGAACTTAGTCTGCATTAATAAGGGCCGAGAAAATCCTAAAATTAAATAGTATAATTTACATGTTTTAGCCAAGGATTTTCCTAAGATAATATCGTGTTTGATTTTTATGATTAAAGGATTTACGGAATTAAAATAAATATTCCAAGATCCTATAGTAAATTTTAAAGTTAAACTTATTAACCTTTGTAATTTAATAAATTGGTTGATAAATTTTATCGCAACTAAGACGGAAGAAATCTCAATCCATAAATAACTTGATAAATTTGATTATGAGAATTTTCGAGTGTAGTATAAAGTTAGCAATGTGCTGGAAAACACTCTAACATGTATTAAATCCTTAATTACCAATGAATTTAAAATCGGAGCTATATGAGTAGCTGTATAGATAGAAAATGCTATGCAAACTGGAATAATAATACTGTTAAAAACCATGTCATTACTGTGTCAAGATACTGGAAAATTCAAGTTTAAATTTTTATTTAGTTTAAAATAATTTTCTAGACTCAACGCAGTCAAAATTGATACACAATTGAACTTATATCGATTTCGGTTCATACTGTGGTCGGCGTGTCACAATATTTAAAAAAATAGGAGAAGACCTATCAGATATCAAAATTTCCTGTCAGTTAAATTAGTTATTGCCAATTAATAGTATAAAAATTATCTGCTTAAGGTATAACTTGCAAGAATAAATTTAAGACAAGAATCCCTTAAATCATGCTTATAACCCATGATGGTTGTCCTAGATTGCTTCTTTGAGTCACCAAAACCTACCTGCCACATGTAGATTGGTGCCACACGTAAGGGGTTTAAGCCAGTCTTTAGTTCATCTAAGCCACTTAGAAGCTCAATTAACCATGATTTAGGTGGAGTAATTAGATTAAGCATAGGTCTATATATAGGTCACCAAGATAATGAACACAACTTTGCTTCACTTTTTGTCTGCCCATTTCCTTCTCCATCATGCATCCCAAGGACCTCCAAGAGAAAAAAAAAATTGTGTTTCCAACTTTCTTTTCAAAACCAAACCCAAATCAGGCTATCTCCCAAATACTTCCCTACCATTATCATAACACAAAAATTAGCCCCAACATAGAAAAAAGAAGAATAAGAAAAAATGGGAGGTTTTAGAGCATTGGGACTAAGGTAATATCTACATTTTTTTTCTTCCCCTTTTTCCTAGCCCAAAAAAGAAAAGTTATTTAGATAGCCTCGGTATAAAGACCAAAACAAAGCTAGGTTTTTACATTATTAAGTTTGTGATTTAGTATTGATACAAGAAGAGGAAAAAGAGAAGATAGATGCTTTAAGATCACCCTCCTAAGAGTTTTCATCAAGGTTAAGAAATCTGAACTTTTCATTAAATTTTCTAAGGTTAAAGTTTACAACTTTATGATAGATTTGATAATTGGGTGAGGAAATGATTTGTAATAATTTTTTATGTGATGAGTAGCCTAGTTTATGCATGAATGGGATGTAAAAGGTTAGTACCTGCATGTTAGGATTATGTTTTTGTAAGTTTTTAGTTTGAAAAAATTTTCGACAAACTTTGAACACATAAACGGAAGCCTTGGAGTCTTTTTCAAAAACTTTTTCGAACACGGAACTTTTAGTTTTTAATGTTTTGAGCAAAACACCGTGACAAAGTAAAAATACAGTTTTGACTCTAAATAGACTTTTTGAGCAGTTTTTATAGACTATCCAAAATAGTCCCAAAAACTGCCTTAAGGCAGTCCCAAAACTGCCTAAAGCAGCTTGTGAAAAACTGTCAAAACAGTTTTTGGACGTGCTAGAAATATTTTGTAGTTTTTGTGTTATTTTGAGTCTGAATTTTACATTTCGTTGAATTCAAAAATTTTGGATTTCGACGAGACGAACGACTTTCGTGAAGAAATCTTTTTCAAAATCTACCTCCAAGATACAGTTATAAAATAGTCTTGAAAACTATATTTTTGAGCACAAAATAATTTTGAAGTTTCAGGGAATTTCGAGACCAAGTTATAATTTTTGCCAAATAGAAAGTTTTAATTTGCAGTAAAATGAAGAACTTTTATGAGGAAAGTTTTGTGAAAAATCTGCCTTTGAATTGGACTTTAATTAGAAGTTATAAAAAAATAGTCAAAACTTTTTAATCGGTAAAATTTACAAGTTTAACCGGGAAATAATTATGCCAAAACAATAGTAACTAGGACTTTAAAACAAACATAAAAATCATTAAGACACATATTTAAAAACAAGAGAATTTTACAGAAAAAAATTTTAACAAAAACACTGCATTTATCATATAATTTCATATTAACTATCTAAAACTAACTGAAAAAGTACCCAAATTATTCGTGGCGAAAAGAAACTCTTTTCATTTACTAAAAAAAAAAAATCAGAACAGAAGGAAATAAATCAAAGTTTGACAAATAGAAAATTTATAGCAATTACATCTAAAAAATTACCCAGAGTTAGTGGGAAGCATATATTCCACCGTTATTTCCCATACACCCGTTTTTAACCACCAGATTATAATGGTTTCTCTCTGTAAATCTTAATCTCCCTTTCGGCTCTTAAATGCTATCTTTTTTGATAGGTGATGGAAAAAATTTCAAACCAAGACAATATTTTCATGTAGAAAAATTTCAACTCTAATACCTATCATGAAAGGGAAAATTTGAGACAATTAAGTTCTACATGGATATGTGTTTGTCTTCAAAAAGTTGAGAACCTATTTATTGTGATGACCCAATTTTTCAGGCAGTCACTTAACTTTTTAAAACAACATTCTTACACATTAATCTTACTTACTTAGTAAGAAAATACGGAAATAAATTTTTTTTTCTTTAAACAATCTTTAAAACGTTCGTTAAAACTGTTGCGACCTCTGTCGCCATTCAGATTGAGACCTCACATAACACTTGCCCTAAAAATCATTTTAAATCATTTCTTAAAACTTATTAAGAAACATTTATTAAATCATAGCTTAAAACTTCACTTTATAATTTTATAAAACATTTCGTATAATGTATCTTCAAACTTTTGAAAACATTTCTTATACTTTGACTTTATCAAAACTCTGACTAAATTTTGAACTTTGAAAACATTGTATCACATAGTAGAAAAACCTTTTCTTTGTACAGCGGAAACTTACTGTGGTGGTATCTATACCCAAATCTTCGCATCTGTCTTCTACAGCACCCAGCTCCTCTAACGGGTCCTACTGGTCGCCCATAAAACTACCTACAGCATGAAGAAACTTTTTAATGAGCTTTCACTCAGTAAGGTCAAACATATTCTCACAAATCATTTAAACATGCTTTAAAAACTTTTCTCATAAAAACCTTTCTCTTATAACATTTTTCATAAACGTTTTTCATAAACATTTCTAAAAACGTTTTTCATAAATATTTTCATAAAAGCATTTCTGTAACGTTTTTCATAAACGCTTTTCGTAAAATATTTAACATAAAATAATTCTCAGATTACTCTTCATAAACATCATTATTGTTGTCATAAACACTTAATATAAAACATTCCTCAGAATGTTTTCCATAGCATATAAATGTTTTATAACAAGGAAAACGTAAAATCAAAATGCATGTTTCTATTTATGTTCAATTATGAACTTCAATTATGAGCATTTTATGAACATTCTTTTTCTTACTTTCACTTTCTACCTTTATTCTTTAACTTTTCTTATCTTACTTTAACTTTCTATCCTTGTTCCTTATCTTTCCTTATCTTACTTTAACTTTCTATCCTTGTTCTTTATCTTTCCTTATCTTACTTTAACTTTCCTTATTTTGCTCTAGCGTTCATATCAACATCATTAATCATGAGATCATAAAAATTAAGCTTCCCTTTCAGAAGACATGAGACCATCGAACATCGAGGTCATGTACCTCACATCTAGGAGGTCAAATTTTAACTTTACTTTCATTACCTCACAATAAGGAGGCTGGTATGACACTTTTTTTTTTATCTTTACGTTACCTTCTTATTAAATTTAGTGAGCATATCAAATACAATCACATCATATGTAAACACACTTGTAAATCGTAGCTTGTATAGTAAAATCTATTGCATAATAAATGCAACTTATTGCATAACAAATGCAACATAAAGCGCAAACATATTTTGCAAATTATAACTTATATTCTGAAACTTATTGCATAACAAATGCAACATATAACGCAATCACATTTTGCAAATCATAATTTTTATTTTGAAACTTATTGCATAAGAAATGCAACTAATTGCATAACAATTTCATCATATAATGCAATCACATTTTGCAAATCATAACTTGTACTCTAACACATATTGAATAAAAAATGCAACTTATTGCATAACAATTGCATCATATAACGCAAACATATTTTGCAAATCATAACTTGTACTCTTTTAAACATTGTGCATTTCACATGCAACCATACTTCAAATATATTGAAAATCATATCCTGAACTTTTAAAAACATTATGCATATCAATATGCAAATAGACTTTAAACATAATAGTTGCATATTCATTGCAAATCTTCTTTTGTACTTTAAAACTTTGTGCATAATAAATGCAAACATACTTTAAAAGAAACTTGCATAATAATTGCAAACTCATTTATAAACGTATACATAAATATTTAAAAATCATTTACTTTATGCTGTAGGTGAAGTCTAAACTTACCTGGACTTAACTCTAACGTTCTCTTTTCCGTTCCTATCTCGTTCCTTTTCCTTCCATTAGTCGGCTTCTGTGTCCTCATCATACGACAGCCGACTCATTAATTAACTTTATTTTTATCATTTCACTCGATTGATAATAAAACATAAATATTAACCATTCTTTCCTTTTAACTTGACTTGTATACTATCGGTTTACCCTTCTCTTTACTTAATTTTGTAACCCACCAGGTTACCTTTGTTCTTAAGTGTCCCTTAGTAAAACTTTCCATCTCACTAGCTGTAACGTCCCGAAATTTATTTAACATTAATGTAATGTAAATGATGAATTAGTGTGCCATAATTAAAGTTTTAACTTTAATTAGATTATATGGTTGGATTTTTAGTTTTTGGTTGTTTTGTTAAATTGATACATTTAAATGATTTCTTATGGATTTAAAATGATGTTTTGAGTTTTAAAACACAACAATTTGTAAAATGTTAAAAATACTCCGTTTTGCAAAACCGTAGGCGGCACATGGTTTTCGCACAGTAAAACCGCCCACCGATTTTCTCTATTTATTTCCCTCTTCTCTCTCTCTCTTCACTCAGCTCCCTCACTCTCTCTCTTCCCTCCCGTGGATTCCCTCTCGGCAGCTCTCTCTCTCAAATCTCTCTTTCAAAAATTTTTGAACTCCATTCGAATCCAAGCTTCGGAACAGCAAGGAGGAAGCTCGGGGACGTGATTCGGCAACCGAGAACGCGGATTGGAGCTTCGATTCGAGGTTCGATTCGAAATTTCTAAACTTTTTACAAAATTTTCAATTTTGTATGTTTTTGAAATCTAAGTTTGTTTTAGCTTAGAAAACCGTGGATTTGTGTTAAATGAACTTAGAACAACTAGAATCTAAGCCTAGATTGAAGAAAAACGGATTGGATTCAAGATTTTCATTTTTCTCCTCTTTTTCTCATTTTCGGATTTTTGAGGATTTCGAGTTTAAATGTTGTTTAAATGATTCCAAACATGTTCTAGAATGTTTTTCTATCAATTATAGTTGTTTTTCATGCCTGGGATTTGAGAAAAACAGGTTAGAAACAAGATTTGGATTTTGGGGATCGAGAAACCCGTGGCTGGGATTTCTGGATCTTCCCAGTTCGGCAGGCCGAAGTTCATGTTCGGCAGGCCGGAGTGATGATCGGCAGGCCGGTGTTCTTCCGACCGGCAGGCCGAATCTGGGGAAATGTTCGGCAGGCCGAACCTCATTTCAGGCAGGCCGAACTGTGCAGTTCGGCAGGCCGAAGCAGGGCGTCCGGCAGGCCGACCGAGGCATGGAAAATTTTGTGATTTTTACCCGTTTTCACTGTTTTGAACCCTAATTTAAATCCCAACCTTATAGGATGATTTTAATGATACAAATGGCACACTAGGACATCATGAAAGGATTTAGTAACATAGAATGTTTCGAACTAGATATTGATCGACTTAGTTTGTATCTAGGATTGTTCGTGGTTCCGTGGAGCTAACGTATAGCGGATCGGGATTACGGTGTGGGGTACCGGCACGAGTACTGAGGTAGGACTTCTACCCTATTTCTTTGGTAGCCTGGTTTTGAAATGATTTGACTTTGAAAAGGATTTCTATCCAAAATGTTTTCAACGGTTGTTTGAAAATGGTTTTATCGGTTATATTTTAATATACCGTGATTATGAAATGAATTTCATAATGAATGTAATTGACAATACTCGGTAATTGGGTTTTGAATGATAATGATAATAAACACTAAGGCATGATGCCATATCAGAGATCGGGTCGTGTGGCGATCGACCTTGGGGGCAGGTCCCGAAACCCAGCTGGGCCACTACGGTGGTGATATCATGGTTTGCCTAGGTAAAAGTAAACTGGTGTTTTGATTTGACGAGTAGACTGTTCTGTGTCAGAACGGTTCTACTCAATTTATTTATTTATTTATTCAAGTTCCCTTTCTGTATAACTCCTGATAATGTTATGTTTCTTTGCATTAAATTATTTTATAAAACTTAGTTCTACTGAGCCTTTCGCTCACGTTTTATCTGTTTTTAAATTCCCCCCCTTCTAGGTGGTTTCCCATTTAGGTTTGGAGAAGATTCTTCGAACCGAACTCAGGAGCAATAGGAGAATTTATTTACATTCTGTATTTATTAATCAAGGCATGTAAGATTTTAACTTCATTTATACTTGGACTGTAATTGTATTTATGATATTGTCAGAACCATGTGTGTGCACAAGTTGTGGGTTGTGGAACCCATATTCGCGGTTTTTATTCAATTATTGTTATTTGTTTAATGATTTTAAATTCTTTTATCAAATGTGGTGGAAAATCTCTTTATTTCTTGCTTAATTGGATTTTTAAACCCTTAATTTCAATTAAATTCTCTTTTAATTAATCTAAATATTCCGCCACGTCACCTCCCGTACTCCGGGGCGTGACAGAATGGTATCAGAGCTCAAGGTTATGAACCTTGGGAATTGTGCACACATAGGTTTGACAATGAAATACCTCTGACAGTCCAAATTTTGTTTTCAGAAGTGAGAGAATGGCACCTAGACGTCGTTCGACTGCTGACGCCGAGTTCGGAAATGATGAGGGCCTGATGAGGTCTATGATTGCGGCTTTCCGGCAGATGGCAGCCAGGACTAGACCGGAAGACTCCAGTGTTGGTAGTCGGCATGCTTTCTTTAAGGAATTTCGGCGGGCGTCTATTCTGACTTTTGATGGCAATGGGGATCCGCAGTTAGCAGAGTATTGGTTGGATTCGATCTTGAAGCATCTTGATACTCTTGGTGTGCCTGAGGAGTATCGTGTGGAGTTTGCGGCGTATAAGCTCGAGGGTGGCGCTAACACCTGGTGGAAACAAACTAAGCGTCTGAAGCGCGGTGGCGATATCGGTTGGGACAAGTTCGAGGATCTGTTCTATGATCGGTATTTTCCGCAAGGATATAGAGACCAGAAAGCAGCTGAGTTTTATAGATTGCAGCAGGGTGATATGTCAGTTTGGGAGTACGAGGCAAAGTTTAGCGAGTTGGCTAGGTTTGCTCCATCAGCTGTGGCATCGAAGCGTGAGAAATGCATCAAGTTCCAGGAAGGACTCAAGGCTCCTATTCGACGGCAGTTGGTTGCTCTACGGCTTAGGGGTTTCAGAGAGCTTGTGTCGTCGGCGATCTCCGTGGAGAATGATTATGTGCAATATTGTGAGGATCGAGCCAAGGCTTCAGGAGGACCGCAGAGGAGTGGCAGGAAGAGCATTAGTAGTCGTCCAGCTCCGGGGAAAGGCAAGCAAGGCGGTGCGACCAGTGGTAGCAGCAGTTCATCTGGCAGCGGGCGTAGCAACCCCTACAGCTTCCATTGTCATTTCTGTTAGCAGCCCGGACACATCAAGAGGAATTGCCCGATCAGGAGTGCTCGTCTTGGATCGCAGACCGGGGAGGATGCCAGTCGTTCATCTCAGCCTCAGACCCTACCCCCGCCTCCGCAGTACCCGCAGTTGCAGTATCCGCAGTTTTCTCCTCAGCAATTCTCATATCCGGCACGGGGGCAGCAGCCGCAGTATTTTCAGCGTAATGTTCCTCAGTATAGAGCGCCGAGTACAGGTAGTGTGCAGTCATCTCCATCTCAGCAGTATCGGCCGAGTAATGCAGGACCCAGCAATGTCGGTAGAGGAAAAGGGAAGGCGCCAGTGCAGGTTCATGCAATGGCATCTGGGGGGTCAGATTCTCAGATTGGTAACGCGGTTGTCGATGGTATGGTTTTGGTTTCCAGATCTCTAGCTCGCGTTTTATTTGATACCGGTGCATCTCATTCTCTCATTTTGAGTTCCTTTGTACATGCCTTGGGATTAGAAGTAGAAGAGTTTAATGAACCCCTAGTTGTAACTTCTCCCTTGGGGCGGGTGTGTGTGAATTGTATGTGTAAATCATGTAAAATAAAGATTGGGGATGAGATTTTGAAAAGTGATTTGATTGTACTCCCCATGAGTTCCTATGATGTGATCTTAGGGATGGACTGGTTGTCCAGGTATAGTGCAGTTGTGGACTGCCAACTTAGAAAAGTGACCCTAGTGTCTGATAGGGGAACGGTAATCACTTACCAGGGTGGTGGTGATTGGCTAATGAGTGAGCGTCTCATGAAGTCATGTCTAGGAGGGCGAAGGAATCTAGATTGTTTTGCTTTTCTTGCCAATCTAGATTGCGAGCCCTATGTTTCGAGTAGTAGTGTAGCGATTTCGGTGGTTGGTGAGTTCGAGGATGTCTTCCCCGACGAGTTATCAGGGTTACCACCGCATCGGGAGATTGAGTTTGGTATTGAGTTGTTTCCAGGGACATCACCGATTTCTATGGCACCTTATCGGATGGCGCCGGCAGAAATGAAGGAATTGAGGAAGCAACTTCAGGAGCTTGCTGATAAAGGATATATTCGGAATAGCACATCTCCGTGGGGAGCACCTGTTTTGTTTGCTAAGAAGCACGATGGGACTCTCAGGTTATGTGTGGATTATCGACAGTTGAATCGTGTTACGGTGAAGAACAAGTATCCCTTGCCTAGGATTGATGAGCTATTTGATCAGTTGGGAGGTTCGCGATACTTCTCGAAGATTGATTTGCGGTCAGGTTATCATCAGCTCAGAATCAAGGAAGAGGATATTCCCAAGACAGCTTTTAGGACTCGGTATGGGCACTTCGAGTTTCTGGTCATGTCATTTGCGTTGACAAATGCTCCGGCAGCTTTTATGGATTTGATGAACAGGATATTTAGGCCATATCTGGATCAGTTTGTGATCGTGTTCATTGACGATATTCTTGTGTATTCTAAGACTTAGGAGGAGCATGAGCAGCATCTTCGGGTTGTGCTTCAGACTTTGCGGGAGCACCAGTTGTATGCTAAGAGGGAAAAATGTGAGTTCTGGTTGACTGAGGTCAAGTTTCTGGGTCATATCATCTCGGAGCATGGTATTTCAGTGGATCCGTCCAAGATTGAAGCTATATTGGAGTGGGAACGACCAAGGAATGTAGCGGAGATTCGCAGCATCTTAGGTCTTGCTGGATATTACAGGAAATTTGTAAAGGACTTTTCGAAGATTGTAGCTCCATTGACAAGGTTGATCAGGAAAAACGTCAGGTTTGAGTGGGATGAAGACTGTGAGTCTGCTTTTCAGGAATTGAAGAACCAATTGACTTCAGCTCCAGTATTAGTTATTCCTAGTAGTGACGAGCCGTATGAGGTTTATGCGGATGCTTCAGGGCGCGGACTTGGATGCGTGTTGATGCAGCATGGACGTGTGGTTGCGTACGGATCGAGACAGCTACGACCTCACGAGCGAAATTATCCTACTCACGATTTAGAGCTTGCAGCGGTGATCTACGCGCTGAAGATTTTGAGATGTTACTTGTATGGAGCATCGTTTCAGGTCTTCTCCGATCATAAGAGTTTGAGGCATTTGTTCACTCAGAGGGATCTCAACTTGAGGCAGCGCAGATGGGTAGAGTACATGGAGGATTATGATTTCGCGTTGCAGTATCATCCCGGAAAAGCTAATGTGGTAGCGGACGCGCTTAGCAGAAAGTCTTCAGGGATTCTCGCTTGTTTGATTTTTGAGGACTGGAGCAGGGATGCGACAGTGAGTGAGTATCGGCTACAGTATCATGAAGACGGTGATCGAGTTTTGTTGTATCATGTGGAAGCGACTCCAGCTCTTGTTCGGATGGTGAAGCAAGGTCAGTGGCAGGATCGACATTTGCAGGGGATTTGGTCGCGGATTCAGAACGGGGAGCAGTTCGAGGAATGGAGCGTGCATGCAGATGGATCGTTGTACTTCCGGGAGCGTCTTGCAGTTCTAGTTATCGCCGAGGTGACGAAAGCCGTTCTAGATGAAGCTCATAGGTCTCAGTTTGCTATTCATCCGGGGAGCACCAAGATGTATCGTGATTTGAAGAGGCACTATTGGTGGAGAGGCATGAAGAAAGATGTTCGCGAGTACGTGGCCAAGTGTTCGACGTGTCTTCAGGTGAAAGCCGAGCATCAGAAGCCTGCAGGTCAGCTTCAGCCGCTTCCTATTCCAGGGTGGAAATGGGAGCATGTGACGATGGATTTCCTCACAGGTTTGCCAAGGACTGAGCAGCGGCACAATGCAGTTTGGGTTGTAGTCGACAGGTTGACGAAATCGACGCATTTCATTCCGTTTAGGTCGACGTGTTCGAGGAAGATTCTCGGGGAGTTGTATATGCAGAACATTGTGAGGTTGCATGGAGTTCCTTTGTCCATCACCTCTGATCGAGACACCAGGTTTAATGCTAAGTACTGGAGGAGTTTTCAGGAGGCTTTGGGTACGGATTTGAACTTCAGTACGACGTTTCATCCTCAGACTGATGGGCAGTCTGAGCGGGTTATTCAGGTTCTCGAGGATATGTTGCGTGCTTGTGCGTTGGACTTCGGCGGGAATTGGAAGCAATGTTTGCATTTGGCGGAGTTCGCGTACAACAACAGTTATCAGGCGAGTATCGGTATGGTACCATTTGAGGCGTTGTATGGGCGACCGTGTCGGTCACCTGTGTGTTGGGCCGAGCCGGAAGATAGAGTTATTCTTGGGCCGGATGAGATTCGTGACAGCAACGAGAAAGTCGTGGTAATCCGGGATCGGTTGAGAGCAGCTCAGAGTCGGCAGAAGAGCTACGCAGATAGGAGGCGTAGACCCTTAGAGTTCGCGGTTGGAGATTTTGTTCTCTTGAGGGTGTCACCTCGTAAGGGAACTATGCGGTTCGGAGTGAGTGGGAAACTCGCGCCGAGGTATATTGGGCCGTTCGAGATCACTCAGCGTGTTGGTGTGGTCGCTTATCGGCTTGATCTTCCGCCCGAACTTTCTCATGTGCACGATGTGTTTCATGTGTCGATGCTTAGGAAGTGTCCACCTGAGCAGGGTAAGATAGTATCGTTTCGCGATGTACAGGTTCAGGAGGATACGACGTACGAAGAAGTGCCGATTCAGATCATCGACCGGAAAGTGATTAGCTTGCGTCGTCGTGAGATACCGTTGGTAAAGGTCGTGTGGCAGCATCACGGGGTTGATGAAGCCACTTGGGAACTAGAGTCGGGTATGCGGGAGTTATATCCGCATTTGTTTTGTTTTTGAGATGAGTTGTAAATTTCGTGGACGAAATTTCTTTTAGGGGTGGAGAGCTGTAACGTCCCGAAATTTATTTAACATTAATGTAATGTAAATGATGAATTAGTGTGTCATAATTAAAGTTTTAACTTTAATTAGATTATATGGTTGGATTTTAGTTTTTGGTTGTTTTGTTAAATTGATACATTTAAATGATTTCTTATGGATTTAAAATGATGTTTTGAGTTTTAAAACACAACAATTTGTAAAATGTTAAAAATACTCTGTTTTGCAAAACCGTGGGCGGCACATGGTTTTCGCACAGTAAAACCGCCCACCGATTTTCTCTATTTATTTTCCTCTTCTCTCTCTCTCTTCACTTAGCTCCCTCACTCTCTCTCTTCCCTCCCGTGGATTCCCTCTCGGCAGCTCTCTCTCTCAAATCTCTCTTTCAAAAATTTTTGAACTCCATTCGAATCCAAGCTTCGGAACAGCAAGGAGGAAGCTCGGGGACGTGATTCGGCAACCGAGAACGCGGATTGAAGCTTCGATTCGAGGTTAGATTCGAAATTTCTAAACTTTTTACAAAATTTTCAATTTTGTGTGTTTTTGAAATCTAAGTTTGTTTTAGCTTAGAAAACCGTGGATTTGTGTTAAATGAACTTAGAACAACTAGAATCTTAGCCTAGATTGAAGAAAAACGGATTGGATTCAAGATTTTCATTTTTCTCCTCTTTTTCTCATTTTCGGATTTTTGAGGATTTCGAGTTTAAATGTTGTTTAAATGATTCCAAACATGTTCTAGAATGTTTTTCTATCAATTATAGTTGTTTTTCATGCCTGGGATTTGA
Organism: Artocarpus heterophyllus; assembly: GCA_025403435.1. Classification (NCBI taxonomy): domain Eukaryota; kingdom Viridiplantae; phylum Streptophyta; class Magnoliopsida; order Rosales; family Moraceae; genus Artocarpus; species Artocarpus heterophyllus. The sequence continues at coordinate 13,080,847 of CM046345.1, forward strand.
GAAAAACAGGTTAGAAACAAGATTTGGATTTTGGGGATCGAGAAACCCGTGGCTGGGATTTCTGGATCTTCCCAGTTCGGCAGGCCGAAGTTCATGTTCGGCAGGCCGGAGTGATGATCGGCAGGCCGGTGTTCTTCCGACCGGCAGGCCGAATCTGGGGAAATGTTCGGCAGGCCGAACCTCATTTCCGGCAGGCCGAACTGTGCAGTTCGGCAGGCCGAAGCAGGGCGTCCGGCAGGCCGACCGAGGCATGGAAAATTTTGTGATTTTTACCCGTTTTCACTGTTTTGAACCCTGATTTAAATCCCAACCTTATAGGATGATTTTAATGATACAAATGGCACACTAGGACATCATGAAAGGATTTAGTAACATAGAATGTTTCGAACTAGATATTGATCGACTTAGTTTGCATCTAGGATTGTTCGTGGTTCCGTGGAGCTAACGTATAGCGGATCGGGATTACGGTGTGGGGTACCGGCACGAGTACTGAGGTAGGACTTCTACCCTATTTCTTTGGTAGCCTGGTTTTGAAATGATTTGACTTTGAAAAGGATTTCTATCCAAAATGTTTTCAACGGTTGTTTGAAAATGGCTTTGTCGGTTATATTTTAATATACCGTGATTATGAAATGAATTTCATAATAAATGTAATTGACAACACTCGGTAATTGGGTTTTGAATGACAATGATAATAAACACTAAGGCATGATGCCATATCAGAGATCGGGTCGTGTGGCGATCGACCTTGGGGGCAGGTCCCGAAACCCAGCTAGGCCACTACGGTGGTGATATCATGGTTTGCCTAGGTAAAAGTAAACTGGTGTTTTGATTTGACGAGTAGACTGTTCTGTGTCAGAACGGTTCTACTCAATTTATTTATTTATTTATTCAAGTTCCCTTTCTGTATAACTCCTGATAATGTTATGTTTCTTTGCATTAAATTATTTTATAAAACTTAGTCCTACTGAGCCTTTCGCTCACGTTTTATCTGTTTTTAAATTCCCCCCCTTCTAGGTGGTTTCCCATTTAGGTTTGGAGAAGATTCTTCGGACCGAACTCAGGAGCAATAGGAGAATTTATTTACATTCTGTATTTATTAATCAAAGCATGTAAGATTTTAACTTCATTTATACTTGGACTGTAATTGTATTTGTGATATTGTCAGATCCATGTGTGTGCACAAGTTGTGGGTTGTGGAACCCATATTCGCGGTTTTTATTTAATTATTGTTATTTGTTTAATGATTATAAATTCGTTTATCAAATGTGGTGGAAAATCTCTTTATTTCTTGCTTAATTGGATTTTTAAACCCTTAATTTCAATTAAATTCTCTTTTAATTAATCTAAATATTCCGCCACGTCACCTCCCGTACTCCGGGGCGTGACACTAGCGGTTTTGTTACTTAACGCATTACGGAACATTTTTCGTCTAAGAACATTATGCTAATTCGGAGTGTTCAACTCCGTTTTAGCCGTTTTAGTAAAAATGATGTTTTTACCCTTTTCGGGTTTTTCGTCAACTTCGTAATTCTATAAAACCCATTGCTTAATTTTAATGTTTTATTACCTACATATTACGAAAAAATTGCCACTAAGAAACATTTTCAGACATCGAGCGTTTCGGGTTCATTTTGGCCTTTTTTCATAAATGACCATTTTGCCCTTAACTCTTTTCTTCCATTATTTCCTTAATTAAACTTTAATTTCTTAAAAACTTAGTATCTATGGTACTTACTAGCTACAGCAGTAGGAAACCAACGTTTCATAGTGAAAACCCAGTTTTTCCCAAAACATAAAAATATTTACATTTTTGTCCCTATAATAAAAAATGATCTTTTTAAACCATTAGTCCCCATTTTTCATGAGGAACATTTTTGCTCAAAGTACCATATTCAAAATCCTTTGAAAAAATGACATTTTTGCCCTTTTAAATTTTTTTTCAATTTTAACAAATTCTTGTAAAATTAAAATCTCACAAACGGTTGAGATTTTTGATGAACTGTCTGAAATGTTTAACAGTTTCGTGGAGATCTATAACTTTTATGTTTTGACTTTTCTGAAATTCCCACTATACAGCGGTGTTTTTGGGCATTTTTCAATTATGTCGAGAAGAAACTTTTTCTTTCAACTTAGTCCTTAGGGCATTTTTGTAAAAATCTATTTTTAATCAGCATCTCTACCCTTGCAAGTGCAGTTTCAACTCTTGTTTCAATCATTTTTGTAAAATTAGTACTAAAATTACAAAAATCACACTTTTTGCAAAAACTAATATTTTCAACAATTCAACCCTAAATTTTCCCAAGATTAACATGCCATAATTCATGTATCTATGGGATTTAAGCAAAACTTTGCTTGAAAGCCCACGTACCCTTAAAAGGATCAAAATCAAAATAAAAATCACATAATTTCAAAACTTTAAAAATCAAAACTTACCCAAATAATACTTTGTGATTTCTAGGCTTCCAAGGCTCCTTTGAAATGCATTCCTAGGCATCATTTTCATGCACAAACACCTTGAGTTAAGTTCTCCCTTAACCCATGAAAAATCCCTTAAAAACTTGAAAAATGTTTAGGTTTTTACCTTAAAATTTGATAAAATCCTTGAGCTTTGCTTCTTGAACTTAAATGGGATCAATTTTGCAAAGATGTGAAGTTGCAAAATTTTTGGGAGAGCTCATCCATGGCTACTGGTTTGGGAGGAAGAAGAAAATGGGATTTTTTTTTGGCTAAACACCCATTTAATTCAGGCTTATCCAATGGGGTGACTCGCCAAGTAACCCATTGGTTCACCCATGTGGCCTAATATGATTGGGCCACCTTTCATAGCATGGTGGCCCAATGAAATCCAATTGGGTGTCCACTTGGTGGGCCCCAAAATTTACACTGTGTAATTTTTCACTACACAATATTTTTCTTATACTGCTGTGGTAAAATCAGTGCAAAAACATATTCCTAGATTGTATAAAATATTTTACTTACCTCTAGTTTATTTTTTGAAGGCCAAACATAACATTTCTTATTCATCCATATTCTCTAAATAGTATTATTTTTACATTGCTTTAACTTAAACAGTCTAATTCTTACACTGCATTACCTTTACGATGTAATTTTTATACTGTATAACTTTATCAGTGTACTTTCTTACACTGTATTATTCCAATACTGTATAATTTTTCATGTTATTATACAGTATTTTTTCTTAAACTGTATTTTTCGTCTTAATAATCCTTAACTTAATGTATTTTTAATGCATTAGAAATTCTCGGGTGTTACATTTATAAAGGCTGACCAACAAATTAAATCGAAGTGTGCATTCTTAATTTTATCTTCCTCACAATGGACTACAAAACTTGTACTCTTCCTACATTAATAACGTTGAATACTCTTACTAATGAAATTACAAAGAATATTGTATATTTTGGCTTAAAACTCTCAATGTAGCCGACACTAAAATACAAGTTTTCTAATTCGTGAGAATAAGAATTTTCTACCAGTTATTATTTACATATCCGCTACCTTTTTTAAAAATCAAAGAGGACACATTGACAATTGGCCCTGTAGGAGAATGTCAATAGATTTTACACGATGTATAACACAAATTAAAATTTAGCATATATGATAATAATGTTATGTATTTAAAATTAGAGAAGATATATTTGTTAGAAAAAAGTAAATAGAGAAAAATCTAACGAAACAGATTAAAAAATATATAACTATTCTATATCAGAAGAGAGAACAAAAACCTTAATTTTTTAAAGTTTGGTAAACTTTTAACAGACGAGTAAGGGTAGCCTAATTGGTTATAAGTTCTTTTACTCTAACCATAAGTTATGGATTTGAAACATGTTGAACCTTACTTAATAGTGGTAGTATTCTCTGATACTAGCTTTAGTTTATTTTTCTGTCTTGGACTAATCGTCGAATGACTCATCAACATGCCACTTAGCGGAACAACCGTAGAAAATCCCATTTCTTGATTCTTATTAGATCTTTGCTGGAGGACGTTGGGAAAAAGGTTATACCCCGTGAGGTGCAATAACAAACAGTCTAGAAATTAAAAATATATACATATGAACGTCGCACTAAATTCTAAAGAAAATGACTTTTTTTTCACGATCACCAAATATTGTCTTATAAGGTGTTTGGAAGGGTGGTGGGAACCAGTAGTGAGAACCACTTTTACTGTAGCATATGAGAGCTTTACACTGTTCATAACTGAGATTGTGATGGAAACTGAGTGGTTTCCACCACTGCCAAACACCCCCTAAGGGAACCACTTTTACTGTAGATTGTGGTGGAAACTGAGTGGTTCCCACCACTGTCAAACATTGTTCATAACTGAGATTGTGGTAGAAACTAAGTGGTTCCTACCACTGTTCATAACTGAGGTTTACACTGTTTATTGTTACTGTAGTTTTTTATAAGTCTATCGATTTCCAAAACTAATGCTAGAGAGAAGAAAACTAAGGATGTCTCTGAATTTCACTTTCGTTTTTATTAATAATTTTTAACTTAACAAAAAGTCGTTAAAGATTAGCATGTGTAATAGAATAAAGTTATGTTTTTGCCCTTAAAGTTGGGAGAAAATCATGATGTTATGAGATCTGGGATTTCTTATTCATAGAGGACACGTGGTGGTAACATAAGACGTGTAATAGCTCACTGCATGATTCCACGTGGCAGTTAGTGGACGTTCATACGTGGCCACTGCTCATGCAGTAGTTCATAAGCCAGTGTATGGTTAAGAGAAACGACAATGGAAGGGTTGGAGATTTGGATTTTAGTTCTTGGTGGCAGATGTGAAAGCTAAATGATTGGAAGTGTTGTATTTTTCCTAGGGCATTTGTGTCATTATGTACTCTTTTGGTCAGTCAATCTAATTTTTGGAACTTTTTTTTTGCCCTTTGCAATCATGTTTTTATAAACCCAAAGTTTGTTCGCTTAATTTACGTGTCAAAGCCATAGCACAACGATAAATTATATCTGATTAATTTCACTTAAGGTGAAGAGTAACCCTTTTTTTAAAATATATATATATATAGAAGATCTTTATCCTTTGTTTTGCTCCCTAATTGTTGAGGTTAATTATTGACAAGAACTGGTAACTTAATTTATATATATATATGTATAGAGAGAGAGAGAGAGAGAGAAGGGACAATTTTTTATTTTTTATTTTTTTTGGGCTCTGAGATAAGGGAGAAAGATAGTGAACCTGCAAAATTTAATTTGTTTGTAACTAGCGTGATATGATTAGATCAAACACAATCGATGCAAGCTTGTCTTCATGTGAACCTTAATTAATGTGAAAATTTCCTACTTCCTAAATCCATGTACTAATTTCACTCCTTTGCTTCCAATGGGAATGACAAACTTTAGAACTAAACCACTATATGACCAAAGAAATATACCTGACTGATTCAGAGAACCCAAAAAAAAAAAAGACAAAGAAAATTAAAAATGAAAAAAAAAAAAAAGAAAAGATAAGGGTGACTCTAAACTTCGTGGATTATAATTTGTGATGTACATCTCAAGACCATCAAAAATGATTTTTTTTTTTTTTCCAGGAGCTTCATGTTCACTTGCATTTGTGAACTCTACCATTTCTCTTAAGATAATCAAGCTCAAAGACAATTTTGTTAAATTTTCGCATATGTTGTAGGTAAATTAGATTTTTTATGACGTAGTGAAAAAAATGCAATGATGTGTGGTCTTTCGTGTTTAAATCACTATTTATATTTCTCTTATTTAGAATGCATTTATCATTTTCAAAAAAAAAAAAAAAAACACTCTTAGATCTCCTTTAGATTCTACAAATAGATTATCAAGCCCACATTACACAGGGTTTGATACACCTTGCATAACTCTTTGATCATTCCCCTTTTGATGCTCACTTAAACAATTCAATCATCAAAACAAAAATTTGCCCATTTGTTCTTGTAAGATTTCTAGGCCGTTTGGCACTTCAACTGTAACAGAAGTTTTAAGTTTAAAACTATAGCATGTGAGAACTTCACACTGTAACAACTTTTTTGTTTTTTACTATAGCTGTTGAGAACTTTATATTGTTCATAATCAGATTGATGAGTTAAAACTGAAGTACCAAACAAAGCTGTCCATCCAAAATAACCAAGATAAAAGACATCAATTATTTGAAATTCGGTGGGCACTTGGTATAATTTGTGTTTCATAGTTGTCCTGTTTCTTTTATCATACAAATGAATTATGAAACTAACCCCATAATGGAAGGTGAGAGCGAGAGTAGGTCCTTAAAAGAAAGTCAAGGATAGAGCCAAAGCATATCCAATTCCTCCTTAGGCTTGTTTTTGCTACCACATATTTTTGTGTAAAATCTCCATCACACCAAACGTGACATCAAAAGGAGGGGACCAGAAGACAAAGGAAAATAAAAAGACGGTCTCCCAAACACAACCTCCCTCTAACTCATCAAGTCTTTCCCATTTTTCATTTTCACATAGAGATAGAGAGAGAGAGAGAGAGAGAGAAAGAGAAGTATCAGAATGAGTCATTGTGTAGTACCAAATTGGAATCTAAGGCACCAAAGACAAGAACAAGTCGAAGGAGAAGATGGAAACAGATCCTCTCACGTGCACAACCTGAAGAATCACAGTACTGACTCTCCTACTACTGCTAGTAGTAACCCTGTAGTTCCCAAGTATGAACCAACTCTATACATGTTTCTTTTTTTTTTCTTTTTTTTTTCTTGTACTTCTGAATTTCTTTCTTGCTTTCTTTCTTCTTTCTTTCTTTTAATCCAAGTGAAATAAAAAAGACCCACTTTGATTTTCTTGTGTTATATGCCATTGGACTGACCTTTTATTTTATTTTATTTTTTTCTTGCTTCAAAGTCCTTACATGAAAGGAAACAAAAGTCACTGTTTTAAGACCCACATTTTTGTTCTCATAAGCCCACTTATCTATGTGGTTTTTCTAGCTATTCTTCATCATTTTCAGGTGATTTCCACACACAAGAGGTTTCTAATGATCTCTGAGTTTCAGACCAGCTCTGCCTCAGTAACTGACAGTACTATGTTGTTTCTCTCTGAAGGATATTCCTTTAAGCTCATTTTGGCCTTTTTGCAAGAAATTCTTTTCCCTCTAGGACTATATATACAACACACACACACATACATACTTATTCAGAAACAATACATGTGTTTTTCCTCTTCTCTATTTTTCTTCTTCATTCTCTAGTATTTTGTGTGTTTGTTTGGCCTTTTCTTTTCTGATGTACCTCTTTTAACAGTCAAAAGTAAAAAACCCACTTTTCTCTTACTTTTCTTTTTGTATAATTTTTTAATTCCTTTACTTTCCAATCACTTACCCAAAAACAATGGTTTATTTTTCTTAAAAATGAATCCGTCACATCATGATTTACGCCTCCAACTGCCACGGAGTATGTATACATATGTACGCATAAACTAATATTCACTTGGTTATATTCTTCATTTACATGAGTTATCTCACTCGGAACAACTTTGTTTCATTTTTTTAAAGATTGTGACAGCATTTAATTCCCTTATAGCATTTTATATTAAACTCATGTTTCATATGCATTAAAAAATTACAGATCTAATTACCAAGTTAAGGAGTTGACACGGGAAAATGGCCAGTTAGCCATGCATGGGCTTGGTGGGCTCCTTCCCTCAGGCCCAAAAAAGCCCATTTGGGCCAGAACCGGTGGCACACTTGAGTCAGTAGTCCACCAAGCCACATGCCACAAACAAGATCCCAATGTCACATATCAGGGACATGGTCCCTTTATTGGAAAATGGGCCAGGAATTCCGGCCAGGCGCCACCACCAACGTCGGTGATGAGAAAGCGGAGCAGATTGGATTCCGACTATGGCGGGAGGAATTTTAGTAGCGGCAGCAGTATGCAGGAAGAGCATGGAAGGCCTAGCGCTTGTGCAAGTGCCAGCGCAACATTTTGTAGGGAGAGTGACACAGCTAGGATGACTTGGGCCTCCTATGAGTCACCCCACAGCTTGAAGAACAAAACTAATGATGAGGATTCTGTTTCTCATGGTGGCTTGGTAAAATACACATTGAACTTGAAATTTTAGTCACTAGTTGCTCATAGGGAGACTCAGCTAACTATATATGAGGTTCAAAAGCCTTATACAATGGTTTATAACAGACTAGTCATATAGATAAATCTCAATTGGACAATGAAAAAATTTTGGTAACCTAACAGTATACTATGACTGCCAATTTTATTAACAAATTTGTTGATCTGTTATAGCTAATTTTTACACTTGAGATGATGTATTATTTTGCTCTTTTTAGTCCCTTTTTTTTTTTTTTTGAGCTTTTACTTTTTATGTTTCTTGTAAATGGACATTTTTAATCTGAATTTTAGTTCTTGGTTATAACTTTTAAGTATCTTAATTTTTAACCAAGCAAAAAAAAAGGTTAGAATGTCTTATGACTCATGTACTATTGTCTAGTATCCCTACCAAGAAATTATAACATATACTATTATTACCGTCAGTTATTGCAATAATTGCTTATATCATAATGAAAGAACATAATCAAATCTAAGTTTATGCATGAAAGGGTAAAATATAAATATAGATATTTATATAATAATAAATATATATGAAAACCACATGTCAAAACCAATTCACTTTTTATAGGAAAACGATGATGAAGACCAAGAGACCAAAGGCGAATCAGGCTGCCCCAACTCAACCAGAAGAAGTCGAGCTGCTGCAACTCATAACCAATCAGAAAGGGTAAATATTATTCTTAAAGCTTTGTTTGTTGTCGTTCAAAATCACATAAATATTAGAATCCTTTGCTGAAATCTTCAATGCTTTTATATGATTGTCACAGAGGAGGAGGGGTAGGATCAATCAGAAGATGAAAGCACTGCAAAAGTTGGTGCCAAATGCAAGTAAGGTGAGTAACACGTCATTAAAACCATCTCCAATGCAAATACTAATATCAATGATGTATTTGACACCAAAAACTGTGAAAATAATATATTTCTCAAATGCAAAATTCTACTTTAGATGCTATATTTGTTTTTTGTAATGATCATTAAGCTCTGTAAGTTGTAAAAGTAAATTTTAGTTGTAAAACTAATTGAAAATGTTAATGTTGTACCGATTAAAAGAAAAATTAAATAAAACAACCAATAGCAGTCAAATGCAAAATTTAGCATATACTATACTTGGTGCTAAATTTGTCTAGTACTACATATGCTAAGATTTAGCCCCAACAATAGAATTGCAGTAGGGAAAGCCAAAATTTAGCATTGGCACAGTAATTTGATATTGTTTTGGAGGTGCTCTAACAACAAAGCACTGCTTTTTCTTATAACTAAAAAAAATTCATTCTCATTCTGAAATCGAAACATCTTTCATTGCAGACTGATAAAGCTTCAATGCTTGATGAGGTGATTGAGTACTTAAAGCAGCTCCAAGCACAAGTGCAAATGATGAACAATGTGAGGAACATGGCAGCACAACAACTACCACCACAGATGGTGATGCCTTTGGCAATGCAACAGCAGCTGCAGATGTCGCTGCTCGCACAAATGGGGATGGCGATGGGCATGGGAATGCTTGACATGTGCTCTATGGCAAGAGCTGCACCTCAGTCTCTCCCATCACCTCTCTTTCATCCTACTCCATTTGCTGCTAATGCTGGTGGTGGTCCCACATTCGTTCAGCCGCCTTTCATGGTGCCCCACATGGTTCCTGCTCAAGGCAAGCCAGGCCCAGCAGCCACCTCTAGTACTTGTGCTCCCTCAGTTCCCTTGCCCGATCCTTATTGCGCATTTCTAGCACAAGTATGTGAATACCATAGTTTCAACATTTCCTATCACCTTATTCTGCTATTGTATCTTTTTCCCTTCTCTTCTTTAAAGAATTTTCTTGGTAGTTATGGTGATCTAATGAGTTTTTGAGACAATTAAGGTACATACTATTTGAAGAAAAAAAAAGATTCTTGAGAGATATTACAATGAAAGTTTAAATGAGAAGTTTTAAACTCATGTTTTCTGATTTTTAATTTTTTAATTTTGATTTTTCTTTAGTCAATGAATATGGATCTTTACAACAAGATAGCGGCATTATACAGCCAGCAAATCAACCAGACTACACAGGCAACAAGCAGTCCATCTCGGTTAAGCCATGTGCAAGAGGATTAGGCAGCACTTATTATAGGAGAAACAGCAAAAAGGGGTGGATTTGAAGATGGCCTACAAGGATTATAGAAGCTGGCTATAGTTTATTTAGAATATGACCTTAGACAATATTTGTATGATATGATTAATTATCTGCATAATTAACAATTGTCATTCAAGTCCTACGTTATTAACTCAAAAATGTTTATAATGTGATTATTCTTTCTTTTGTGAAATGCATAGCTTATTGAAAATTTAAGCTTCATAAATAGCCAACAGAAATCAAGTTAGTGTTCCTTCATACTCACATAACCAAAGCTAGTTTGAAATTGTAGTCTCCTCATGCTTAAATGTAACTGTAAAAGGGGAAGGAAAAAAAAAGTATAAATATGAGGTACTTGAAATAATAAAAATGGACAATGCTGTGGTTGTCCTTAAATTCTTGTTTTCTGTACTTGAAACTTGATTAAAGCAATTATTGTATTAGAGTAGAGCCCATCAAAAAAGAAGACAATGCCAATTGTCAAGCACTATGAAGGTCAGAATTCATTTATGTATGAACTACTCTTAAGGACCTACCAAATTCAAGACAGAAATTAAATTAACATAGAACGAAAAATATAATGAAAAAAAAATTGAATCGGACAACTTGCAAAATTGAATTTGAAGCTAGCAGCGCATCAATGTTAGTATTGTCTATTGCAGAAATGTGATGTTCTGTCAAATATTAGCTACTTCTCTACTCCAATCTGAGATCCTGTCTTACTCTTCTTAAAATGGAATCTTAGAAGGTGGAAAATTTGTAGACAAACATGGCTTTATCATTTCTATTGCATCAAAATAATATGTAAAACAAAGAATCCAGGTTAAGTACACATTGTAGTGTGATAAAGTTCAGATTTCGGAACCACTTGAACAACCATATAGAAGCGAAAATTACAAGTAAAATATGCAATTCATAGGATAAGACTCATATTCTTTGTCAGTCTTTTTCTATTCCTGTTCTCTATGAGTCAAATATCAATTCCACGATTAAGGATTGCATCCAAGAACAGTTTCTGGTGTGAGTTTTCGACCATTAACACCACTAGTTTCATCAAATAATGTCGATGTGTACCATGCCTAAAGTCAATTTCTTACATTCTTAAACTGCTATACATGGCAGGGAATTTAACAGGAGTGGTGGTTGCCGTAAGCAAGTCATGTCATCATCAAGACCATAAACAATCTCCAAGTAACGCCTCGACTGTTTTTTTGAAGCATGTAACCAATTAAGCAGACATGTCGGTCAAAATTTGTTGGCCAGGTTCCCCATCTTCCCAAGCCCATAACTAGGTGTTGGGGTCACTAACACTAGAATTTGGAGCTGTCATCAGCTTCTTCACATGAAATACTTATAGGGGACCATAAAACACTCCGTTTTATCCGACTTGTGCATGTGTGCAGGCACAAAAAAGTTCCATCCATTCCTGGCAAGTGCAAGAGTTCCTTCTCCTCCTCGAGAATGTGCTTCGACTTGCATTGACAAAGAATTGCTTGCTTGCCAGCCGAAGAAGTAAAGACAGATTGAGGTCAACATCAGAGCTTTGAATATGCTTTACAAAAGATTCGAGATTGATGGGAGGGATTAGAATGAATTAGTATCAGCTCATTGACAATAGTTTCTTGGTATGATGATGCCGTATAAGAACGAAAGGGACTAGAAGGAATGAAACTTTGGCATAAAAATTTGGCCGATATTATGAAAATTTTGGAACTCTTGCATTTGCCGTTCTTATAACTTGTTTTGTGTACATTTCTCAACTTTATTACATGACTTTGGTCAAAAATATCTGCGGAATCTATAAGAAACTATACAAGACATGCCAAAGAAAGATTGAAAAACCATCAATGCAGCAGTGCAAGTTCAGTTTGTTGACATTAAATGCTGGATTACAGTTTAGTTTAGGTCGGTCCAAAACAAGGATTTGACCTTGAAATTGAGATAGAGAGAGATTCATCATCTTAATACGTGCACCACTTCAATGCAGTGGTCATGAGCAAAAGGGGACCATTGAAATCAATTCATCGAGATTTCCATTTTGGTTAGAAAATGGATTATCTGTTATAAAACCCAAGTTGGCCTTAAAAGAGTAGAAGAATACCAAAAGTCCTTTCCATTTAAAATCCAAGATGATCATAAATTTGTGAGTGGAATGTTGAAGCAAAGGTTTACCCCACATTGTAAATGAGCTTCAAGAAATGGGGAAATGGGGGATTTGATTTGGAGGTTTTTTGTACACCTGGAAGGAAGTGTCACTCTCTATTATGAGAGTAGGCTCCAACTAGTCTCTTATCAAAATAATAATAATAAAGAAAGAATGGAAACTTTATCTTCTTTTTTTTTTTTTTTTTGATAAACAACAAACTAAAGAGCTGGACCCTTGTCAGGGGACCTTTATCTTCTTTGAGTTTTATCCCTGCATTTTTTGCTTCTTACTATGTTCTCCTCGTGACTGATGTCTGATGACACTAATGTGTCACCTTTCAAATTCTAAAACATGATAACAAAACCGCTCCTAACTAAAAATTTTTCCATTTGAACCGGTGAACCATGTCACATAAGTCGTTGGAGTCTTTCTATAGAGTGGATGACAGATGACGATGATGTGTTGGAATTAATTCAATATATGAGTTAATATATTAAATAAATATGTATTAAAGGCTATCAGATAAGGTTATCCCAATTAAAGTTATCAATTTAGGTTTTAAGCTTTTAATGCATTATTAAGTATGAGCCTCCTATCTGTAAAGGCCAAAATATAATTACTGATTTTATAATGGGCTAAATTGATAATTAAGGATAACTGTTAAGGTTGGTAGTTATATAAAGTGGTTGTAGTCAGTCAGTACGTACTTTATTTTTCTGTCATCTATCTACAGAGAAATTATGGAAGCATTCTTTGGAGGAGGACTTACGTATCAACTTGAACATCCTCAACCTACAATTTAGAAATCACATTACAATCAATGGATTAATGTTAGTTTTCGTATTTTATGAATTCTCTCGGTAATTTAATACGAACGATCCTGATTGATGATGATTTTTATCATAATATTTTGTTGTAACACGATGATCTTGGTATAATTCCAATTTAAATTAACATTGGCATATTCTTTATAGAGTTTCTAATCGTAATAAAGTCAATCAAAAATCTACATAATGAAAATTCATTTTTTCTGTTTAGATTACCCAGCTAAAAAGATCGTTTCAGACTTCATTTTCTCAACCAAACAAGACAGACTGTCCCTTGTATTGATCCTTATTAATTCAATAGCCAAACCTTCGAAGTTTCAAGGTAGCAAACATAGCAAGAAAAAGTCAATCTGATGTAATAATGTCGAGTTTTCATTTTATCCCCCGTTGAGAACAAATGGACAAAAAGTGGCATCAATAAACAGACGACAGAAACGCGTTTCACCGCCGAGCTGCCTTGTGCTAGCAACTTGTGCATGGACTGCAGTGTGTCCCATTTTGCAGGGTTGGCAGGTTGCGATTGGCTAACCGGTCATGAGTGGACCGTGGGCCCTGCTTCGCTGGGCCCTCGTGGCACCTACTGAGGGGGCAATGTAAGAGTAAAACTGACTTTTATCACTCACGAAAAAAACCTTTTTATTCTATCGGTTGCCTACAAAAATTAATACAAGAGTAAATAATTAAAAAATAAATAATTTGTTGCATATTTTTAAAAAGTTTTTTTATGTTTGAATATTTCAATTCATAGTCTAAAAATATTCGATATTTGTAAAACTCCCAACAAAATCCCCCTACCCATAGCAGTGAACAAATTATAGGCCAATGCGCCTTCACCTCAGATTGCCTTATTGGTCATCCTTGGTTGGACAACCATCCTTTTTGTGAGATTTTTAATTTTTGTTTTTTTAGTTAATAAGACATGTGGCCTTTCTTATTTATAGATTTAAAATATATTTTTACTTCATGAATATTTTTTATATGTCCTAATATATATATGCATAAAAGACATTAATAACTTTAATAATGATACTGTTAATTTTAATTTTTTTAAAAATATTGATAATATAAGTATTAAAATTTCAAATGGATTATGATATCATTGAGGCGATTGAGGCGTTTGATTATGTTCTCAAAATTTTTAAAAATATTTTTGCACGTTTTTCAAAACAAAATTTTAAAAACACTTTCAACATAATTATCAAAAAATTCTTATTTTTCAAAACAAAATCATTTTTATTTATTTTGAAAACGTAACCAAACGACCCTATTATATAAAAAAGGTTGTTGTTTAAATTTAAATTAGTATCTAAATAACAAGTTTAAAATTCTCTCAGCTAAAAGATAAATTTTTTTATTGATAAATTAAAATTAAGATATTATAATTAAATTAATGATATAATATCCACCTCGTCGCCCCACGTCGTCTCTCTTCTCCTTTTCGTCCTCCTCCGCCTCCTCTTCTTCTTTTCGGCCACCCCCTCCGCCCAGCACAAGATTGCTGCCGAGCCGGTGCGACCCAACCCCTTCATCAACTCCCCATCGTCCTTCGGCTTTGACACCACTAGAAGGGCTGTGCCCACCTCCCCAATGCCACCTGGGAAACAGTTCAGGAGCAATTTCTTGAGCCAACGACCACGAAACACACAAAAAATCGTCAAAATAATCAAACCGAAAAAATCATCAAAACTAGATGCAAATATTCATACTTCAGAACCAAAAACGAGTAAAAAAACCCCAAAAAAAGCACCACCAAAATGAAAGCCAATTATAAATAATCCAAAAACACAAACCCTACACTCGTTTATGAACACAAAGTTTAGCATGCTGTCTATTTTTAGGCTTTTTTTTTTTTTTTGTTCTCATTTTATTTAGTAGTTGATCCAAACTTTTTTAGTGAACTAGGAACTCACTTGCTTTGCTGTCTTGGAAATTGGAACCCTCTTTCCCCGTTCCCTTTTTTTCTACTTGGTTGGTCATGGGTGATTTTCTTTTCCCCGATTTTGAATGTTATTGAAGATCGATAGGCAACATTATTGAAGATGAGGTAAATCTAAAAGCACTTTGCTCACTCAAAGAACTGGATTTTGAATGTCTTTGTAATTCTTTGAGGACGGAAATAAGAAAAAAGGAGGATTTTGAGAAAGGGCCTACGGCCAAAATTTTTTTTGGGTAAATAAATCATTTTTTTTAGACAGTTTTTGGCATCAAAAAAAAGATTTTTTAGACATCAAAATGGTTTCAGTTTTTTTTTTTATCATATTAAGGTTTCTTATTCTGCTACAGTCATTTTTTTTATTTTTTTAAAAAAAACTGAAACAGTTTACCTGTATAAAAAAACATGTTTTTTTTGTTCCAAAAAAAAAAAAAACCTTTTACCCAATTTAATTTTTTTTTGTCCCTTTCTTTAAAATCTTCCAAAAAAATATATGGTTTGTAATTCTTTGGCGAAAGGGATAGTCAGCAAGGAGAAGAGGGTTGGGATCTGGAAACAGGAAGAATAAGGATATTTTAATTTTTTTTATTTTTAATGAGTAGTTTGTTGATTTTTTAGCTAGTAATAAAGTAGTTGATAACTGAGTTTATAGGAAAAACCGTCCTTAATTAAACAGGGAGTTGGCAAGAATAGTTTGGCCGATTCACAATAAATTAAGGTTATGTGATAGGCACGTGTTTGCCAAATTGAAAAAAATTTACGGAACTCAGTTACCTAAGTTCTTTTGCATCTTTTTTTTCGGGTTAATTGAAAAAAAAAAAAAAAAAAAAAAGAACAAAGACCTATGAGCCCTCTTTTAAATAAACTGGGGACGGCACGCCTTCAGCCCAAATTGCCTTCTAGGCCGTCCTTGGGTGGACAACCATCTTTTCTGGGAGATTTTTCATTTTGTTTCTTTTTTTGCCTTTTTTTTTTCCCTCGAGATAATTATATTTTATGCCCACACTCTTAAAAAATATATTTATTTATGTTATATTTAAAAATATTATGCTATACTATCATTCATTATACTTATTTAAGTTATGTCACACTTCAGTACGTGAAATTTATAAAAAATAAGTTTTAAAATATATACATTTATGAAAATTACATTTGGATAGAATGAGATAAATTGAAAAATTTACCTAAATGTAGCCTTTTGAAGCTTACTTTGTATAAACGTCACATACGCTTAAGTACGGCAAACTTAAACATATCAACATAACACAACTTTTTATAATATAAGTAGTAGTATAGTATAACTTTTTTTTTTTTAAACTGGCATGAGCAAACAATTTTTTTTTAAAAAAGTGGCATAACATGTAATTTTCTTAGATAAATATTCATCTATTCTTTTAATTTTTTTCCCCTCTTACTACAACATTTTCCGCTCGTCTTACTTCCCTCTCCTTCATACAAGACGTAATTATTTCTCCATCACATCCTCTCTTAATATATCTATATTGTTTTCTAGAAATACCAACCGAAATTCAAAGTAAAAAAATGAAAGAAAAATAAATCTAATCTAATCTAAATAAGATACATAAGGAAGTTTCAATTCTTTCTTGTTTTCGTCATTATATATACATAAAAAAAAAGTGGGACAACTTGGTGTGACACAACTTAGGCCCGTACACAATGGAACAAACTCATATGCACAACTAATTCACAATACAGAAAATAGCAAACCACATTTATTTCAATATTCCACAAGTAATGATTTAATTTGTTTTTTCAAAATAAAGATTACATACCTCTTCAAAAAGCAAGTACCAAAAAAAAAAAAAAAAAGAAAGAAAGAAACCCAAAAAAAAGTACATTACTTCCGAAGCATTCAAGCAGTACACACGATAAATAAATAACTACTCTTCAAAAGGACCATCTTATGGCTTGAATATCTTCACAGAGCTTGTGATTCCATTCGTATATCACCCTCCAATCCTATATTGTTTTCTTCTTTTTCTTTTTTATTTTCTTTTGTGTCTTTAAAGTATGTACAGAATATTTAGAAGTTTAAATAAGTAACAAACAAACCTCTGGAAACTCAACAATCAAGATGCACTCGCCGTGGCAGCGGGTTTAGCGTCCTGAAGTGAGATCACGGTTTCGAAAGCACCCACTAAAGCCTTGACCTTGCTCTTCCTCGTCACAACAAGCTTACTTGCTGTCTCTTCAATCACATTATTGAACAAACTCCGCACTTCTTTCTTTCTCGTCATATTCTGGCGTCTCAGAACGACTCTCTGCGAATTCGTTTTACTAGCACTACCACTCAACTCGCCACGAATAATTTCCCTCCTAAAGCTTCTTCTCGTGGCAACTTCCGCATTTTGGTGTCTCGAAATAACTCTCTCCGAGGTTGTCTTGGTGCTAATCACCTCGCCTTCACTCGTTCCCTTCCTCCTCAAGTTTCTCCTTGAAGTGGTACAAGTACCATCAGCATTTTGGTTTCTTAAAACAGATTTCTCATCTGGTTTCGTTTTAGTGCCAGTCTCAGCAGATTCATCAACAGCAGCTTCATTACTTTTGACACTTACTTTCTTGATATCTTGTTTACCATTTTGGATCTCCCCGAGAAATTTAACTCGCCTGAATTTGAGTCTCCTAGGAGTACTGTCCTCGGGTTTAAGATCAAGTACTGTTCCTCTCCTGAATTTCAGCTTCTGAGCAGCGGGGCTGTTACTTTCTTTAACGAGTATTCCACCCCTTCGAGTGCTGTTCCTGCGTTCCACTTTTGCATTCACCATCTTCTTTTGATTCGCTTTTGAATTGACTGTCTTCTTCTTCTTCTCAGTTACCTCCATCTGCTGCAAAGCGGTGCCATCAAGACCATTTTCTTTGCCATCAAGGCACTCAGATGGAGATATGGATGATGTCGATGATTGCAATGAAGCCAAAGGCGGTTTTTTACTTTGAGCGTCATGTCTTGTGCATCTAAGGTCTCTCTTCCTAGGCGAAGGAGAAGGCAGTGAACGGGAGGCATGAGGTCCCAATCTCGTGGATCTCGGATTCTTCTGAGAGGATGGAGGCGAGTGAGTAGTACTAGTAGAGGATTGAGACAATTGAGTGGTATGAGCATCATCTTGAGTTGGTTCCAACGTTTTGTTCTCAAGAGTTGACTCAATGACATACAAAGTCTTTTCTGGAACATCCTCATAGCTGGTATGCTCAGGTTTTACATTCTTTTTAACCTTGTTTTGGCTCTTCAGACGAGACTCCCTCTTAACGTTCTTAGAGTTTCCAGTAGTGACATCGGAAGCTCTACTGAGAGAGCGCTTGGTGGATAAAGGAACAGATGGAGGACCCGAGACCTTTCTCTCACCCAATGCCAATTTCCTCATTTCTTTGCTTCTGGTTGTACTTGTTTTTCTACTGCTTGAACTTTCTTGTGATTGCTTGCCCTTTTCGGTTTCAACATCTGCTTGTCTTGGAAGAGAAGACGGCTTTGAATTTGAACCATCAGGATCTTCTTCCACAGAAACAACCATTCCTTCAAGGGCAGATAAATCTTCTTGTGAAACTGAAGAGGCGATTTCTTTCTTTGAGGTTGAGGAAACTTTGTTCTTGTTGGCATCCAAATCATCATGATTCTTGGTTTCAGAATCTTGATCAGGCGTAAGACCTATCACAAAATTTATCTTCCTGTCTACTGATGAAACATCCGTTTTGAGATCGTGGCCATCCCCTTTTCTTGCTTTACTCCATTTCCGCAATGGAATCCTTTCCTCCGCTTCGAATCCATGTTTTCTTCCATACTTGCAATAATCATGGCAGGAACCTGGGGAAGCTCCAAGATAACGAGAAAGAATCTTTGCTCTGCCGTTTCGCGAATTTACTTTTTCAGTGGGATTTCTTTGGACACCAATAGTTTTAGGCTCAATTTTTTCTGGGATCATTGGGATTTCAATGCTTGCCTCGGCCATTATTATCAATGACTTGAAGCAAAACTGAACACCTGTAGCAGATTATTCTGATTATCATTTACTTAAAAGAAACAAAAAGCGAGAAAAGAATGAAATGCATTACATGATGATATTGGAAAAGAAGTGCTCACCAGTAATCTGATGAAGGAGGAGTAGTTTTATGATTGAGCTCCGAAAGCGTCACAAGGAAGCTAGACTGCAGAACAAAAGCCACAACATGCATTTGAGTCTCACTTGCAAATATTCTCAAGAATCAATGTCCAATTCAAGCTTCACATCACTAGAATCAGAAACCAGATAAAGGAAATATTTAAGGTTTTTAATTGTGGCTGATTAACCCCTAAAAAATTCAACAAGATGTTGCATTGTGTCCCCATATCAGTGAATGGCATGAAGATTTTGAAGAAAATGCTCTCATGCACACGACATGACAATTTAATCGTAATCTGAAATTTTACACTCTTTTTTCAAACAAGCTTATATAGTGTTTATAAGGTTATTTCCATCCAAATTTTAACAACCACCATCGATTAGGAGGCAATCTGCAACACTTGTTAAATTCAGTGGATGATATGCCAAATAAAGAAGTACAAAGCATTGATTGCCCATCGCAAAAAGTTCAGAGGCGTAATTGCAATCATAGCCTAGCGGTAATTTCATATTTAACTCTACCGCAAGGTAGAGTTAGAATCCCCTACCCACGATAAGAAAAAACAAAAGGAAAACAAAACAAAACAAAACAAAACAAACAAACAAAAAAAAGGAAAACAAACAAACAAACAAACAAACAAAAAAGGTTCAGTGGCGGATATCCCATATACCCATTAGAATAAAGATGGGTTTTTCCAACAAAAGTTTTGCATTCAATCTTTATGTTCGGATTTTTATTGTTATTTTATTTATCAGGCCTATTAGTTTTCTTAATAAACATG
The DNA here is from genome assembly GCA_025403435.1 of Artocarpus heterophyllus. Lineage (NCBI taxonomy): Eukaryota > Viridiplantae > Streptophyta > Magnoliopsida > Rosales > Moraceae > Artocarpus > Artocarpus heterophyllus. The sequence goes on from CM046345.1 coordinate 13,100,846, forward strand.
AGAACAATTTACAAATTAAAGACAAATTCATCACACTTTGGAAAAATCAGACATATAACTTCTTAGTCTGCAATCAAATTGGCCCTTCAAATACAGACTTATCGCTGAAATACCTAACTTCTGCCTATATAACATCTATACGCCACACAATCAATCATCAATCCAAGATATACTAATCAATAAGTAAAAATATATAGACACAAAAAGAAGCGAACAAACAAAAAGACAAAATAAAAATTACAAGACATTAAAAAAAAAAAAACAGAGAATTTCCAGCTACAAGTGAATTCTATACAGAAAAATATAAAATAAGAGAGGAAGATTTTAACATAATAACAACCTCAAGCAACAGGGTCAGATGAAGCAGAAATCTTTAACGTGGAATAAATATGAAAAAAAGAAAACAATTTTCCTATAAGTTATGAATTATTTACCAAGAAAATATCAAGTGAATTGCATTAGGAAAAAAGAAAAGAAAAGAATTAGAACAAAGCTCTATTTTCTCCTCAAGTACAATGCTGACATACAAAAGAAGTACCAACCCATTTCATATTTTCCCGTGAAAGAAGTGATTAAATTCATAGCCAAGATAGAGATCGACCCATTTGAAGTCTTCCCAGAAAACGCCAGAACAAAAGAAAGAGAGAGAGAGAGAACTTACCTTGTATTGTTAGGCAATCCTCCAGAGGAAAACAAACAAGTCTCTTTGATTAGAAATGTGGTTGTTTTGCTTGGCTGTCTTTCTCTCACTACCAGAGAGAATTTGGCGCGTTTGTTTGCAGCAAAAAGGATAAAAATAAGCCTTTTTCCCGAGAAACAAAAACAAAGAAGTTTTGTAGTTGGCAGAGGGAAGATCGAGAAAAGTTCTAGAAACAATAATCTTAACAAGATAGGTTGGAAAAAACAGGACAGAGAAAAATGGATTAACCAGGAACGTTCGACCCCACAACAAAAAAGTAAAGGCATTCTTTGAGGAAAATGTTCGCGAGTCTTAGTCATCATCACCTCATCTGCGAGTGAGATTCTACCACGTGTGGGCCCATATCCTTTTTTTCATTATTTTTGGATAACTTTTCAGGAAATTTTTATCCTAGGAACGGTCATATTTCTTCACCAAAAAATACGGTTGTACTAACCATTCAATCTATGATCAAAGAGTAAATTAGAATGTTACAATCTTGAATTATATGATTTTGTTATAGTACATTTTAAATTTTTAATCTTAATAAAATATATTTTAAATTTTAAAATCAATAACAATTAAGGTTTGATAACTACCGAACGTTAAAAGATATAGATAATTTTGATCACATGATTAGTACATGAGGTCTTTTTTAAGGTAGAATTCATCATTTTAAGGAAAAAAAATTAAAACTCTAACACGTAAAAAATAGTACTGAATAGAAATTAAAATAGCTATTGGACCTCAATTATCACTAATTTAAAGTTTAGAGTGTATTTTGTCAATATTGAAAGTTTAGGTGTCTTATGCAAAAAACAAATAGTTCGAGGTACAACATTGCAATTTACATGTGATCAAAAACAATATCATATTATACGCTGTAAATTTTTTAGGTAGATGTTCATGTATCAAACAATAAAAAAATTAATTTATCGGTTAGAATAAGTTGTTTATACAAGATAATAACTCTTATAGGGTGCTTGGCAGCCATAACTAGAACCAACTTTTCAGTTACTAAATAGTGAGAAATGTTACAATAAAAATAAAAAATTGCTATCATGTAAAGCTCTAACATGCTACAGAATTTTGAACAAAAAAATTGTTCTAACTATGCTTGACAAACACTCTTTTATTGTAAGGGTTTCATTTTTAAGGTCAATTTGTGGTCATTAAAAAAATTACATTTATAGTCAGTATATAGCTTTTTAACTCTTCCATTTGAGGTTATATAGATTATTTAGGAAATAAGTTGGAATTGAAAGTTTGAACCGAAAACGTTCTTAAAAACTTATAAGGAGAGCGTTTGGCAATGTCGTTTTAACTATATAGTTTCAACTAACTTTCACATGCTACAGTATAAAGCAAAAGTAAGCTACAGTGTAAAGCTCTCACACGCTACAATAAATTGGTTCTAACTTTTGATTCTAACCGCATTGTCAAACACATTAAGGGTGTATGGGAAGTATGTTTAGAATGAATTTTTGTTAAAAACATTGTTACATATGAAAGCTTTACTCTGTAGTAACTTTTTACTTTTACGATAGCTGCTAAGGGCTTTACATTGTTTGTTGGTTGAACTAATTGGTTCTAACAAAGAGCCAAGCACCTTATTAGTTCAAACCGCAAACTGTTATTTGAACTGTGCTCCAAAACAGATTGTAAATTTATAAATTATTTTGATTCAATTATGTTTCAGGTAGGGCTCTTCAAGAAAACCGGCAAAAATGTAACAATACTAACAAAGATGGACAAAAGCAACCTCTTCCCTTGATTAACCAAACTTGCCCGCTTGATTTCAAAATTAAATGTTGTCGTTTTACTGTCAAGCAAAAGAAGTGAAAAAATAAAAATAATAATTAAAAAAAAAACGAACACACACACACACAAAAAACAAGCCCACGGTGCGCGAGTGACGAACAACCCTAATTTCACGTGATGCTGACCTAGAAACGTGCGATACTAGTATATACCATATCAAACATTAGAAAGATCTATTTTTGTCACAGCAAAGAAGTTAATAGTAAAAGAGAGTGACATTAGTAGCATGCGAATTTGACTGATTTAATGTATTCTTAACTAAAACTGATATATTTTTAGTGTTTAGGAGAAGAGTTAGAAGCACAAAATTTCAACGGCATGTTATACTAAAACTAACAATTTTTTTTTTTACTTTATATTATAACATCTGAAAGTTTTACACTATTTATAGTTGAAACTTTATGATTAAAACCACAATACAAACACCCTAATTATAAATGCATATGCTTCAAAATCTTATGTCATATGTAAAACTAAATTATTAGTTAATGTGTTATTGCAATTGTTTTTCGTGATGTTGATTATTTCCTTTTATTTAATTTGGTAATGCCATTACATATTTCAAGAACCCATATTTATAATATAATTCAAAATCATCACGAAATCATACTAGATTAATGACATTTAAAAAAAAGATAATAAGAAGAAAGTAAGAAAGAATATGATTATCCAACTTTGTGGGTCATATGTACATGGGGCCATTTCACTTCTTGCTATCAAGTCTAAAAGGCTTTTCCTTACTTTCAACACCAACGAATGAAAAAGAATAGATAGAGGTTTCCCTTTACATATTAAAAAAAAAAACTCTAATCTAAAAAGGTGGAGTTTAATTGTCCAACAAAATGTGGGTTTTACTTAATCCTCTGAAAACTATAACAAACCATTTTGATAGAACTAGCTAGCTACCCATCTTTGTCTTTTTGGTTCATATTTTATTTCAGCTATTTATTGAGTAATGACTAAATCAAGATATATATACACACACACACACACACACACATAAACGTCTCTTTGGTCCCCTTTGGAGATACCTTTATAAATGTATTCATTCATTATTTGAAAGAGGAATCTCGTCTAATCTATGAAATCCAATGACAAATTGTGGATAACCTATATCATGATAAGCATATATACTCAGTTATTTCTTATTCTTCATCATTAATTTGCATTATATTTGAGAGGTAGGGTTTGTAATAATTCTATGGTATAATTAATTAAGCTTGAAGGTTAGCTTTTGATGGCTAGTTGTTGCATGTTAGTTGCGGATGGTTGGAAGGTCATTGCAATATTAGTCATATTTGAAAATTGATTAATTGAGTGTTTGGCAAAATTAGTTCTAACTAAATTTTTTTATTACTATAGTGTAAAACTCTCATGTGTTATAGTGATAAAAAAAAGTAAATTATAGTATAAAGTTCTCGTATGTTATTAAAAGTTTTAGTTCTAAACACATTTTTAAAACACCTCTTGAGTTATAACTTGAAGAAGAAAGAAAAACAATATATATCATTTTGGACGTTATGGATGATATTATTTCTTCGAATATATGTAAATCTTTAATAAAGTTTTTTTTTCTTTTTCTTTTGGTTGTCGGCTACGTATTCAACAGTTGCAGGGTTGGCATAATTAATGGAAGTACCTTTTTTTTTTTTTTTAAGAGAAGTACTGCTTTTTTCAACTCAAAACCCTCTTTCTTCATGTTTACATCAATCGCAAGTGCGAGTCTTAAATTCATGTGAAAGGGCTTTTTATCCTGTATAGCGTCTGTATAGTAAAAGAAATTACGCATTCCTATTTTTTTTCAAGGGCAATTTTGCATTTCATTTTAAAGAATAGCTTTGTCAAGTATGAACAAAAATAAAATTAAGATTGATTTTTCTTAAATGTCTCAAAAATTTGAAGATCAAAATTACTGTTTTTGGGATTTCACTTTATAAAGGGAAAAAGAAACTAAACTTCTTAATTTTTTTTAAAGAATAGTTTTTCCTTTTGCGATTAATTTTGCCTAAAGGCAGATTTCGTGTAATTAATTAAAAAACACATGGATAGATTTTTTCTTATTAAAAAACATTAGATTTAATCTCAAATTTTTTATAAATACACTTCTATTTTATCATTATCTGCTTCCTTTTAAGCTTGATCAAAATTAATTACCACATCAATTTTTTTTTCCAAAAAAAGGATGTGTATTTGAGCTTCTCATTTTTTTTGTCACTTTAAAATCCGAGATTTAATTAATAAAATAGAAATGATACGGTCCAATTCTACTAAAAAAACTTAAAATTGGCCTTTATGATTTCTCGGCCATGTTTTCCATTTCTTGTGAGTGGATTTGAAAAAAGAGTTTCATTTTGGTAGGAGAGATGTCACTGCCATTGCATATAACATTATTAATTCGGGTGGGGAATAAACAAATTTCATATATATTTTCATTTTTCCTTCATATGATAACGTGGTCTCAACTACTAATGGATTTCTTTAAAGATTATGTTCTCCTGTTTCCTACCGAACTAGGACCAGCATTTATGAACTTCACTCGGTCGTTGGCCTATGAGGGGATGAAACCAAGCAAAAGCACTAATAACAGTATGAGAAAATTACACCTTGATGCCATTTTTTTTTTTTTTGTCCATCTATTTTTCTATGGCAAAAAAAAAAAAAAAAAAAAAAAAAAAAAAAAAAAAAAAAAAACTAGTAAGAATTTTATGCTATTTTTTCTTCTTTTTTTTTTTTTTCTAGCTTGTCTCTTTGCCTCTCACTCTCTCTCCCAGTCTCTCTCGTTCCCTTCAGACCTTTTGCTTCCATGGCAATGGCGACGGCCAAAAAGATCTTGTTTTCCACAGCGATAGCGGCGGAGCAATCAAAGAGAAGCAGCACAGATATTGTAGATTGACGGCCTTCGACGATGCAATGCGGCAAAGAATCACGACGGGTTTCGCCCTCGGTGCATGAGAGCAGTGTGATCATAAAACATTTTGGGTGACAATCCCTTAGTAAGAGGATCCACAATCATGGAGTTTGTACCGATGTGCTCTATAGACAACTGTCCATTCTAAACTCTTTCTTTCACAACCGGGAACTTGATGTGTATATACTTTGACTTCATTAAGCTCCTGTTGTTGTTTGAATATAGAACTGCTGACTTATTGTCACAAAATAACTTGAGTAGTCTTTGAATATTGTCCACTATACGTAGCCCTATGACAAAATTTTGCAGCCATATTTTATGATTGAACGCCTCATAACATGTTATGAACTCTACCGCCATGATAGAAGAGCCTTTAAGGGGCTGTTTAGCACTCTTCTAGGAGACAACATCTCCAGCTAGAAGGTAGACATAGCCTGACATAGATTTCATACTTTCTTAGCACCTAGCATAATTGGAGTCAGTATACCCAACGATCTCAAGCTGTTCCGACCTTCATACGTGAGCATGTAGTCCTTTTCTCTGTAAATACCTCAAGACTCGTTTGACTGCTACCTAATGACCCCTTCCAGGATTGCTTAAGTATCTGCTAACATCCTTGTAATGTATGCAATATCCACATGCGTAAAACCTAAGCATACAACAGACTCCCAACTGCTGATGTATACGAAATCTTTTGCATTTCATGAATCTCAAAATCATTCTTAGGGCATTGATTAAGACTAAACTTGTTTCTTTTAGCCATAGGGCATCATCTAGTTTGCAATCTTGCATGCTATATCTCTTGAGAACCTTTTCGATATAGCCCTTTTGTGATAATCCAAGAATATCCTGAGAGCGATCCCAATACATCTGTATACCCAACATAAAAGAGGCATCATTCAGATCCTTAATCTCAAATTTCTTTAATAGAAATCTTTTGGTTTTGTGTAATAAGCCTATATTATTGTTGGCAAGCAAAATGCCATCGTTATGTAAAACTAAGAAAATATACTTATTCCCACTGAACTTGCGGTATATACAATCATCGATCACATTCATCTCAAAAGCGAACGAGATGATAACCTGATGAAATTTATAACACTACTGACGATAAGCTTGCTTAAGCTCATAGATAGATTTTTTTAACTTGCAAACAATCTTCTTTGCATCTCTTAACACAAAGTTTTTTAGTTACATCATATAGATTGTTTCATCAATATCGCCATTGAAAAACGCAGTCTTAACATCCATTTGATGAAGCTTAAGGTCAAAATGCACCACTAATGCTATTATAGTCCTAAAAGAGTCTTTCGAAGAAACTGGAGAGAAAGTTTCTTTATAATCGATGCCTTCTTTTTTTGTAAAGCTTTTCGTGACAAAATGAGCCTTGTACCTTTCTACATTGCCTTTCAAATTTCTCTTGGTCTTAAATATTTATTTACAACCAATGGATTTTGCTCCTTTAGGCAATGGGATAAGATCCCAAACGTGATTGTCCTTCATGGACTTTATCTCATAATTCATGGCATCAATCCACTCTTGAGATGTAGAACTTTCCATGGCTTGATGGAAGTTGATTGGATCATCTACCACCACACCAATATCAAACTCATGTTCTTAGAGAAAAAACAATATAATCATCTAGCACTGCACTTCTTCTTTCTCTAGTAGATCTCCTTAATGACATAAGTTCTTGAGGTGGTAGAGTTTATTCTTTTGGAACAATTTATAGACTAGGAGGTTCTCCAACATTGTCTTGATTTGGATCTACTTCTTGAACAATGTCAAGAATAGGGAACATGATCAATGTTAACAACAACTATGGGAATATCAACATATTTCTCTTCAAAGACAAAGTCCCTAGCATTATCCCCCTGCAAACTCGACATCCTCAAAGAACCAGGTGTTTCTTTTCTCAAAAATTAACTTAGTCATGGGATCATAAAACTTATACCTCCTGGATCTTACAAAGTATCCAATAAAATAACAACTTATCGTTCTTAAGTCTAGTTTCTTTTCATTATGCCTATAAGGCCTTGAGTTAGCTAAACATCCCTAAACATGCAAATGTTTTAAACTAGGTTTATTGCCTATCTAAAATTCGTAAAGGGTTTTAGCAGTTGCTTTGGTTAGAACCCTGTCAAGGATATATACTATAGTCTTAAACGCTTCTCGCCAGAGTGATTCTAGTAAGATAGAATGAGAAATCATACTCCTCACCATGTCCTTAAGCATCCTGTTTTATCTTTCAACAACACCATTCACAGTGGGTGAACAAAGCATAGTGTATTGTGGGATGATACCGCATTTCTTTAGGAATTTAGCAAATGGTCCTGGATGTTGTTTACTTAAACCGTCATATCTACCATAGTACTCACCACTACAATTAGATCTGACGCTTTTAATCCTTTTGCTGAGTTAATTTTCAACTTCAGCCTTATAATTTTTGAGCACATCTAGCGACTATGACTTTTCATGAATGAGATATATGTAGCCATATCTAGAAAAATCATTTGTAAACGTTGTAAAATATTTTGAACCATTCCAAGAAACTATAGGGAATAGCCCACAAATATTTGTATGTATAAGTTCTAAGCGTCCAAAGTCCTATTGGTTTCAAATCTCATTTTATTGGTTTGTTCTCCTTTATACAGTTAACACAAACATCAAAATCTGTAAAATCTAAAGGGTCTAGAATTTCATTTGACACAAGTCTCTCTATTCTCCTTTTGGAGATATGACCTAATCTCTTGTGCCATGACGCAGCTGAAGTCTCAGTGGTTAATTTTCTCTTTATACCACGTGTACTTAATTGCAGGGATTCATAATAAAGCAATTGTATCAATTAAATAAAAATTATCGTAACCTGACAAAGAACCAGAACCAACCAATTTTGAATCATGAAACAAACTAAATTTTTCATTTCCAAATGACTAAGAATAACTGGATTTGTCCAAAGTAGAAATAAAAATCAAATTTCTTCTAAAAGATGGTACAATAAATATCTCATCAAGGTCTAAATAAAATCCAATCGTTAACAATAATCTAAATTTTTCTATTCCTTCAACTTCAACCTTTTTGCCATCGATCACATAGTTACATCTTTCACCATCAGTTGGCTTTCGGTATCTCAAACAACCCTGCCTAAACACACTGATGTGAGTGATTGCTCTAGAATCTATCCACCAAGTGTGTTTAGGCACCACATTTAAATTAACCTCAGAAACAAACTGAATTAAGAAGCATACCTTTCTTAGCATGCCAAGCGTGGTAGTTAATGCAATGCTTCTTCTTATGTCTTATAGCTCCATAGAATAAACAACTCGTACCTTCCAGATCATCAGAGCTCTTTTGTTGTTTCTTTTGAGGTGCCATAACTGCAGTTTCCTTATCATACTTTCTTTTCTTCCCTTTTTCCTTGGAAGTATTAGCTAAATAAGTACTTTTTGTCTTTTCTTGCTTTAACCTTTCCTCTTTTGTACACAATATGAGATGAGCTCATTAAGAGAGTAAGTTTCCTTTTGGCAGTTGTAGCTCACCTTGAACTGATTGAATTGTATGAGAAGAGAAATGATTATCAAATGCATTAGCAAGTCCTCAGAGAGGTCAAGTTTAAGTACTATCAGTTTTGAAACAAGATGAGACATCTCCACGATGTACTCTGGTATATTCCCTTTACCTTTGTATCTCATTGAGATGAGGCTTGCCAAGGTGTACTTGTTTCAACCTTTTTACTTTTGGTAAATCTCTTCTCAATGTCCTCAAGGAACTCTTTGGCTATCATTTTTTATATAGTGCCCCTGAATGCTTCTAAAATAGTATTCTTCATGATCATTATATACATGTGATTTGACTTCTCTCACCTTTCTATATCCCTCTTTTCATCAGAGGAACTCTTATCTATAAAAGGTGTAGGAGAAGGTATCCTTAATGCAAAGTCAAGATCCATGACTCCTAAAACTATAAGGAAGTTCTCTTGCCATGATTTGAAGTTGCAACCATTCAACGTGGGAATGGAATTGATATTGGCAGTCATGTGTAAGATAGAACTAGTAGCTAAATCAGAAAACAATTTAACAAACAAGACATAAGCTCACATAAGAATCCAAAATAACAATAATAAATCCAAATAAAGGTAACCCCATCTCAAGACATTGGACACTGTATTAATATTTAGTCTTTGGATAGAAATATTAACTTGTAAGTGATATATTAGCGTAGTAATCAAACACTGATAATAAGACCATGTCAAATAATAAATCTTTCTTTAGGCCGATTTTATTGTGCACATGTAAAATTGAATAATCATCACGTGTTTATTACCACAGATCTACATGCAATTCTGTCAAATATTGGCCTTTTTTTATGCCGGTCAATATTCACATAAGTTACATGGACACAACAGATTATATTCCAAAACAAATTAATTTCCATAAAAAAGGCCATTTTGGTGATATGTTGCTTCAATTAATTCATTTCAAAATATATATAATACTAATATTTAAATTTAAAATTGCACAAAAATGATCACAATTAAAATAAAAAATAAAAAAATTGGTCCAGGTCAACCTGGTCAAAGTTAACTATTTAGTAGTCAACTTTGACTAGGTCGGTAGACCAGGTTGGGTGGACCCAACCCGAATCCTAAACCACCCCCCTCTATTTTCTTCCTTGTGTCATGGACCTAGGCCCGTGACATCTCCTTTTTTTATGTTTTCCAGTCACGGGTCCAATTGGCCTTGTGTATCTTTCTTTCTTTTAGTTCTCGGCCACGCTTGGAGTTCTTCGTTGGTAGTGCCTGGAGTTCTTTGCCCTCGGCAGTAAGGGTGCAACCAGCTACCTTTTTATTTAGTTTTTTTTTTTCTTTTCTCTTTTCGACAGATGTGCCGTATATTGCAATCAAAAAAAGAAAAAAAGTTTTTCTTGTTGAATGGACGTAAACCACCAGAAACATATATATATATATACAAAACCTAGAATCTAAATCTATGATAAAAATATATGTATAAACATATATTACCAAATCCAAACAAAACATATATATATATATATATATATATATATGAATACAATAAGTAATCCCCGAATAATCCAACTAAAATATTTAAATAATCATTCTCAAATTCAACAATTTTAAAGAATCAGTAGATTGTAAAATTCAAGAATTTTCTATGAAAATTACATCTGAAAAATTATTGATTCCAATGATTTAACATAAAGAGGCTTAGATACTACTTGTTAGAACAAAATATTGTGATGAAAATTATCATCAACTAGGATTATTTATGTCAAATCACTTAGATAATTCATAAAATATAAAAGCTAACATGAATCCATAGATAGAATGCGATTCCTGACTCTAGAGGTTGAGAATCTTCCAAATCTGGTACGTAAGTCCTCCTTCAAAGAATAACTCTGTAATCTCTCTACAGATGGGTAACAAAAAAAATAACATACATACTGACTTGGGGACCACAATCATTTTATATAACTACTAACCTTAATAGTTATCTTTAATTACTAATTTAGCCCATCATAAATCAGTAATTATATTTTGGTCTCTATACATAGGAGGCCCACACTTAATTAATGCATTAAAAGCCTAAAACCTAAATTGATTACTTTAATTTGACAATCTTATTTGATAGCCTTTAATATGTATTTATTTAATATATCAACCCATATTTAGATTTATTCCAACAATATACTATAACATTTTTTCTCAATGACATATTCAATATTTTATTTTCTCTTTAGTTAGTCAAGCCTTCAACACACGATTAATTAAGGACAAATAAATTCTATGTTATGTGTATGCATATATTTTAAGTAATTAACTTTTTAAAATTTTTTTTGACTATCTAACCAACTACTTTTAAGATATTGAAATAAACTCGCATGGTAGAAAGTCTATTGAATAATTAATTAATCAAATAATACACACGCATATATTTATAATATGTATATATTGTAAATGAGGAAAGCAGGCAACTGGTATGAAAAGCACTTACATCGAAGCCAGTATTTATTAGCAGGGGGTCAATTCTTTTTTACAAGAAAATTTAGGCCAGTCTAGTCCAACCAACCTCAAACCATCTTTGATTATACGAATTAGGTGTGGTCCAATAAGTCTAGACTGACCAAACCAAACCTAAACCAACACAGTGCCCATTTCAATGTCTATAAATACTATCACTGTGCCATCTTTGAAGATTTATATTATATATAAAGGATACATATGTTCATTTGTGGCAAAACTTAACATGTAATACAAATGATAATATAGCATAACATTTTTTAAGTGAGGCATAAATAAACATAACTTTTAAAAACATATCATAGCATGTAATTTTTTCAAATTATACTGCATCCTTTGACGGTCTAATGTGCTAGGCCTAACATCCATGGAGGGGCCATTACCGTAAAGGTTAGGCCCTAGATTAGCACGTGAGGCCGAAGAGAGGTGAACCGTGGAAAATGAACAAGGATATTATGCATGTGGACGATTGAATGTGTAGGAAATTCGAATAAGGAAACTACATTATATGGAATTTAAATAAGGAGATCAAAAGGCATCAAATCCGAAGGATTAGGAAATAGAATATTCAAAGTAGGAAACAATGTAATACTTCGAATTTCATTTATCACATAAATAATTGCAAAGGGCTATTAATAAGAAACTAAACTAACCCCTAAAAGGGCTAGCTCTCACATTGAGCATAACCTCTTGTGTTCTCATTCTTCATAGTGAAAAATTCTCTTAACATCATAATGTATCTAAATTTTGTATTATGGGTGAACCAATCCAAATCATTTTGTGCTCTTCAATTTATTGCATTCAATTCCTTGTTTGTGCGGGTGATTAATCCATGGTGTGACCAATTTCCCAAGAATTCTTGTTGAAAAATTTTCAGCATCAAAAGAAACCAAAAATTCAGATGTGAGGATCTCTTCTTATTTTATGGTGAATACAAGACTATGGGTTCCAAAAAAAAGAGAGCTTTGTGGAGCCTCGTGACCATAACACAGAGGTCTCCTCATGGTTAACCAATAACGGTTTTGGGTATTAAAACCACCAAGGGGTATCGGCTTTATGCATCATAGCGATCAGGATCTACATAGTGAAGGGCCGGGGCCTCTCGTCCATTTCATATATGTTTTTATTTAACAATACGTTGTTATATCCACCTTGTTTGGTGTAATTTTTTATTGTCATGTTTTGATTTTTTATTCTCTATAATAACGTGGTCTTCTCCCCTTTTAGTTATATTTGTGTATCCAATTTATAAGAGTACGTTCTTTGCGGTGTTGTGGGTGCCTTCATATTTCAAGTCTCTTGGTCATTATGTATTGGAGAGAGTCTTATATTATGAGAACTTCTGAGTCCATATTATTTAGTATGTGTATTTCTTTGATTCGGAATGCAATTCACCTTTCGAAAGGAAAAGAAAAAAAAAAAAAGCCACCTCTTTATCTTTTTTTTTTTTTTGGGTACAATTTTCTCTAAGTTTTGCACTCGAAAATTCACCCATTCATCACCCACACTAGGGTCGATTTTGAAAAAATTTATCTCTTTTGTAACAATTAATTAGCTGAATTAGACTTCTCTTTTTTATTTTTGGCGGAGTACCCCCTTTTATTTTTATATTTTTAAGAAAAATTCTACTAACATCTAGCCCCTTTTTGCTCTTCACAAAATTTTAAGCATACTCTATCAAAGATAAAAAAAAATTACACGGATCCTAATTTTTCAGCTAAACGACAGGGGATTTTCTTTCCAGTTTAGAGGGTAAAAGAGTCATTTTCTCATAAAACTTTCTCTCTGCTCATTGGTAACATCGTTATAAAATATGGTGGAATGATTAATCTGTCCATATATATATACCTGTGGACTTCAATTTTCATACAAGCTTAAACTTATTAGAAGATCCGTCACCCAGCTACTTCTATCTGGCTATTCCAAACGTTGATATCTCCTGTTATTTATTTCCTTTCGGATTTTTTGGCCCATTTTCAAGTGGTTGTATTATGCATCTTTTCATTTAACTCTTAGAGCTTGTCTGAGGGAAAAATAAAGCGAGAGCAAGTAAAGTTATTAGTAAAAGCATTTTGAGATCATATCCTTTTTGGTAGGAGAGAAAATATAGATATAAGAATGAATCAGATGAGGGACTTCAAATCTTTCAGAAAATCTCAATATTGATCTCCCTCAATATAGATTGATTAAAGTAAGAAATTCATACCAACAGTACAATAAAAGAACGGTTATCCTTCTTCTTTATCTACCTTGCATAGGTGATATGCCCTTCTTTCCCTCTTATTGAAAACTTATTGTATTTTTCTTTCTTCTTTTTCACTTATGAATACCCCAGACAATTAACACTCAGGGATGGAGTCAAAAAATAAGTCAGGAGGGACAAGAATTGCTGCCAGCTTTTCTAATCCATAAATGACAAATGGGCCCTGTTATTATGAGGAAGAAAAAACTATACAAAATGCCTTTAAAGTACAACACTTATTACAACTGTTCTCCTCTTTTTAACTTTTCAAAACTATCCCTTTTACATGTTATTTTTTAAAATATTAATTACATATTTACTACTTTACCCATTATAATTCACTCTAAAAAAAATAAAACCTTAATTCTCTCTCTATCAGATGCTCTCCCCTCTCTTTCTTTCAGCCTCCCTCACTCGTTCTCTCTCCCCTTTTTCTCTCAGCTCAGCCTCCCCTACTATCTCCTCTCTTCCCTTGCTTTCTCTCTCCTCTCTTCCACCGCCGCCCTCATCTCTACCACCTCCGCTTCTAACTCCGTGTTGCTCAGGCTCCCCACCATCTTGGAATCGATGTCGTCGAGAATCTGCTTCACTACTACTACATCATTGCGTTGTGCCACCAGGTGGAGCTTAGTTTCATTATGCCTCCTGGTCACCGGCTTCAAGTACTTCTTCCTCCTGACTTGGCTGATCCACTTCTCAGAGTTCAACAACACCAAAGCCAACATCAACGTCGTCGAAGATGGCAACGGTGACAACGATGGCGATGGCGATGGCTCTGCTAGCAGATTTGGAGTTTAAGGTGTCAGTGGCATCGAACTCACCAGACCGACTTTCGAGTCCCTTTCTCCTCCTCCTTCTACATATTCCATCGACCTCCTCTCTCGCAATGTTGTCGTCTTCTTAGGTAACCAATTCTCTATTATTACAATCTGAAATAAAATAGCTTTCTTTTAAGTATTAAGCCCTAGGTTCTGTTTGGTTCTTGAGAAAATGACTGATACGATAAAGAGAAAAAAAAAACTTTTTCATATCGCTATTATGTTGTGATAGACATGAATCCTAGTTTGTTCTAGAACTTATTTTTTATTATTTTGTGTATTATGTGCTTATTTTTGCTTGATTGTTCTGTTTTGCTTGTATTGAAGTTTGTGGATTTGATTTCCCATTTATTTTGTATTTTGATTCAGTATTTTTACATTTTACTGAGTTCATATCTTAAATTACTATTTACTTTCACTACAAGAAATTTTTGATTGTACGACCATTATTTAACGACCGTTTCTAAAAAACCGTCGTGGTAAGGAGAAAAAAGCGCGGCGAGTTACGCTCGTGAAGACAAAAATTGTCGTGGAATGAAGTTGTAGCTACCACGACGGTTTTTTACTAAACCGTCGTGGAATTGAAAGGCTACCACGACAATTTTTTAAAAAACCGTGATGGTAGCTTACTTATTGCACGACAGTTTTTTAAAAAACCGTCGTGGAATAAAGAGATACCACGACAGTTTTTAAAAAAATCGTCATGGCAGCTGCACAACATTCCACAACAGTTTTTTAATAAAACTGTTGTGGTAGCTTACTTAATACCCTTTTTCCCACCTCGACATTCAGACTCAATTTAGAAACTCACTTCTCAAATACAAACACAGACCCATCCAAATCAGCTGCCGCCGTCCCTCTCCGCCTCTACACTCCTTAATCTCAGCCTAAGTTGTAAGTTTTTGTCAGAAATTAATAAATTATTATTGGTTGTGTTGTATAGTTATTCCAAAATTGATAAATAGTTGTTGATTTTGTTGTTTATTCAGTGAAATTAGTATTGTGGATCATGGGTATGATTTATTTGTTTTACAATGAGTATGTGTAACTTGTTTTATGATGGGTGATGTTTTTGTTTTATGATTAACTTAGATATATATAGGTGGGTTATATATATAAATTGTGAAATTAATTTTAATTGAATATTTGCTATTTATTATTTTGATTTAGGAAATGCAAAATGGATAGGAAATGGATGTGGAATTTTTGATTGTCTAGAGAGTATGTGAATGGTGTAGAAGAGTTCTTAGATTTTGTCAAAAGTCATGCCAATGGTGATAAAATTCGGTGTCCTTGTGTTCAATGTAGAAACCATAGATTACATCCAATTCCAATTGTTAGAGGACATTTATTTCGAAATGGAATTATAATTAGTTATCAAATGTGGCATTTTCACGGTGAGTCTAATTTCAATCCAAGTTTACTAAGTAAAGAAAATAAAGCTATTGTGGAGGATAATATGGATAATCAAGACAATATGGTTGACATGGTCAATGATTTAGAAGAACACTTTGTGCACCGTCTGGATTTATTTGAGGCAATGATGATTGATGCAGAGACACCCGTGTATAAGGGATGCACCAATTTCACTAAATTGTCTGCTTTAGTTGGATTATGGAATTTGAAAGCATCGGGTGGGTGGTCAAATTCTAGTTTCACAAAGCTGTTAGAATTTTTAGGAAGGCTTCTAACAGAGGGTAATAAATTACCAACTAATATGTATCAGGCTAAGAAGACTTTAAGCACTTTGGGAATGAATTATGAGAAAATTCATGCTTGTGAAAATGATTGTGTTCTCTATAGGAATTAGTATGAGGATGAGAATTATTGTCCAGTTTGTCAACAAGCAAGGTGGAAGAAAGGAAATGAGCCAAAAGACAGCAAGAATGGAGTGCCAAAGAAAGTGTTATGGTACATTCCACCGGTACCATGTTTGAGGCGTTTATTCGAAAACCCAGAACATGCCAAGAATTTGACATGGCATCATGACAAACGGGTGGATGATGGTATGCTTAGACACCCAACGGATTCACCCCAATGGAAGACTTTTGAAGCTGATCATCCCAACTTTAGTGCGGATCCGAGAAACATACATTTCACTTTGCCAATGGATGGAATGAACCCACATGGTAACATGAGTAGTAGGCATAGTACTTGGCCTGTAATACTTGTTAACTATAATCTTCCTCCGAAGATGTGGATGAAGCGAAAGTTTTTAATGTTGTCTTTATTGATTTTGGGGTCCTCACCAACTAGGCAATGACATTGATGTATACTTGGCACCATTAATCGATGACCTAAAAAAGTTGTAGGAAAATAGAGTTGAAGTTAGAGATACTCACCAAAAAGAGACGTTCACACTCTGTGCAATGTTGATATGGGCAATTAACGACTTCCCCATATATGGAAATTTATCTGGTTATTCGGTGAAGAGTTCTATTGGTTGTCCTATTTGCATGATGGAAATGTCTCACAAATGGTTGAAGAATGGTAAGAAAACCATTTCTCTTGGTCATAGAAGATGGTTGCCAAGAGATCATAGCTACTGCAAACACAAGAAAGCCTTTGATGGCAACAACGAAGAAAGAGACCCTCCTCGTCCTTTGACAGGTAAATAAATATTTGAAATAGTAAAAGATATAAGAGTCGTATTCGGTAAGAGAAAGCGAGGTAAGGACGAGCCGCCAAATGATGGACCATGGAAAAAAAAGATCAATCTTCTTTGATCTTCCATACTGGAAGACATTTTTTGTTCGTCATTGCTTGGATGTTATGCATATTGAGAAAAATGTTTGTGAATCTGTAGTCGGCACATTGCTTGACATTCCAGGCAAGACTAAGGATGGTGAAAAAGCTTGGTTGGATCTCATGGAAATGGAGATTATGCCTACTTTGTTTCCCTGAGAAAAGAGAGAACCATACTTACTTACCTCCAACAAAGTATAAGTTATCTAGAGTGGAAAAGAGAAAGCTTTGTGAATGGCTTGCTTCCTTAAAAGTGCCAGACGGGTATTATTTGAACTTCAAAAAGTTTGTGTCGGTGAAGGATTTGAAACTTATTGGCATAAAAACACACGATTGTCATGTGTTGATGCAACAATTACTACCACTTGCTTTGCGGGGAATTCTAACAAAGGATGTGAGATTTGCAATTTCTAAGTTGTGCTTGTTCTTCAATTCAATATGCTCGAAGGTCATTAATCCACTTGTGCTAGATTCATTGTAATTAGAGTTGGTGCAAACCTTACGCATTCTTGAAAAGTATTTTCCACCAGCATTTTTTGACATCATAATTCATTTAATGGTGCACTTAGTATGTGAAGTTAATTTATGCGGACCGGTGTATTTGAGATAGATGTACCCATTTAAAAGATATATGAAGGTTTTGAAGGGCTATGTGAAGAATCGAAATAGGCTGGAAGGATGTATTGTAGAAAGTTACATAGCTGAAGAATCGGTTGAATTTTGCTCCAAGTAACTATCTAATGCGGACACAATTGGGGTGCCAAAGACTATAAACATTGAGGCTAAGGGACTATCTACGGGCAATCTTTCATCAGTAAATCGAGAGGAGTGGGAGCAAGCTTGTCTTTATGTTTTGCATAATGCTTGTTGAGGGTGAGCTCGGCGCCACCGTCAAGAAAGTAAACTTCGGTGGCCAGCTCATAAGCTCAGCAAAACTTCGGTAAGCTTGCTTTAATTCCCTGACACGACGCGTGCCCCTCCCAAGGTGCCTTTTGGGGCCTCCAAGGCTGCACGCCATGAAGGCTGCCACCTCAGATTATACATTAGCTCGGGTCGGGCGATTCTTACTCGCAAGCAGGCTGCCATTCGCCTTTATAGGTCAACACGAGGCAGTTAACTCATCATTATATGGAGTCCAATCCGTCGGACGAGGTACATGACACTTGTCACCTACTGTCTGACACACCTTGATGTGACATCCGGGTCGTGGGTAAAACCCACCTTACACCCAATCCAAGTGGTGGCCTATAAATAGGATGCATTTATGGCATTCTAGGGAGAGATTCTTTCTTTCCACTTAATTGGCTGCCGCCCTCTGCCGAGCAAACCGTACCTTGAGCATTGGAGAGCCCTTGTCTGACGACTAACCTTTCTATTACCTCCAAAGCGTCCCTCCTCTTGTTGCAGGTACGTCCGATCGGGCATAGGCGGATCGAAGGAGAGTTAGATCGTGCATAGCCGTACATGGTGTTGATCCGACGCTGGATCACAGTAAGCATCAACAATGCTAATGAAGTGGAGCCTTTAATTGAAGTGCACATGAACAAATTAAAAAAAGCATACCCAAAAAGAGCAAGAAATGAGAAGTGGTTGAAAGATGAATACAATCGAACCTTTCAATTGTGGATTAGAGCACACATCTATAACAAGTGCTCCACATCCCAACCTGGAGGCATGTCACAAGAGTTGAAGAACCTAGCTAGAGGACCGTCGTCGGTAGTTACAAGGTATACATCATATTCCATAAATGGTTACACTTTCTACACTTGCGAAAGAAATGAGAAGCATCTGGTGCAAAATAGCGGTGTGACTGTCCGTGTTGAGGCTATGCATATTGCCTCCGCTAAGGACAAGAATCCAATATATGGGACCATGAACTATTTTGGTTTATTGAAGATATTTGAAAACTTGATTATGGGAAATTATGCATATATAGCACTTTTTAAGTGTAAGTGGGCCGACAACAACTATGTTAAGAACGATGATGACGGCATCACGATGGTTGACTTTAGAAGATTAGGGTACAGGAATGATCCATTCATTATGGCATCACAAGCAATCCAAGTTTTTTATACTACAGATCCCCAAGACATAGAGTTGTCTCTAGTCGTCCCGATAAAGCCAAGAATAGTTATCGACGGTGAAGAAGTTGCTAAGGATTGCACAGACATCCCTTCATTCACAAAGGGATTGCCATTGGCTGAAGAGATAGATAATTTTGAAGATGATGTTTCACACTTGCTTCGTGAAGATTTGGAATGGACATGTATTGAGGAACCAATGAAGAAAAAGATAAAAAGATGAGCATTTATAAAACATTTTATGTTAATTTATTTTAACATTTTTCTTTAATTTATTGCAATTTTCAATCTTTTTTTAAGGGTTTTGTATATCTATCTATAGTTATATTTGTGGTGAAAATGGAGAAAAAGTATATACATTATGGGCCATTAGATGCTTAACATATGGGCTGGCCACCCTAGGCAGCAAAGAATATCATGCGTAAGAAATATTTTAGACAATTTTTTACGACGTTTTTTCAAAAACCGTTGTGGAATGTTTTTCTTCCATGACAGTTTTCTTAGAAACTGTCGTGGAAGAATAGCTTTCCACGACGGTTTTTGCCCAAAAACCATCATAGAAATCTATTCATAAAATGCTTCTTCCACGACGTTTTTTGCAAAAACCATCGTGGAAAGTTTCTTCACAACATAAAAATGCTGTGGAAAGCAGCAGGTCTTTCCACAACTGTTTTTGCAAAAACCGTCATAGAAAGCTGCTTCCACAGCATTTTAATGCTGTAGCTTTCCACTCACCACTCGGCCCTAGACCCCTCGCCCCATCCCCCCCACCCCACCCGCCCCTCTCCCCCACCCACCACCCTCACCCCTCGTGCCCCCCCCCCCCGGCCCTAATCCCTCACATGTGTAATATTCGCAATTATGTAATTGAAATTGTACATTTGTGAATATATGTAATATGTGAAATTGTGTAATTGAAATTGTAAATTTGTGAATATGTGTAATATGTGAGGTTATGTAAATATGTGAAATTATGTGAATATGTGTAATTTATGAAATTATATATGTAATTGAAATTGTAAATTTGTGAATATAAAAAGATGTGAATTTGTGCAATTATGTGAATATATCAATATGTGTAATATGTGAAATTGTGTAATTGAAATTGTAAATTTGTGAATATGTGTAATATGTGAGGTTATGTAAATATGTGAAATTATGTGAATATGTGTAATTTGTGAAATTATATATGTAATTGAAATTGTAAATTTGTGAATATGTGTAATATGTGAAATTATATGAATATGTGAAAATGTGTAATTGAAAATGTATGAAGTGGAATATGTGAAGATGTGAATATGTGTAATATGTGATTTAATATTACTATGTATGTGTTAGTTTCTGCTTACTTTGCACAGGTACAATGTCTTGCAAGATCGATAGTGACCAGTACGATGATGAGTATGAAGACTGCACTCTATCTTCATCGTAATATAGCAAGGGAAACCAACATAGTAAGCCACGAAGGCGAACAGAATTTGATCCGAAAGTAGACTTTGAGTGAAGGACTACATTAATGAAAAAAAAATTCATCGGATGAGAAAGAAATGTTTAAGAATTAAAGTGACTTTTGATTCAAAAGGCCAACCAGAAGGCGCACCCAGCCATGAATTAAGCAATTGGATAGGAGTCCTTAGTCGAGAGCACATTCCGATATGGACAAAAGATTAGAGGTCTAAGGATTTGGATAAAGTAAAAGATGTGATATGGAGAGAGCTGTACGCAGCTTTTACAGTCAAGGATTGGTATAAGAAAAGGGCTTTGAAGGTTTGTGGCGAAGTAGCAAATGGGTTCAGATCCGACCTCTATGTTACCTTCGTACAACCATATCTTTCCATTCTAGAGGAGGATAAAAATGTATATAAACGGCCTCCTACGATAGTACACTACTACCCCTCTATAAACGATGACGATTGGGAAGCTTTTGTGAGGTATCGACATTCCACCGAATTCCAACTGCTATCATCAAACGTAAGAAAATAAGAGCAGAAAATAAATACTGCTCTATGGTTGGCCGACTCGGATATAGAGAGCTCGAGCAATCCTTGGTACATTAATATTTTACCCATATTACATATAACAATTATTCTATTATTACTATGTTACTAACATAGTGTAACACAGTTTGCTAAGACGGGCGTGCTACCAAAACGAGAGGAGTTGTGAGTAAAATCAAGTCAAGGTCCTAATGGCCAGTTTAAAAATCCAAAAGCAGTAGAAATTGGGAACTTGATTGTAAGTTTATTGAGCACGAACAATTAATTTGTAATTTAATACCAGATGAAGGATGATTTGAATAACATGGTTACGTTGTTGTTTTACAGGATGAATACACGACGCAACAAAGTCAAGGGAGCTTCCAATCGGTCGGCAATGATGACATTTTGATGAGGGCACTAGGAAAACCGGAACATTCAGGACGTGTTCATGGTCAATCGAAGTATGTGAAGCAGTCTCAATACTTCGACCTCTAATCAGGTACTTCAAAATTGAATTCCCAAATATTGAAGATGTAGATGGAGATTGCAAAACTGCGAGGTCTTATAATCGAGCTCATTTCCCAAGGACATGCCAAGTCGACAGATGATAGCATCTCACAATGCAACAGCTTCAAAGCTAGTTGTAACCCTCCCAATAATGTAGCAGAAGCTCCAGAAGTTCAAGTGTCACCTCCTCGTCAAGAGCCCAAACAATGCAGGCTCTTTGTTGAGGATAGAATTAATGGTGGATGTACACTTATTGCGCTTGGGAAAGTGTGGATGGAGAGTCTTCCAACTGATATAGCTCATGGACGACTATTAGGGGAAGAGAACGTGTGCGTTAACATCACTACCATCAGAGTTAGAACAGCTGAGTTGCCTATTCCAACACTTGAAGCAACAACTGTGGGTGAAGCAGCCGGAAGCTTCAGTCGCATGGCCGAAGAGGTTAGTTGAAGTCATCGCATTAACGAAGATGAGTCGAGCACCTAGCCATGTTCTACAAGATCTAAGCGAAAAGAAATGCCAAAAAAGAAAAGCTCTACAAAAGCAAGACAATCACAACCTGAGGTAGAACAAGAACAAGAACAAATTGTTACTAATGAGCAACTACTTGCATTTAACTTCTCTTTAGTACCCCAAGAATTTATGTAGTTGGCTCTATACACACATTCTTTCATGCGCAATGGTCGACGATTCAATGCCCGATATCAGTAAATGTCACTGGAAATGAATTGCCTATCTATATAGGGTATGAAGACGTTTACTACTTCATCAACTTTGATAAAATCAGGGCGAACTGTATCCTGGTATACCTTAGGTAATAACTCCATGCTTATTTCATATTTTTAAAATATAGGTAGAGTTGTAAGGTGCTTTTAAATAATTGACTGTATTGTTTTTTACTGTAGTTTTTTGGCAGAATATTGTGAACTTCAAGGCTTGGCGCAAAATTTTGGCTTCATATCTCCGGTCATTGTTTCAAATGCTGCAAGAGACCTACAGAGTGATCGTAGAGAGCGCGCCATGTCACTCCTCCACCTATTAGCTCAAGCACCAAGGGGGAAATTATTCTTCTTGCCATACAATGTTGGAGAACATTGGATGTTAGCACTTATTTCGCCATGGGAAGACCAAATATATTGGTTTGACCCCCTCGGACACCCACTACATGAGGATTTCATATCAGTCACGAGATTGTATTAATGTTTTCTTATAAAATTATCTATTTTTAGTCCCACATAATTGTATCATTTATTAATTCATTTAAACACGACACATTGTTAGGGCGCTTAACGATTGGAAGCTTGAAAAGGGAAGCGGTGTCACAAACCGACTAAATGGAACGCTATATTCCAAACGTAAGTGTCCAAGATAACAAGGAAACATAGAATGTGGTTTTTTTATTCTACGTTTCATGCAGGATATAATTACGAGTGGTATATAAGCCTTAGGAAAAAAAGATTTTAATATACATACGGATATACATGAAGTTAGATTAGAGTGGATATAATTTGTAAATAGGTATGTGCTCTTTAGATGGATAGATGGAGATAGTAGATAAACAATTGCTCAAAATAGCTCAAATGTAAATGATCTTATAAATACCTTGTAATTTCAATATACACCAATTTTTGTATGCAATTAGGGCCTTGTTGTAATGGATAACACACGGGACTGGCCATCCTGTGGGAAATCAAAAATTTTTGGAGGTTTTTTTTTGTGGTGATAGTAATTTTCCAAGATGGTTTTTCTTTTCGTGGTGATACTAATTTTCCACGATGGTTTTATGAAAAACCGTCATGGAATGGAAAGGCTTCCACGACGGTTTTTCAAAAAACCATCGTGGAAACCTGTTTATCCATGACGGGTTTTTGAAAAACCGTCGTGGAAAATTATTACCGACACCCCACTTCCCGTGCCATTTTTCCTATTACATGAAGGTAAAAAACCATCGTGATCCATGTTGTATCACGACTAAAGTTTTTACGACGGTTAAAAAACCGTCGCGAAATTTTTCCACGACGGTTATAAACGGTCGTGGAATCCTCAGTTTGTAGTAGTGTTTAGTTGGAAAAATGAGAAAACTCTCAATTGTTAACTCATGTTCTTGTCATGTTATTAGAAAACTATAACTACCTCAGAGTAGTTTTGTTTTTGCATAATGATCCAAAGAACTTTATTCTATATTTTGCTGAGAAGGGATTACAAGATGCAACAATTGATGTATGTAAATAAATTATGACGGAATCTGACAGGTTCTTGGAAGGAATTTGATGATTCTGACAATTTTTTGAACAAAGTATGGTGTGTTCCACGTTGGAATGCAGCGGGTTTCAGGAAAGAATCTGGCTGGTTCTGGCTAGTTCGGGGACGGATCTTGGCGGGTTTCGGCTACGTCAAGGATGAAACCTAACAGTTTCTGAGACAGAATCTGGTAGGTTTAAAAAAATGTTAGAAACTAGGAAGTTCCCAGTTGGAACCTAGTAGGTTACAACTCGACACCCATGCCGACGACTGAAGGCAGTTGGCACTTCTTTGCTTCAAAAAAATATGTTAGAATATAGTAGGTTCTAAGTTGGAACCTAGCAGGTTACAACCCAGTAGCTGTGCCGACAACCGGAGGCGATTGGCACTTCTATGTTTTAAATATATATATATATATATATATATATATATTTATATATATATATATATATATATATATTAGAATCTGATAGATTCCTAAGTTGGAACCTAGCAGGTTATAATCTGGCACCCTATTCTAGGTGACTAGAGGCAGGTTCCGGTGGATTGTACGATGGAACCTGTCTGGTTCCAAGACGGAACTTGGCAGGTTTCACGATGGAACTTGGGAGGTTTCATTTCAGCATCCTATATGAGTGAGTGGGAGGAAGGGTAACCTAGTCTTTTAATAAGTCCCCTAATTTCTAATAAAGGGGTAGTTTTAATAAGTAGTTTATTGCAGGGCATTTTTAGTAAGGTGGTACATATAATGGGCATTCTTATAAGTTGCCCTATAACAACTTTCACATATAAATTAAAAGGGAAAAATTTCTATGTGCGGTTGTCTACCTTTGACTGTATCGAGTTCTACCCCTGCCACATTGGTTAATGCAAGATTACATATATTATCTAAATTTTATAAACACAATGCTAATTATTAGAGAAGTGACAAACATATCAAGCAAATGATATACCTTTAATTACCTATATTATCATCTTTAAGGATTAAGTAAAATCCAAATATTAAAATCAAGATATAGTAGACTACAAACGAAGACTAATTTGCACTTATTTGAACCGATCTTCTACATTAATAATTCTCCAGCGGTTTCCTTCCAGTTCATTAGTTGATCTTTCTCTACCCGCTAGAGTTGGCTTTAAAGTAATTTTATGGCAAAGTTAGACGATCGAAAAAATACCAAATTGTGATAATTATATTAGCTAGATACACTAGATATATTTGTATGTTTATAGGCTAGATGAAAAAGATAATATAGGCTGTTGACAGGCATGCACGTTAGAGGGGAAAAAAAATAATAATGATCAGTATAATTAAAACTTTACCTCCCTTTCAAGCTCCATTTTGCTCTCTTTAAGATTTAGTTTCATGATCAATTTTAGGGTAGGTAGAATCAATGAAATCGTTGCATAAATCTTTTTCTTTTAACGTTTTACCAACTAAAGATACAATAAAATAAAATAAAAGGTGTGCATTTAAAAATATAAGGTTATTTATCTTTTTATACCCTATATTTTAAGTTTATTCAAATATTATATTTTCGGTTTTGATCTCATTAAATATATACCTTCATATTATATTTAAAACATAATTTATACATTTTTTCGGTCAATCTTCAATTTTCACCTTAAAAATTGCCCAAAATACCCTAAAATTGTAAGATAAGTGAACTTTAAGAATTTAAAAAACACTTTATACTAAGGTTTTTGACTTCAAAAATGTATAGATTACCTAAAAAATGGTATTTTGTATGTTTTTGTTTTTCATTTCTTCCTATAATTTTTTGAAAGTTTTAATTTTTTTCCCTTTTACTTAAGAATAATTTAGCTATTTTAAGAGTTAAAATCAACTATTGATTTAAATAAGATACAAATTTATGTATTAAATTTAATCTGAAAGTATGCATTTGATGAGATCAAAAATCGAATACATTGTTTTTAAATTAAGCTAAAATAGAAGGTATACAAAGATAAACATCCTAAAAATATATATATATCATTTTCAATTACGTGTATTTTAATGCTAACTAGGTTTTTTTATTATTAAGTTGTACACTTTTTGTTTTTGTTCTTTCGGTTGTCCAAATTAAAAGTTTCAAGATATACTCTTTGACTGTATCCATGCATTGTCATGCAAAAGGAATATATAATTAAAATATATGTAATAATAATTTGGTGTCCCTTTAATGGAAAGATATATATGCAAAACGTAACGTCAAAAATTATTGTTATGTTGCTTGAAGCCATGCATACTCAAAGAAGCAGTGTATTTACGACAACTACAGCTGGCCATAGAATCTTCTTTTGAGAGAGAAAGAGAGAGAGATTTCCCTTTTTTTCTTTAGTAATTAGCAACGTTAAGAAGATCGACCCACCAATCGAGTACTGGTCACCAGATCAACCATTTAGCATAAAAGATGAATGATGACGACACGGTTTAGGAAGTCGTTTTTGGAACTTTTGAATGATTTCATGCATGCATGCGTTAACTTCTTTAAGGCACTCGAAAGTATTCATTTTTCATGACCGGCTGAAAAGCTTTCAATTTCTCTCTTGCACCAATCTCAAGAAGAGTACTGTAGCAGTCAAGAAAGACATTTTATTCTTACTCTATTTGTATTCCTTTAACGTTAAGCGTAAGTAGACTGACATAAAAGGTGTGGCATACACGGTTACTAAAAGCAATCCATTTTTCAAGCCCTTATTTTTGTTTTTTAAAAAGGTAATTTTTACTGTTGGTATTGAAAAAGTAACCTATTGGTAGACTATCATATCTGTAAAAAAAAAAAATTAATTTTAACCAAATCCAATAGTCAAAAAACAAAACCCTAACGCCCCTCAACAAAAAAAAAAAAAAAAAAAAAACCCTACCAATTGAAGTTCACCGTTTGAGCCTAATATATATATATATATTCCTGGTTATAAAAAGGAAAGTGCCTACGTGTAGCTAGCTGTTATGCCATTGATCCTCTCCAACTTTAGTACTTAAATTTAATTACAATTTGATATTATATATACACAGTCATAATCTATGTGGGTTATCTCTTAATTACTCCATTACTTGACACTTGACAGTAATCATAATTTTTCTTTTAGCAATGAAGTTTCTTTAGTTAGTTAAGGTAGTCACGGAACTATAACAAGCTTGCTACTATACTATAATCTTGCATGATGATTGCTAGTTACTTTGTTGTTATGTAAATTAAGTACTCTTTTATTCATCACTTTGTGCCTCTTGGGCTATTTGGAATAACTTTTACTTTTTCTTTTAAACAATAGAAGAAACAAGTATTAGTTTTAGCTTTTTAATTATTGTTTGGATGATACATAGAAATGTGTTTTTTTTTTTTGTTTTTTAGGTTTTAGAAGAGCTTTTGGATATGTTTAGTTAAAAAAGTCAAAAATGCTTATTGATATAAAAACTAATGTAATTCAAGGATATGGATGAGATTCTTAATTTATTATTCTTAAATTAAAGGTAAAAAATGTGGATAAAAAAGATTTACAAAAACACCTTTTTTTTAAGCACCAAAGAGTTAGCTTATTCTAAAAGTGCTTATTAAAGGTAAGAGCACTTGCAATCTATCCAAAAATGTTCAAAGTTGCTTTTAGAGTAGATAAGCCAAAGTAGATTGTGTCTTACGTTTCATTTTGGAGTAAATAAGCCAAAGTAGATTTTGTCTTATATTTCTCATATATTCCTACTGCTTTGTCACATATATTATGCAGCCGATCATGACACACACATTCCTAGAATCTAGATGCATGCAATATGAAACCTTTTTATTTCTACAGGTTAAAATCTTATTGTTCATAAAACTATATGCTTTAGTCTAAAAAGTATATTACATATTAAATTAGAGCTCACAGTTTTATTAATAATAGGTTTGCAATCCTATAGAGATAAATAGGATGTAATATAATATGTTTGTATGCACATTATAAGTATATAAAGCATCTATAGGTATGATTGGTACATTGAAGGCAATTGATTAAATTAAATTTAACGAGTTGTACATATTCTTAGGTTGGCTCTTAGGTAGTGGTGGAAAGAAAGGGCTGCCAGTATTTTTTCACGGAGAAAGTTTCAGCTTTATCTTTGATATGTACTTCTAGTTTTCTTTATAATTTTTAGTTTAGTTTTTCGTGTTGTCATTATTTTGCATTTTTAAGTTGTTCTTATTTTTTAGACAATTTCATTTTTTATTTGACTAATATATTTTCAAGTGGAGAATTTAGGAGATAATTTGGCTGTTAGTAGGTGCCAACTTAGAATATACTAGTTATCTTTAATATCATTTATTTTTTTTCCCGCAATTTATTTGGGGGTTGTTTGGCTCTTAGGTAGCCGTTAAAAGAAAGGGCTGCTAGACTAACAAGACAAAATAAGAGGAAAAATAACCAGTTCAGCTAGCAAAATATGAAACTTTTATAGTAAGTATATTATATTGGGCATGTAGAGCACAAAGTCCTTTATAAATTAATATTTCATATCTTTATCTCAAATCATCGATCGCATAGCTAGCACTATAAACTAGCATGTTTGTACACATGTGTACATTTGAGCAATGTCAGTACATGTATTTAAACCTGAGTAACACATTTACAACATGACATGGCACGAGATTGCCACCCACCCACCCACACACAAGAAACCTGTATTTTAGATGTATACATGATTAATTAAGTTTTGTTATATCACTAATGTGATTAGTTACATGATTTGTTCATTAACCTAAGAAATTATTCACTTTCTTTTCGAGTGAATCAATCAAATACGTTAAAAAAAAATGAATGACATCAAAGGTAAATCCCGACTAAGTTGATGCCCATTAAAGAATCCTATTACACAAAGATTTTCACTCAAATCTTATTAAAATCAAATAAAATAGTCATAAAAATAAATAGAAACCAGCCCAAAGCATACAAACGAAAAACCAACCAAGTAAACCAAAATCTGATGAACAAAAAGACCCCATATATATAGGCCTCGTTAAAATCCTTGGGAGAAAAAGACCTGGAGAAAATAACCCATCCAAGAAAAAAGAGTGCATGATTCGAGAAATATGAAGTCTCTAAGAAGCCAAGTAGCAAAACGAAAGTAAACTCGATTATTAGAATCTAGAGAAATATAGAGAATAATATTGTTTGAAGTATAAAACCATCAAGATGCATGATGATATTTATTAAAGACTCAAAAAAACCAATTTGTCCGCAGCTTAATTGCCTTCTCAGAATATCTGATAAAGTCAAGCTCTCGTGGAGAAAGCATTATATGAACATCATACCAACGTATTACGAAAACGCCACGGCACAAGTAAATAGCAAGTGTGGAGGAGAGAAACGATGTACGTAAAATCATATTCAATAGCCATAATAAAACTGCAAACCCTAGCTTTGAATGCAAAGGCATTTTGCAAGGGAGCCAGAGGACAACCTTTAACAACGCCCCTACATGTATAAAGATCACCTACAACTAGCTGTTACAAAAAACTAGATTTTTAGTTACAACAATTTTTAGTAAAAGTTTTATTTACAACAAATGTTGTGACTAATGTGTTGGAATTAAATATGAAACGCAACGGAAGAAACAGATCGTTAAGAAACAAAAATTTTCTGAAAACTTTGTTCATAAAAAATAGCTATATAATTTTAATTAATAATAAAAAGCTTTGAGAATTTTTCAAACCTCTTGAAGACCTATCAGGATATCTTAGCTTTCCTCTTTGACTTCATGATCTTCCAAGCCAAGCCTCCACACCAATGGAAAAACGAGTGGACATCAAACTACAAGAATAAATTAGCCTCACACTTTTCTAGATCTACTATATATGCAACACATAAGATAACAGACATTTTTTTTTTCAGAGAAAGAACTCTTAGTTTTGTTTTCTCTCTGAGTATTCTATAAAAGTTATGTGAAAAAAAACTATGGAAATAACAGTTATCTCTATCTTTTTATATCTGAGCAGTTAGTTATTTTTCAATTAATTTAAATTTATTTTAAATCTAAAGTAACCAGCATATTAAGAAAGGAATATACTCTATCGTATCAGATATACACATTAAGTGTGTGTACATATATATATATATTTATATATATATCGATATATATTAGTTAACTATACGTTTACATAAATTTCTTTTTTTCTTTAATTATATATATATAGCATATAAGTTACGAAAACCACTTTTGAATATAGGCTATATATGTATATATATATTTGAAGCAAAACAGTCATAATATATATATATATAATAAATTATATATATATATATATATAAAAGATTTGGTTCAAAACCAAATCGAGTCACGAATCATTTATATATATCACATAAGATTTGGTTTTGTTATATATATATATATATATATATATCATATATATATATATAATGATTCAAAAACCAAAGGAACATCATGTAATGTACGTGAAAATAATATATATTTAAATTCAAAACTAAAACATGTTTATTAAAGAATCAATCTTAAATTAACTAATTAATTATTGAATTTTGTATCTATGTTGAAAAAGACAAAGTGTAGTCCCACCACACACAAAATTAAAATTATATTTAAATAATCTTATTATTCAAATATTATCAATTAGTTATTTTAAAACATATTCAATTAATCTCATTAATTAAATATAATCAATTAATTAATTAACTAATGTTCAATTAAGTGTGACAACATTTATCACATTATATTATGTGTAACATTTTTCTGTGTCACATTAATAACTAAAGTGTGAAATAATTAATTTAAAATTTAATAATTATAAACTAAATGTGTATGATTCATTCTATCCATTAAATCCAATATAGTATTATAAAAGTGGCATTGGAGACCTATGGACCTATAACCCAAGCTCCAATAAATTATGACAATTAATTAAACTCTTTAATTAATGTGTCAAATTTATTAGTTTTAGCGTTGTTCTACTAAAAACCTAAAACTCAATTCTTAAAATTATAGTAAAATTACTCAAACAAAATAAGAGAGTAGTCCATTGATATAATCATTATATATAAGTTAGTCCACCATAAATAGTTCATAATAAGAGCTAGGTTCAATTTTTATTTACCTCTCTTATTACATCTTTATTCTTGAGTTTCGATAATTCTCAATGAACAGTTAATTCATAATCTTATTATGAACGAGCGTTTTACTATTCAAACCTCGAATTATCACTCAAGAGAGTTATTTTTCTAACTTCCATAAGGAAAGAATGGATTCTATATCTATATAATATTATTCCAGTCATTTATTACATTATGTTTTCAAGATGCTAAGTTATGAACTATGTTTAAACAAATCTTGCCATGCAAGTCAAAAAAATAATGTCATAAATAGGAGTCTAATTAATACTCAAGATTATGACTATCAAATCTATGATCATCATATTCATAAATTTAAATACTCTATTTGCAACGGATGATTATTAGAGATTCATAATTTATCTAGTCTAGTCCTATATAATCTCATTATATAAAATACCTCCAATCTAATGTCTCTATATTAATAGCCCAAATAAGACTATTTTATTCTAAATGAGATTAGACCGTACTTCTAATATTTAATTAAAGATTTCAAACTTTAATTAATTATTACACACTATTTATATTATTATCTATAAATTTTATCTCTAAGCATATAACACTTATATGCTAAATTTACATTCACATAAATAATCATGGAATTTTCTTGATATTTACAAAAGTATTCATAATACATAAAAGCAACCAAAATAATTATAAATGTTACTTTATTTATTTATTAACAATATGTGCAATATCACAATTATAGGGTACTCAACCTAACATAATGTGTAATTAGTCTCAAACTTTAGTTTAATTTTTATTGTGATTAAAACTTTTAACCATGACACGAAATGTTTTCATGACTAAAAACCCCGTGACTAAAAGTTTTAGTTACAATAAAAATTGAACTAAAATTTGTGACTAATTGCACTTTAGTTACAACATTTTTTTGTGAGTCAAAGTTTTGCCAAAAGCTATTATGGACTAAAAGTTCAATTGTTTGTAGCATCTACCGGGGGTACCCAAAGAAGAATTATTCATATCAACTCCTATTCCATTCATTGCGGAGGAGGATTCAATACAGAAGAAATATTCTAGGAGCCAAGAAGGTTTCTAGAAATCCAAAAATTCTGAAATATTGTCAACTCTTTATGTGAAATTTCCAGGGAAGAGAATTGCCTTCTCTAATAAGAGCTCAAGGAAAAGATCTGAAAGAAGCTAGCTACAAAAATATAGATGTCTTCAAAAATAAGCTTGTTGCGAGCATGTCGAATAGGCCAACGACATAAAGGGATAACAATCTTCCAAAGAGAAGAAACTTGCGAGTAAAACTTTATGGAAAACGAAAAGAGAAGGAAACCGCTAAGATCCAAATTGAAGTTGAACCGAAATCCAAAAGCCTCACCAATGGCCAGCCGAAGAGTTCTACCATATAAGAGCAATCCACAAAGATGTTTATTAACTTATTTTTTTTATAAATGCTAGTTTGCGGCTTAGATCTTGAGCTATTGCTGGCCTTGTGACTATCATTTCTCAATTAGCGTAGATTGGTTACTCTTTTTTCTTTACTAGTTTTTCCTTTGGATTTTCCTAGAAAGTTTATTGTGGTTTAATCGCCCTTTTTTTCTTTTTTTTTTTCCCCCTTTTTGGTTATGTTTTGGGGTCGTTTTTCTTTTGCATATATCTTAATTACTTTTCATTGTATATTTCTTCTTATTAATTAATAAAATATGAGTGTGGGTTTGGAGAGGTAGTTTAGAGGGTGGTGCCGATCTTGTTGCAATATTTCTAGCCTGCTTTAATTCTGGCCATTCTCTCACCATTCATTTATTAAATGGGTTTAATTTTGATTGCCAATTGCAGGCAACCCCACATATTCCTACATTTCCATGATTGATCACGACCATATGTGCATATAAAATTTAATCAACAATTTGCATTATTACTTTAATTGAATTATCAATTTGATTTGTCGTGCAAGTTTTCTCACTCTAATGCAAGTTGTAACAAATCTATTTGGTAATTAATACTTAGTAGGGCAAAAGACTAATCATACAAGCACCAAAGGATCCACATATACGCACACATATATATAGTTTTTCTATAGTCCCTCTAAAAGGACCATCCCTCAAACGTAACATCTAAAAATAAAAAATATAACATTGATGTAACACCAAAAATTTTACTTTTAAAAATGCAATAAAAAATATGTTATATCTCTTGAGGATCAATGTTATATTTAACATTTAAAATTATATTTTAATAACAGTATTGTTACGCCTTTCTACCATCAATGTTTTATTTAATAAATGTCGTGTCATGTTTTTTGCCTCTACATGTTATTGATGGAGGGATTCTTCTAAAGAGATTAAACTTTTCATGCTTGAAATACTTTAAAGGCATGTTTGGAAGCCTAGTTCCAACAAATGGTATCAATTCCAATTGAAACTCTAATTTGGCCCAATGGCAGTTAGAACTGAGTTTTAGTAGTTAGAACTACTTTTGATTCCAACAAAAAATAGCAATTAGAACTACTTATTGGTTCAAACCAATACTTTGACAAACTTATCAAACATAAATTCCAACCATAAATTATGGTTCTAACTCTTTTCTTTTCTTTTTTTTTTGTTCTAACCAATTGGTTCTAACCGAGCTTTAGGGGCTTAGATTTCACACCAATTAATAAAGACAAAATCTTATATCCTTTTTCTACTCATAATTATTAGAAGGAAATAAAAGAAAGATGCTAGTTATACAAATATAGTCACACATAAATACACATATAAAGAACTAGCAAATTATAATGTTGTTGTGTAACGAAGAAGCAACACATGCATAGAGTTAAAGCTAGGAAAAGAGAGCAAAGGAAAGACTAAAGAGGGGGGGGTCACCATATGGCCGTTTGTGCTTAAAAAAAATAAAAAAGTATAAATTTTGATAAAGGAAAACAGTGTTGAATAAGTACATGTTTTCTCTTCCATGATTGTTGCTGTTCCCTTGGCTTGAAGAAGGGGCGTTCTGTGGGGACTTTCTCAAAGTTAAAGCAAAAACATGATTATATTTATCTGACACTTTCTTTTATTAATTGTTAATTAAGTAGCCAGCCCCAATTTTATCATGAGCACATATCCTTAAATGATTAAATTTAAGATAATGTTTTAAACACCATACACTGTTAGAAGATAAGTCCTACAACAGGTGGGGTCTATCTTCTATCAGTTGTGATGCTTAATACTGATGATGACGTTATTGGTATTTTTCTATAATTTAAAAAAAAAAAAAAAAAACTTTATTCGAAATAAAGAGATTTTTACTACACTAACTTACACTGCCGGTAGATCTCGGTTTTTAGCTATCGGGTCTATATCAAATTTGGTATGTTTTACATGATATTTATTTTGATTTGATTTTTACAAGATGCAGTGGTAAAAATGTGTACATCAGTATACCCTAAGGTAGGAAGACTTACGAAAGCTTCCATATGTAGGAATTTTGTTCCCTGAGACTTTCTGTAATGGCGGCTTACATAGCATGTGAAAGCTTTAAACTATAGTAACTTAAAATTTTGATTTCAACTAGGGATGACAGTTTTATCAATGAACCCATTTACCAGCAAGAATCTGTCTTAATAGGCAAGGAAAATCTGGTTTTAAATAGGTTTGAGTTGTAAATGGGTTAAAGGCTTAACCTGTCACGAGTTATAGGGCAAGGACAAGTTTAAAGGTCCCAAACCCTATTCCTTGTTTACCAATCCGTTTAATTATATCTTATTTTTTAATTAAATATATTACATATAATATGTTATCATATATATATAAAAAAAATTTAAGTATAATGTTGTATTACATAATATCTATAAAATTAAAAAATATATAATTTTCTTTTATTTTTAGCTCGAATCTTATATAAGTACATAATTAATTGTTTATTTATTTATATAAAAATAATTAATCGGGTAGACGAGGTACTATAAGTACTTTGAATCCGTTACGGGGAAACCTGTCCCATCCCCATGAATTTATGTTGGCTAATGGGGCGAGGATGGGGATTGTCTTTCTTCGTGAGGAAGGTTGGCGAAAAAACTACCCTGCCTCAAATCCGTCACGTTGCTATCTCTAGTGTCAATTGAAGTCGCCAAACACTCTAATATAGTACATATTGATTCTCTTTAAATCTGATTTTTTTTCCCCTTTATTCTTAATGAATGAATAAATTTCCCTAGAAAAATTGAACAGGACGTTATCGTTTTGGTTAATATTAATTTGTAAACGTATATATATGCTAATCATCATATAATTAAAAAGAAAGGTATCAAACAATAATCGCAATTATTAGAGTTCAATCGACAATTGAGAATGTTCAATATTGATAGACGTTTATGAACGGATTTCTAAAATTACCATGGAAACATTTCAAATGGAACTTTTAATCAATTAATTTTTGTAATTAAATTCAAGAAAGTAGTGAAGTACATGCATGATCATATATATATATATATATATATATAGATGGGATTGATTTTAATTTTATAGCGTCAATGTGTCTCCCAGCTGCCGAACCATCAAAAGTCCGATCAACTGTCCTAGGTTTGTGTACACAGCCAAGTGGTCACTTGATTAACATCGAATATGACAGGAGTAAAACCGTCTTTGTGGCGAATGATCAAAACGAATAAAGAAATAAAAAACGTACTAAAAAAATACTTCCCCATACACGCAGTTTTCAACAAATCATATTATCTCATAATTCAAAGCATGAAAGTATAAAGAACTTTATATATATATATATATATATATATATATATATATAAATTAATTACATAACTATATTTTTAATTTTAATTATTTATTAATTTATCTTTTTATTTTTATAAACTATAAAGTTACTTTTTAAATTTAAAAAATTTGTTTAAATTTTATCTCTCATAAAGGATATTTGATAAAAGTGATCTAAACCACCTTCTTAGTTACAAATAGTATAAAGCTCTCACATGTTACAATAACAATACAAAAATTACTACAGTATAAAGTTTTCACATACTACAGTAAAAACAGTTTTAACCATCCTATCAAACACCTAAATAGTTTTTTTTTTTTTTTTTTTACAAACAAATAAAGATAAGGCATGAAAGATACACTTAATTAGACGAATATGTTTCTAAAATTTATTTTTCTTCCTGAGAAAAATATATATCACGTTTTTCTCTCTTAGGTCCCATGATGTTGTTTTTTTGGCGTGTATAATTCTCGCCCATGTCAACACAAACATGGCAACATATTATATATATCTATACAGGACAAATAAGGAAATAAATCAGTGTGTTGGCAGAATATTTACACAAAGTTGGATATATATCACGTTTTTCTCTCTTAGTTCCCATGATTTTGTTTTTTTGGCTTTGTATAATTCTCGCCCATGTCAACACAAACATGGCAACATATTATTTATATCTATACATGACAAATAAGGAAATAAAGGACCTGTTAGCTAACCACTAAAGGGTTAATGCATCTAGTGAGAACTCAAACCGTCTTTACAATTTTTGATGTCTTAAATGATGTCTAACTATTTATATAATGACATGTCATTTAATAGATAACATGTAAAAGTAAATTATTACTATTATAAACTGTCATGATATGATTCGTTAGACACCATTTGAGACATCAAAATTAGACAAAGAATTTAAATCCATCTAGTAATTAAGACGTTTTATCTATTTTTTCTCTTTCAAAATAGTTTCCAAACTGCACCATTTAAAAAATAGTCACGGAGCCAAAAACTTTTTTCAATAAGATACTAGGAATAAAATTAGAGTAAGTATTCTATTGACATGAAATATGGTTATACCTTTTCATGATTGTGTAAGGCATTGTTATAAATTTCTTGTAAAATAAAAGCAAAACAACATATTTCAATTTTTAGTGGGGCTATATAGTTATAATGTTTCTTGAAAAATAAGGACATAACTAATTTTTTAAAAAGAATTTATAGATAAAATTAAAAAACTCATAAGTTGAATAGAAATACGTGTCTTCACTCAATAAAGCATGACTTTGTCACATTTTACGGTTCCTTTCTATTAGAGATTGTGCAGCATTGGACTTGCAGAAGATGTGTGAGTGAAATTTAATCCATTTTTTTAAAGTAGAATTGAATAAGGACTTTTTTGTTCTAATAATTAACCCTTAATTTTTTTTCTATAGACAAAAAAAAGGGAGACGAGATAACACCTGTATCTATTTTCTTAATTATAAAAAAATAACAAAAAACTAAATGTAATATGATCTGTAAATATTATACTAGCTAGAGGACCCCAACATGCTCATGTCATGCATATTTAATAGTGTCATCTTTTAAACATCAAAAACACGTTGTCACGAAGTTTCAAAAGAGGAAAATTTTAGAAAACAATACCACTAGTGAGTGAATAGACTAGAATTGCGGAAGAATTTCTACTGGCTCGTTAAAAATTCATTCGTAAAATTCTTGGTCCCTTTGTTGTATAAGTTGTACATTCTTTAAAAGAACGGAGTACTAATTGTGATATAAATGCTTAAAACTGTAGAAGTTTGATAAACATTAGTCAAGTATTCAATTAATTAATCAATTATGTACTATTTGGCCTATACTTATAGTCTCGCTCATCAAATAAAACGTACAACACATGCTATTTGTCCTTTTAAAATTGTATAACGTCGGTTTGATAATGTTAGATTCATCTAGTCTCATAAATTATCATAATTATTATTCTATATGAATAATAACAATAATAATAAAAACAACAACAATATATAACAATCCTCTTTTTATGGTGTTAAATTTCAAGACCACCCGTCAAAACACGAAAACATCATCATTGAAATCTAGTTAGACGTTTGCGTAAACAACGTTCACCTATAAATACACGTACATATAAACCACAACCATTCATCTCCAACATTTACACATTTCTCTCACCAACAAAAAATTTTTCACAAAGGGACTCTCTTCTCCTCACTTGTCAACCCAACTCAGCTCCTATCCCTTGATCACCCTCCACAACCCCACCACCATGGTCTCCGAACATTCTTCCTCGAAAACCGTGTGTGTGATCGGCGCAGGGCCCTCGGGGCTCGTGGCGGCAAGGGAGCTGAGGAAAGAAGGCCACACTGCCGTGGTTTTAGAACAAAACCACGACATTGGAGGTCAGTGGCTCTATAACCCTGATGTCGAAGAACATGACCCCATGGGGCCAAAGGACACTACTACTTTCTTAGAGGTTCATAGCAGCATTTACTCCTCTCTGAGGCTGGTCTCCCCCAGGGAGACCATGGGATTCACCGACTTCCCGTTTTCAGTCAAGAAAGGAAGGGACTCAAGGCGGTTTCCCGGTCATAGAGAGGTTTACTTGTATTTAAAAGACTTTTGCGAGTGGTTTGGGTTGAGGGATTGTATAAGATTCAACACTAGGGTTGAGTATGTGGGGATGGTGGATTATGGTGTTGTTAATGGGAAGGATTTGAAATGGATTGTGAAGAGTAGAGAATGGAAGAGAAGTGATCACATTAAGGATCATGATGATCATGATCAGAGTAGTAATCTGGTGGTTGAAGAGGTTTTTGATGCCGTGGTTGTGGCCACAGGACATTATTCTTTCCCAAAGTTGCCTTCTTTCAAAGGTATGATCTATCTTTTTCTTTTTTCTTTTTTCTTTTTTCTTTTTTCTTTTTTTAACAATGGGCTCGAGAAAGTGAGTGTGAAAGGTGATTTTGAGACTTGAACATGGGAATAGACTAAATAATATATAATTTAATCTGCTAATCATGAACTTGTTCCATGCGCTCGTGTAGTACTTTGAGGTGAGGGTAGAGCCATATATTTCTGACTAAAACAGTTTTATTTCTTCTTCATCTTCTTTCATCTTCTTTTTCTCTCCTTCTTTTTTCCTTTTCTGAGTTACTTTTGTTGATTTTCAGGAATGGGTTCGTGGAAGAGAAAGCAAATGCATAGTCACTTTTACAGGGTTCCTGAGCCATTTCGAGATGAGGTAGATTTGTCAATCAATCAATTCATGAGAGGAGAACATTACGTTTGTGATTTCATATCCCAATCTAATTAATTTTGTGTCACAAATGATGCGTAACCAACTGGTATTATAACCAGTATTATCTTACTGTCATTTAAAGGATTAAAACAGAAAAACATGTAAAAGAGAGCTAAAAGGCGTTTTTTTATTTTTTTAATTTTAAAAAACGTGACATAACGTGATTAGTTAGACAGTAATATTTCTTTGAACACCATATAAGGTGGTGGATATGAGCATATAATTTTAAAATAGTGTAATTATGTTGAAATTTAAAAATAGGTTAGTTATGAGTATATAATTTAAAAAATGCTAATTATGAGTATATAATTTAAAATTAAGGGAGAAATACAATGTTGAACCTCAGATTTCAGTCAATTTATATTAAATTTAAATTTAGAAAAATATGACGACACTGTATATGACAGAATAAAATCTATAATCCGCAGGTTGTGGTAATTGTTGGAAATTCACTAAGTGGGCAAGATCTGTCGATGGAACTTGTGGAAGTGGCTAAAGAAGTGTACCTCAGCTCTAGATCTATGAACATCTCTGAAGGGTTATCAAAAGTCATAGCCAAAAATGGGAATTTGCATCTTCGTCCTCAGGTACTTTACATGATCAATTTATTAGATATGTACTATTGAATTCAAACATTTGCAACTATACTATTTCTCTAAATTTTTTTCATATAATATTAAATAGTCTTGACTTTAATTTTGTTTTTTTAGTGATCATCATTAAGACGTATAAAACTTTAATTTCAGATAGACAGCCTTCAAGAAGACGGGAAGGTTTCATTTGTGGATGGTTCTTGGGTCATCGCAGGCACAATCATCTATTGCACGGGGTAATTTTCCCATTAATCTCATACTGAATTTGTCAAACTTTTCCAATGGCACACTTTATTATCTAGAAAATAGAGGCGTATATAAAAGTATGTAGGGTTCGCATGTAGAGAGATTTTAGAGGTACAGTTAGTATTAAACACGACAAATGGCACATTAATAAAAAGTGAATCAAATAGCATAAGACTTACGGATCTCACTTTCTATTAATTATGACGTCGTGGTGGTGCTCTCAAACAAGTATTTTTTTTATCCCTTCGCTGTCCCAAACAAGAAGCAAATTAATACCACCAAGTTAATGTTAACATGGTAGTCTTTCATATCAACTTTATCAGATCATGCACATGTATTTACAAGGGAAAGTGCAATTACCAATTTATCCCCCTTAAATACCACCAATAGTGGTGGTGACGTCCTACTTGAAGTCCCCGCTATTACCATGTACGTCCTAGGTCCGAGTCACGCCTAGCATAAGGTCTGCATTCTATAAGTGATAACGTAAACTACGCTCTTAATAGCAAACTCTTGAAGCCGAAGGGCTATTTACTCATGAAAACTCAAGGTTAGGATTCTTTACCACCCCACAGATGGTCCCAATATTACCACACCGAGGTCCCAATGTTACTCCTTATCTTTAAACATTAGGCCAGGAGCGTGAATACATCACTCATCTCTCTTTTTACTCATAAAAAAATCCCCTTAAATATATGCTTTGGGAAATAGTCACCCCCAATTGGAAAGCTAACTTTATTTACCAAAAGCAAACTGTCTAATTAGTTGATTATGAGCTTTTGACTGGAATCAGGAAGATTTTATGTGGGTTCCCCAACATTCAAATAATAAGACTTGGGCTTTGTCTCTCCGATCCTTTTTCTTTTTTTTTTTTTAAAGTGTCTCTCTTATCCTTTTGCCTTATAATTAATTGTTAATAATGTTTTAAGCAAGTGGGTTATGTGTACAACATTGCGCAGGTATTCATACACCTTCCCATTCCTTGACACCAAAGGAATAGTAGTTGTTGATGATTGTAGAGTGGGCCCTCTTTTTGAACACACCTTCCCTCCATCGCTTGCTCCTTCTCTCTCCTTTATTGGCATTCCTAGAAAGGTACTCAAATTTTCATTAAATTTGTACATTGTTTATTATAATATAATTTGATATATAAAAAAACGTATTATTAAAGGAAAGATATCTTTTGTTTTCCTTTAGATTTGTATTGTTTTAGTAATCTTAACTAAGATATTGAATATTGATCTAAGTGTTTTTTTTTTTTTTTCTATTGATCTATATTTGGGTTGATTAATGTAGATTATTGGATTTCCTTTCTTTGAATCACAAGCAAAATGGATAGCCCAAGTTTTGTCCGGGAAAATAACATTGCCATCATGGGATGACATGATGCGGTCCATTAAGGAATTCTATCACTCAAGGGATGTTGCTGGCTTTCCCAAGGAAAACACTCACGATATTGCAGATTTTGAGGTAATTTTTTTATATATTTTTTCCTTATTTTTCTTGAATAACATTCCTTTCAATATTTAAAAAATAAAAAATTTGTTGCTCAATCACCCTTAAAAAAAAAGAAAAAAAAATATGACAGGATTGGTCGGACTCTCTCACAGTAAGTGGACCCCGCTTAATCCAAACGGGGTACACTCATTATGATTTGTAAGAGAGATCCATCCAACCCCATTTGTGGCCAATAATGCATGTGTCTATCTTCTGTTTTTTTTTTTTTTTTAAGTGACATCGTGAGAGCCCTAACAGAAGAATCAATCATCAGTTTTCATAATAAAAGCAGACCTAGAAGTTGTTGGATGCTTAACTAATGCATAGGGTGTTTGACTAGTGGTAAAAACTATTAGTGAACCATTTTTACTGTAGCATATAAGAGCTTTACATTATATTGATTTTTTTTTTCTTTTTACTGTAGCATGGGAGAGTTTTATACTATTTATAATTAAGTTTGTGGTGTGAACTACCCCTAGCCAAATACCCTTGTCGACTTCTAGAATTCTAACAGCAATTATTCTTCCTTTCTGTTATATATTTCTTTCCAAGTTTAATTTTACGTATATATGTGGATCTTATTAGTGCATTGATGGAAACCCCGAAGCTTCATCAAACTTTATATTATTGACAATCAGTACAATATTTAAAACTAATCTATAATATTTAAATATTGTGTTAATCTATAATTTTTATTAATATATATCAAATATCTTATGCCATTTAACTTATATCATAACTTAAATTGTTTATTAAATTTTATTCACGGATTGATCATGTGCCAAGTAATTCCTTTATATTGAGAGAGTGTTTTAATCTCTAAAGTTTCAACCGTAAACAATATAAAGCTCTCACATGTTACAGTGTACGCTTCAAACTATTGTAGTTAATTGTAATCGATAAATACCAAAGATTTTTTCATATAGTAATTAAATAGGAAGGTTCTATTGATATAATAGAGAGTATTTAGGAACCAAATTAGAACTTAAATTGAAACTTAAACACTATAATATGTGAGGGTATTATACTGTAACAATTACAAATTTGAAACTTAGTTCTCAAACACTCGAATAATTTATGTATGTATACACATAAATATATACATAGGTAACTATGCATATAAAACTTGCATTCTAAGCTTGGTAAAATCATTTGCTTTGTGTTACAGTATTGTGATAGATATGGAGATCATGTTGGATTTCCACACTTGGAAGAATGGAGGAAACAGCTGTGCTTATCAGCCATAACTAATTCTTTGGTCAATTTGGAGACTTACAGGGATTCCTATGATCATGATCATGAGCTGCTTCAAGAGGCTTTTCAGAGTCCACATTTTACACAACAAGCAGAGCCTCAGGCTATTGCTCTTTAATATTTATTTATAGTATATTGTACTACTGTGGTTTTATTTTGACCAGAATATTGGCATTTTAATTATGACTTCTACTTTTTGTTATTTTTTTGGTCCCCTTCAGTGGGAAAGAATTTTCTCCAACTTTTGGCCCCTTTAATTTGGGGAGGTTGTTTATTGGGTTTTGGTAGAATATTAGACCAGTCTTTGAAGCATTTGTTTCTTGTCTCCCAAGAAAAAGACAGGGGGAAGATATGTATAATTACTTTATTTCGAATTAAATTTTTTTTTTTGGTTGAAATCTTTTCTTGCATTTAGTGTAGATAATGTTATTCTAGGTTTTCTTTTTGGTTTTCCCCCAA
Source organism: Artocarpus heterophyllus (assembly GCA_025403435.1). NCBI lineage: Eukaryota > Viridiplantae > Streptophyta > Magnoliopsida > Rosales > Moraceae > Artocarpus > Artocarpus heterophyllus. The sequence continues at coordinate 13,144,077 of CM046345.1, forward strand.
AACCTATTCTAGTTTATTTCTTCTATCCTGTCTATAATTAATTAGTATAAATGCTTCATATGTTGCTTTCCTAATTTGATTCTTATTTTCATTTTTTTAATAAAGCTTGTCACTTTAATTCGTGATTAAGGCATGCAGGATCAAACTTGGTAATGGGATTATAATAATAAAATTATAGCATGGTTGCAAGTATAGTCTAACAGTAATTCCATACTTTATTTACCATAAGAGTCTAAATCGACCTACTTTGAAGTTCAAAAAAATAATAAAACACTTATACTAATGTTTCGAAATTATTTAGATTAATTTTTATAAAAAAAAATTACTTAAGGGTTCTAGATCAAGGAATGGACAGTTGCTGAGTTACCTCTTTCACCTCGTACGAGTTATGCAGGTTTTGTTTTCATAGAATTGTTGTGCAGAGCAGATATTAGTCTTTTTTTCTTAATCGAAAAAAAAAATTATTGATTTTGATTGTTTATCTCTTGAAAAATTCGTCCAAGATGGTTGTAGGCAAGTATCTATCATGAGGTTTAGCTTCAAGTCTTTGTTTTTTTAAAAAAAAAAAAAAAACCATCGTCCAAAAGTGTCAAACTCCTTAGTTGTGTGGAAACAAATTAGTATGATTATTGTAAGAGTAAAATTAAGGATTAATTCGATAAATTTCGCTGGAACTCTAACACTCATAATGAATTACTCCACAAATTTTAAAACATAAAATATGTTCTTGCCAAATGTTAAAAATATTATGATTGTAAATATAATTTAGTGATAATTTCACACCTGACTCCACCACAACGTGTAGAGCTCAAATTTCTCTATACTCGAGTATTTTTTTTTTTTAAAAAAGCTAAAAATAAAAATTAATCTTTCCGTTAGAGTTTGATACATAAAATCCACATGTCGCATATTTGGAAAATTAACAGCAAAGTTCCTACACAAGAGCTCTAAATGTTTGTAAGGCAGAGGATATTTGGGTGGTGTTGGAGATATTTAACTGATTTTGTAATCCTCAGATCAGATACAACTCAAAGATGGCACCAAATAATGCTTCTCCTTCTAGTTTTCAAAAGGTAAATGTTGGTGCAGCTCCGAATAGCAATGAAGGTGTTATTGGCATTGGAGCTATTGTTAGAGCAGATGATGGTTTTGTTGTGGCTGCAATTTGTTAAGAAAGTGAAAGGGCTTCATTTTTTCAAAGAACTTGCAAAGGAGTGGGATCAATTTCTTCCATCAGATTCAGTGACCCGACCGACCCGGGCCGTATGAAAAGACATGTAAGGTTGATGTGACAAAAAACAAACAAACATTTGGTTCAACCCATGATAATTAGTTGGTCGGATCGGCCCATGCATTTTAGGAAGATAAAGGGAAGTATCAAATTTTTAAAACTTTTTGAAGTAAATATTAGGTTTTGAAAATATTTGTAGTAAATATCAAATTTATAATGTAAACAACCTGATTACAATGTAAAAAAGAAATATTTACCTTGTAAACAAAGAGTTAAATACATTATTTGCATAATAAATCTATTTATTGTGTAAATAAAAATTATTTAACTATAAACAAAGGTGTAGATAAATTATTTACGTCATAAATTTAACATTTACTATAAATATTTTCAAAACTTGACTTTACTACAATTAATTTTGAAAAAGTGACATTTTCTACAAATTTTGTATATTTATTTTATGTGTTTCATTATAAAAAAAAAAAAAAAAAACATAAGGGAATCTTCATAAATGCCATCCCTCAATATTACTTTTTATAAATGTTATACATATTCATTTATGGATAACTTAACATGTAATATAAATGATAGTATATTATAATTTTTTTTAAAATATTGCATAAATAAACACAATTTTTAATAATGTGGTATAACATATAATTTTCTTAAAAAAAAAAATGGCCTTGCGAGTTGGCTGGCCCAGTCCGCATGCAAGAAAAGTAGGCTCAGCTTGGCCTGCTACGAAAATATAGGAAAATTTTCACAAATGTCATTTTTTAAGATTCTCTTTTTATAAATATTACACATGTTTATTTCTTTTTGCCTTGAAATGTCTACTGAGTTTGATTATTTGAGTTTGTACATTGATCAATACCATAAGCACCGATGGTACCATGCATTAATAGAAGGTCCCACATTGTAAAGCTTCCTAGATAGGATCCATCTTCTATTAGTTGTTGTTTTTAGCGCTGATAATGCCCCCAAGCTCTTTCTTCTTCTTTTTTCCTTTTCTACATTTGAGCTTAATACCCAATACGACACTGCAATCTGCCATCTTCAGATTAATGGTGCGACCTTTTTACTTGCTAAAAGCTGAACCAATATTGGGGAATACAAGAATGTTATGTAAAACTTGCGCAAATAGTATTCATTCTGCTATTGGGGATCACCTAGATCAGCTCATGTATGTCATGGCTTCTATTTCCTATTCCATCACCTAAATATACGTATTTTAAAGTCTTTGAAAGGATTTACAAGACAATCCAATTACTCAAAAGAACCAAAAAAAAAAAAAAAAAAACACTTTATTTGTCAGGTTTTTTCTATACTTCGACTCAGTATAAGCTGCTGATTGCCAACTCCAACTGGACATCTTTGTGCCCTGCGCCTCCTTGTGACCTTTCCCCAACAAATTACATTTCTCTCCTCTTTGCCCACTTTACTGTTACTACTAAGCTGCTTCAAAAGAGACTCCGCTGAGCAACCAACTCCACTGGAGCCAGCAATGGAAGATCGTTTCCGAGCCCTCAAATACCCGTTTCTGGCTGCATATCTCGTTGACCCCGCTTCCCATTGTGTACCCGCAGCTTCCATTAGACCTCCTATTGTCTGAAGATCCTCAGTTACCTCATACCTTGACAAAGATGCCAGGCTGGGAAGGATCTCCTTTTGGAAGTCCTTCCGCTGCCTTCCACCATGCCTTGTTCTACCCTTCCTTACCTGAGTTGGCGATGAAGAGGTACCCGTTTCTTCCTCTTTCGACATGTTACTTTTGTAACTGAATTCCTCTAGTTTCGTCTCAGTCAGCTTCAATGTCATGGCCTCAAAGTAGTCCATTCCATCAGGAAGAAACTCCTCACAGTTGCTATCATCGGTCCCATCGGTCAAGACTAATCCAAACACATTCGCTGAATCACTTGCCACCGAAGAAACTAAGCCAGCAAACCAATGTAGGGAGTCTTGCAAAGAAGCTTCCAGATGTTTGAGAGTGGGAGACTTGGATGATGAAATTGAGACTATAGCCTCAGCGGCAATCTTTGTGAGCTCATCCTGCTGATCAGCATCTTCCTGACCGGACAATTGCAGTGGCGTCTCGGCCTGATTTTCATCAGACTCTCCTCTGGGTGGAGACCTTTCCTTGTTTTCTGGACTTGCAGGGGCATCCAAATCTATTTCTGCCACAACTGCGGATTTTTGAGTAAACTCGGCTTCATTTATGGATAAATTAAGGTCAACAAGACATCCATAACCCATATGCTTTCCGTCAACTCCATTCTCTCCTAAATGTTCATCCCCAGTTAGTTCTATTTCCGCCTCGAATGCTGAATAGCAAGCCAAGTTCAAATCAATAATCGAATCTTTTCCATCACTCTTCTGATCTTGAACTGGATTCTGACAGGCTTTGAGGAAGCTGTTGCTAGAAGGGCAGTGTTGACCAGAAATGTAAGACTTGTTATGGTCATGAAATCCAGGAAGCTTTTTACTCAAGGAATCACTAGTCTCGACCCTTTTTGGTTCCACGTCACTGTCGTGGATACCTTCAGAATAAGCTTCTAAAGAGAAAGGTTCCACCTGGGTTAAACTTCCATGTCCATTATTGTCTTGATCATTGTGAAGAGACATTTCTTTTAGCCAAGTAGGCCCGCCTACAGAACATTCATGCCTTTCTGTCCCATGAGTTGCCTGAGCATTTTGGGAAACTGCAAACTCCAAAGAACAGCTAGGTGGCTTGGAATTTAAGTTGACGTTATTGGAAGACAGGAAATTCAGGTCATGATTATTGGGCACTGACTTGCTGACTCCACCAAACTCGGGCTTTCCAATTGATGGTTTGTATCTTTTACCTAGTTGCACAGAGGCCCTAAAATATGGGAGGGCCTGAACTGCTATTGGATTCCGGCCAGATTCACGAGGGAGTGCCAGAACTTCTACCGGACCCTGTCTAGAATTTGTCAAATTCATCCAAGAACCTCGATCGTTGAAATCTCTATCGTGAAAAGAAGTATGTGGTCCACAATGGCTATCCTTTGAGAGAGAAGAATTTCTTCTGGAGCTCTCTAACTCAAAAATTTTTCTTTCAATTAATGAACTTTGACTTCCCTGATGAAAGGTTGGGGTTTCATAGACTCGCTCAAGGTCCTTGTTTGACCGTTTAGTGAACAAGGACTGTTTTTCTGCATTGAAATCTTGAAGAAAAGAACTCAAGTTGCTTCCAAGCTTCCCTGAAAAAAGGAGTTGCTGACAATATAAGGACATAGCAAGCTATCATAATGACTTAAAAGAACCATGCAGGAGAAAAAGGGTATATCAAGAAAGGAGGAAATTTCACATTAATGCCACCTTGGAATAGAGTTCTCACCAGCCTTATCATGATAGGATATCTGCTCTTGTTTTCTCCCTGTTTCTGCCACAAGAAAATTTTTCGAAACTTCAATACCAGGCTTTCTTGGAGCATTTTGAACAGACTCCTCCAATGAATATTGGAAGCCTAGCTTTGCCTTCTCGGATGGTTCATAGCATAGAAACTTACTGTGACTAGAAGGGCCTATAAAGCCATTAGACAGAGATGCTGATTCTTCCTTGTTTTTACCTGGTTCATTGAGGTCAGCTGACCATTTTTGTTTCTCTGATATGGAAGGAATTTCAAAAGCGCCGAGGAAAACGGAGTTCATTATATTACTGCCAAAAAATGACTTTACATCACTGGTATACACAACCTGTGGAGATCTTGTCACAGAATAACTCGATACCTCAGACACCTCAGAAACCTTCTCATCCTCCAAGAGGTCCTTTTCTTCACTATCAATGTACTCATCAGCTGGAAGTTGAAGATCCAATAATTTTTTACCAAACTTCTTGCATTTGGACTCCGATACTTCAAAATCTCTGGGACATGCTTTGGAAGTAGTAGGGTACAACTGGCGTACTTGAACCTCCTTCCCTTGGACCAAACTTAACGGTGACTGGACTTGACTGCCAGCAGGGTTTATCAAGGGGAATCCAGGGACTTGAAAAGTCTTTTGGTCACATTCGGATGGTGTTTGAAAGAATGGATTACTGGAATGTGATGCCTCAAATCTTAGATAATGTTTGTTTAAATTATTCCTTCTGATTTCATCCATCAGTTCCCTTTGTCTTTTGTAAAGACGGTGAAGCTCCTGAATCTGGATGGCCAAAAACAAATTTCAATCAGGAGTATAAGAAGTCTAATTAGTATTTGCATGGAATCATAAATTAATGCATCCGTAATGCAGTTAAACATATATAAGAATGGTGCAACTGAAATGGGTTTATTTCTGTTGATTCCTTAACAGTTCATGTCCCTTGGTCTTTTCGAAATATATTGAGTTATACGCAATGCTTTCAAGAAAGAGGCATTTTTCTGACACTTGCAGGTAATAGACTGAAACAAGAAGTATCACAAGCTCTCAACCACAATTCCCAAAGGCCAAAATTACAGTTATTAACAGCCTTAATGCACACAAAACTTCACCAGTTACCAGGAGAGTATTGAACTTTTACTTTCTAACACCATAAAGAAAGAGCTCCTTAAAAATGACAGAATAACAGAGAAATTTTATAGGAAGCATACTCTTTAGGTAAGACAACAACTTAATATTAGTGATATGGGAATATTACACATAATTGTCGACAGACCGCCCTCGAGAACCCGCAAAAGATGGGAAATAATTAAGATACAAACTGACTTCGCAAAGCAAAATGCAGGTATTAAAACAACATAATGTACAATGTCATAACAAGCAGTACTTCTTGATTGAGACTCAAAGTTTACACAGATTTTACCTGATCCTTAAATATGGTTTCATGCTTGAGCATTGTCTGCTTCAGCACATCCTTGTTGTACGCCAAAAGTGAGTTTGAAGATAAGAAGCCGTTATAGTGGTTTCTGCTCTCGAAAACCTTCTCATGACAATTTGAAGGCCATCTACTCCCATTAGCATCCAAACTAAGATTCATCTGCGAGTAATGTCCCGGAAAATAGCTATTACACTGCATGTTTGCCGCCATCTCTAGCAGTTCAACATAAAAGGAGTCAAAAATGGGAATTACAATATCCGGTCAACAAGCAGGACGAATTTAAGGATAACTAGCAAGGCAATTATACAAATTCATTTAATATGAGCAAAAAGGGGAAAGAAATAAAGGAATTAAAAAAAGTAAATGTATATTTAAAAGTAGTGTAGTAGAAGTGGGCAAAAAAAGAAGCTTTAATACTAAAGAAACGGTTGGGCCAAAATGATCACGAGTCTTGGTGAGTGAATTCTATATAACTTGAAGAAACTTCAGAAAACACTTGAGAAAAAGAGCAATGAAAATTGAGAAAATATCTGTGCACTAGACTTCAGATATCCTTCAAAGCTAAATATGAAACAAAAACTTCTTGGTGAGTGAATTCTAAATAATTTGAAGAAACTTCAGAAAACTCTTGAGAAAATGAGCAATGAAAATTGAGAAAATGTCTGTGCACTATAAACTTCAGATATCCTTCAAAGCTAAATATGACAAATTATAAAATATCAAACCAAAAGAATCTTTTCAATAAAAGGGAAATAAACTAGAAAAAAACAATTGCTTTGAAAGCAGAATCTGAAGCCTCCAAAAATTAGTTTATTCACCCAATAAACCGGAGAACAAAAAATCAGTCACAAAACTAAACAAATCAGGATATATTTAGTCTAAAGAGCTAATTCTTTAAATCTAAAACACAAAATCCACAATCAGGCATACGAGAACATTCAGGAAATTAAAAATGTTGAACCAAAAAAAAAAAAAAAGAAACCGACGAGAATGTATTAAATCATCCAAATAAAAATAACAAAAAAAAATAGCCCATTGAACAATGTAGTAAAAAGGAGCCAGAGAAACAAAGAATTGGCATAAACACCACCAAAAACAAAAACTTCATGGGTATCAAAATAATACCATAATTTTTCTTTAAGAGAGAGAGAGAAGATCATCAAAATGACGACTTTTCAAGTTCCAATCATCAAGCCATTTTTTTTCTTAACAAAACAAAGTATATATTAATCGAAAAAACTTACCTAAAATTAGATTAAATAGTCTTCTTCTCAAGAACAACCTATCTTCAAGGATTCACTCATGACACTCACACCTCATGAACTGCCACAAAACTCAAAAAAAAAAAAAAAAAAAAAAAGAGAAGAGAGAGAAACCCACGAATCACGAATCAGAACATTGTGATCGAAAAACTCAAAAAAGAGAAAGAAAAAGAAAGAACTGAAAACGAACATCAATGCGGGCATTTCGTGAAAAAGTGTATAAAAGGCAGATAAAATGAAAGATTTTGGCTCGTTTCGGATCTGCTGGGCCATTCTCTCAAGGCAGATATTGTAAGAGAGAGAAAATCGCAGACAAGAAATTTTTGCAGAAACAAACGAAACTTACATGAGAAGGGACATGAAAGTTGTCTTCTACACCATCTCTCTCTCCCCCCTCTCCCTCTCTCTCTCCACCATTTTTGTATCTGGTACAAAGCTCATCTTCTTAAGATCTTTTTTGAGAATAATAATGACAGTTTGAAGAAAATAAATGGGAAATTTTTGTAATAAATAATTAGTAATAATTATATAAATATAAACATTAAAAAAATTCAGACAAACGGTACAAGGCAAAAAGCTGATTTTTCTTTCAACAACAGCAGACAACTATCTCTCAAACTGCCTTGATTTTCCCAATTTTAATATTATTTTAGTGGAATTTTTTTATAGATTACTTTATGTTGTTTTTTCTTAAAATTTTTAAATTAGTTAGTGCAAGTTATGTACTCATAAATTAATATAAAAATACTTGTCAGCAGTGGGTCCCACTTAAAGAAACATGTAGTAGGCTGATTCTGTGAAATTTCTTTTTTGCAAAGATGTCCTGTTACTTTACCTTAATTGCAGAAATGCGCTGCATTTTTCTTTCACCTTTGGTCTTGCACTTTTTACTCATTGCCATGCCGCTTTTTTTAATGTGAAGTTACCCTTTGGCACTTTAATTTAAGCTTGTAGTAAAGAAAGGGATTTGAGATTTGAAGAGGGAAAAACAAAAAGAAGAAAAAAAATTAAAAAGTGATGGGGTTTCAGTTGATTTTTGGAGAAGAAAAGGCCAAAAGGAAAAGAGTTAGAAAAGAAAAGAAAAGAAAGAAAGTAAGAATGATTGGATCATCAGTTACTTTACCCAAACATTTTTGAATTCTCAAAAACCTTTTTTTCACTTCTAATTTGATAATAAAAAGGTCTGAAAATAAGATTAGTATTTACTGGAAGGTGGCACATGGTAATCAAAATTATTAATGAGCATTCTTAGAACTTTTGCTTATTTAGGTATATGCAACGGAAGATATAATAGTTGGTGAGTCATTCTGTCCCATCAATGCCTGGAAATAGTGATTTTTTGTGCCATTAATTCATGACCCACATCATAATTTTTGTCCTTGTAGCCTAAAATATGTGAAGATTGTAACCCAAAAAAAAGGTATGGCAAGGTATAAGTAACACATGATAGAGGTAGAGTTTCAATTAAGAATCCAATCATATATTTGTTTTTATTATTTCAAAAGCAACAAATATTGAACTACGCTATGGTTAGTTAAATCTGTTCCGTATCATGCAATGTTTTTTTAAGTTTTGGGTATTGACAAATTCAAGTCAAATTATTGAAAATGAATTAATCGGTCATTCAACATCAGATAAATTTTCAGTACGATATGACCAGAAAAAAGACCAGTCTTGTGCAATTCTACTATTTTAATTGGTAACCGGCTGTTTGACAATGGTTCTAGTCACACAGTTCCTACCACAAACTCAGTTATGAACAATATAAAGCTCTCACATGCTAGAGTAACAATAAAAAAATTTACTACAGTATAAAGCTCTCACATGCTACAATAAAAATGGTTCTAACAAACGGTTTCCACCACCAAGGTATAAGACCAGTTTGAAATTAGTTACAAACTAGGATATTGCTTTTAGCCTTTGTATAGAGCAAGTATATTGTTGCCAAAATTGGAATTTATGAGGAATGTTTAAAAGGTTCAACTGCATCAAAAGTTTCAATACCTGCTATAAAATAAGAAAACTTTAAATGTTAGTTACAATTACAACCATACATACGAATTGAAGATTTTTATGTTAGAAAACGAGTCCTCGCTAATGTGGAGGAGTTTGAAACACGTTTCAGCCACTTCAACCAAAGATAAAATCAAGTACCTTTCTAAGCCTTAATTGCTCATAAATTCTTTGGTTCCAACCAAATCTACTCATAAATTTTTGTTTCTTTCTTAATTAATTTTGACTAATCAAACCCCAAAAAAAAAAAGAAAAAGAAAAACCTCAATTGATATATGAATATCATATAAATATAATTAAGGGATAGTGACATGAAAAGACCTAAAAACCTAAAATTCTCACTTATTTTTGTAACAAGACTCGACTGAAACAACTGGGCTTTGAAGAATTTGGCTTTCATTTCTGAAAATGGAATCTCTTTTCTGAGTATATCAGAGGAGATGTGTTAATAAAAAGTTTGGCCCCACCAAGAATTTTTTCAGTGTCAGTACTTGTGTCCCATATACGCTGTTTTTGCTCATCACAATATTGAGGTGGATATAATTACGCAACATAAAATGGACCAAAAGTTGGACCATCCTATACTGAGGGAAATTATTGTTTTCACCCTACGAAATGTTGTAAACTGCTAGGATAATCCTAGATAGCATGAATATCACATGTGGCCCTGTGTTTCTTCTTTAAGAAGATTTAAAGCCTGTTTGATAACATAGATCAAATCAAGAGTTTGAATCCAATAAGGTATTTAAAAAAATAGTTCAAATCAAGAGTTTGAACCATAAAAAGTATAAAGTTATTATATGCTACAGTAAAAAGCTACATTATAAAGCTCTCATATGTTATAGTTCTTAAACTCAAAACTTATGACGGCCCGAGGTGGAGGTCAGGGAGTCTTAGGTAAAGAAGTTGAATTAAACGAAGTAATTTAAAAAAAAGTAAATAAATATACGTGGAAAATAAATAAATGTCATCGGAATAAATAATAACATCGGTGGTCACCGTCACGTGAATGCCACGAAGGTGGGGTCGAGATCTTATTCTTATTCATCATCACGTGGATGCTTACCACGAAGGTGGGTAGGTAAATAAAATACAATTATCAAGAATAATAATACATAAATACTGAAAATCATCGTCTCTAAGATAAATTAAAATATACAATTTACAGAGACGAAAATGACATCAACACCGGGACAAGCCGTACAGTACACGCCTCATACCACAGTTTTAAAGAAAATATCATTTCAATCCAAAGAGCCAGGTTTCGATCCTGGGTCTATCCTTCCTTCTCCCACCTGGAAGGGAAAATTTTGAAAAACAGGAAAAACATGAGCGGAAGGCTCAGTAGGATAATTATTTAAAAACAAGTTATTTAAAAATAAAAGTTATACATAAAAATATCATTGGTAACTAATCTCAAGATCTCAATAAAAATCAATAAATACTTACTTGAATGAAACTTGATAAAAGTCACCGTACGGGTTTTGGAAATCCAGAAAGAAATATCAAAATATAATTCTTTAGAATCAAAGACAGAAATCATTCTTAAAAGAATCATTTAAGAAATATTCTTTGGCCAAGGCAATTCAAAAGGAGCTACCAAAGAAAGGGATAATAATATGTATATATCCTACCTCATTTGAAATCCAATACCTTAAGCTCCAAATAAAATTCACCGTATGCTCCAATCAATATTTAAGAGCTTAAAACTGCATTTAAAATCAGAATCATATTTAACAAATATCACTATGTTAATTCAATTATCAGTGTGCCTTTTGACTCAAAATATTTAGAGCCCAAAATCATAATCCTTTTTGTAACATTTCGGAATCATCAAACATTGAAAATCGAAGTAAAAACACAATTTTTCAAGTCCACAGTCGGCCTACCGAACACCTTGAACCTGTCTATAGAACTGTGTAGTTAGGCTTGCCGACCAACCAGGACCGGCCTGCCGAACTAGCAAAATCTGGGGACCCGAAACTTCGAGTCTCGATCTCCCCAAGCTCAAAATTCAAATTTAAAACTTGTTTTTCAATTTCTAGATCATGAAAATCATATGGAAGCATAGAAAACTATAATAGAACAAGTTTAAACCATTTTCCCCAAATTTAAACTCAATTTCACCTTTGATTTGAAAATCAAAGAAAAATGTCAAAACTTGATTAAATCAAATTTTGTTCAAATAAAGCTTAGATTCATGATAAAATAAGGCCTACAAGCTTAGATTAAACATTATCTAAGCTCACCAAACTCCAGATTACAAAATGCATAAAAATTCAAACCGAAAATCAAAATTTTAGAGAGAAAAAAAGGCTAACCTCAAATCAACCATTTTGAAGAAGATTTTAGGCTTCAATCTTGTTTTTTGGCTTCAAATCAACGAGAATAAAGCTTAAGATTGAAAATTTTTGCAAAGAAGAGGGAGAGGAAGATTTGCATAGAGAGAGAGACGGGAGGGAGCCAAGAAAAATGGGAAAGGAAAAGGAAAGGAAAAAGAAAAGAAAAAGAAAGGCCCAATGGCATTTTTGTAAATATGGAGAAAATGTGGGGTAAAATGTCATTTGGTATTTTTAACACTAAAATTCAAATTTTTAAATATGACAACTGTAACAAAATCTTCAAATGACTAAAATTATCAACAAAATTTACACTGGCACACTTAATAACTAAACTTAACATAACTAACCTTACTTTGAAATTCAGGGGTGTTATAAAAACTGTTGGTTTAAACTATTCTCCTAAACACAATATAGCAATTCAGATTTTATGAGAGAAAACTGCAGCAAAGTTTTGTTTGAACCATGTCTTAAATGAGCTCTTACCATTGGATGAGTTTGTTAGTGGCTTCCAACCTATATATGCTAATAACTTCTAATTACAATTTAGGGTTGTTTAAAATAATTGAAAAATTAAAATCAACAGCCAATTCAACCAAAAAAAAAAAAACCAAAAAATCAATTCTAAGCCAAAAACCAACCACCCATATAAATTTGACGGTCTGTTATTGGAAGAGTTTTCTTTGCCTCGGTTGGAAACCAACCAACCAAGTATTTCACCTCACTTATATTATATATATATATATATATACCAATATATTATTATAATTTATATAAAATATATTAATATTATAACATAGATAATATACAACCACATTATTGCTCTTCAAATGTTAGATTACTACTGTGTTCTAACTAGTTACAATTTCTAAAACTGGTAGCTATAAATCGACTAACATCGGTAAAAAAAAAGGGATCAAATCTCCCTTATAACTAGTTGTGTGCAGTTTACCATTCTCAAAATTGACCACCGTCAGTCGAAAACCGACCGATTCAAAACCGAAGAAAGCCGACCGACAAACATCCTTATTACAATCTGTCTTCTCTCATCATTTTTATAAAAGAAGAAAAAAAAAAAAAGGTCAGTTGACCTTACGCTACTACACGGAAGGCTTGTCACCACACTCATGTAAAAGCGTGGTAGAAAGCAATCAGCATCAGTCAATAAACCAATATTCGTGGAATCCCGGTTTGTCTACTAATGTTGCATGAGACTTACTTATGTTTACGTAATTTATCGTGCTTTGGTAACAATATTTGGCAAAGAAAAGTATAGTCAAGAAAACATATCTCAAAAAAATAATAATAATAAAATAGTTACAGTGTCCATTTCACCTTCTTCTACTGATATTGTTCGTTTTGGTTTGATGAGCTTCACGATTTTTAGACTTTGTATTTCAATCTATTGGAAACCAAGACTAGATTTTTGTTATTATTATTATTATTTCGTATCAATGGTCTCTTGACATACAACATGCCAAGTTAAGTCTTCTAGATTTAAATCAGAAGCATATATTCTGGTTAGGTTTGTGAGAATCTTTTGTTTGTTAATGTAACAACATGACAGAAAATTAAGATCATGGCTGAGTACACAATGCCAATAACTCAAGGACATGAAGGTAAAAGATGAGGGACAAGACCAAAAACATTGTTGTCAAATCAATGAATATTCTCAACATGGGTGTCATTTGGTGGCCAAAAAAAAAAAAGGGAAAACTAAACATATGCAACAAAATTTGAACAAGGTTTATTTGGTTTGAAGTTGAGAGCATTACACGACAAAAAAAAAATGGCCCATAAAAAGATAGAAGAGGGGACAATGAAAAAGAGAAAATAATTCATATATATATATATATTGAAAAAGGAAGGATAAACTAATTTGAGATGTACTATAACATTGCTGTTATTTGTTATGGTTGTTATTTGGCCAAGCATAGAGACATTGTAAAGACCTTTTTTGTGTTTTGTTTTTTATTTAAATTGTTGCATCAAAAATCAAACCCTTCTCTAGTACATTTAGCCATTGCAATTTGAAAAATCATTTTCCATCCCTACGTGGTTAAAACCTAACTATTCACAAAACAGGAAAACTCAGTTTAGCCTATAGTGTAGTTTTAAGACCGAGGCTTATTATTTTGTAAGTAGCGAAGTTTTAACTTCATAAGATTAAATAGAAGTGTTCTTATAATTTCTAAGTATTTTTTCAAAAAATCTAATGGTACGGCGAAAAAAAAGTACTTTCTTACTACTCAATTCATCATAATTATATTGAATTTAAGAATATATAAATCCAATATCTTTTTGAGGGAATAAATTCAATAAAATTAAACTATTTAAAACCATAAAATACCGAGAGACTGATTTTTTATCTAATCAAAATTCTCTCTCTCTCTCTCTCTCTCTCTTTTTTACAGAGATTTAACACAGTAGAAGTCAAGATTTTGGAAAGGTTTGGAATAATATATCAACTTGTACAAAAAGAACATTTTCAAAAAAAAAAAAAAAAAAAAAAAAACTTGTACAAAAAGCAACTACGGGCTTGATGTTGAAAGGGTCAAAGAATAATGTTTTTTTTTTTTTAATTTATTTTTGTTTCTTTTGTTGAGTAAAGAATAATGGGTTGTATACTTATAACAAACGATCTTTAAGATAAGATAATAGTTTGGACTCTGTCCGATATTCTATTTTATTGCAATTGGAGGATGAAAGGATTAGATCTGAGGCAGGTCTCTTTTTTCAGGATTAGGTCAATGCCTTTTTATTGCTTTTTTAAACAACATTCAGAATTCAGAACTCTCAGGGGAAAAACAAAATTCGGAACTATTGCATATATAAAGGTAAGAACATTTTCCAAGTTTCGTTTGTATGGAGTAGCTTTTTTATTTTTCCAAAAAAGATTGAAAGTTTTACTCAAAATTCTAGACTGTATTTTGGTAGTTTGACATAAATCAAATTTCTAGTGCATATTATTAAAATGTTTTATTAAAAGTGTGTTTGACAACGCAGTTAAAATTGAAAAGTTAAAAGGGTTTTATTGTATTATGTAAGAATTTTACACTATAGCTTTTGTTTTACACTGTAGCATGTGATAGCATTACATTATAGCAGTTGCAACTATGTAGTTGAAACGTGGTTGTCAAATGTATCATAAAAATACATTAAAAATTGAAATAATAGGACATTTTGAAGGAGACATCTCCGTCAAAACCTCTCTTGATGGTGCACATTTTAAAATCCACTAGATGTGATTAAAATCTTTTTTATATATCTGATAGCTACAAAAACAATACTCATCGTAAGGTATCTTTTTTGGTTCCTGGTACTAAAAAAATTCCATGTTTTGAATTATTTTCAATGACTTTTGACCACAAAAAAAATTGATGACCCAAGACAATTGACATTTAGGAGATTCGTTGAATTTGAACAGCGAAATGAGATGACCCCATTTTGCAGGGCATAAGTGAAAATAATCCCAGGAATCAATCATCAAAGTGCAATAATAAAGAGAACATCATATTCAATTTTGGATAAATATGCGGGTCCGAGTTTGCAAATAGAGTGGAATATAGGGCCTATGGAGCAAAGTGAAGTCCTTCGTACGGATTGCTTTTTAAGTTTCACCGTTACTTGCGTTTGGGTATTGCGGCGAGAAAATTCTGTGGTGGGCCCCACTCCTCCTTCTTCCTTTTTTTTTTTTTGGAGGTTTTCTTGGGTTTTATTTATGTCCTTTCCTGACCAATCCCAATGTCCTTTTCGACCCGCGTTTTGGTGGAGTTCCCAGTTCCTACATTTTTACAACTCGACAAACTTTTCACTAGAAACTACGGTTATGCCACTCAAGTTTTGAATGACGCTAATACCCCTCTTAAATCCTGATAATCTCTGTCGCTTTCTTGCTTCACTTCCCTCATGAGTCATGAATCATGATCTGCCCTTGGCCATTGCCCGTGGGTCCCTACTTGTCACACGTTAGATTTTTTTTTTTTTTTTTTTTTTTTTTTTTATGAGTCTTTACAAATATGCCATAAATTAAAGGCTTTAATTGATTTACATCATTAAAAAATATATTTGTAAAAGATACTACAACAACATTATCATATAAGAGTTAGAACTCTAAATATGCACTTCTATCATTAGCCGTTTGAAAGAAAGACTGTGTGGAACAAAATGGAAAAGAAAAACCCTAACTATTTTAAGGCATTTTAGTCCTTGCAAGAAAATTTTTTTAACAGATGTGGCATTTAATATGCCGGTGTCAATAGTTTTTAGCTATGACTTAATTCAATCCCCACCTAAAAGTGTAGCACTAGACGTAAATACACTTTTTTTTAAAAGATATTGTATTTAGGGATGTCTAGTTTAAAATATTGTAGTAGTAAACAAAACATTTACTACAATTGTTAATAAAAAGCATTTTTAATTTTAAAAGAACATTGTGGCACAAATAAATATATTTTTTAAAAATGCAGTCTATACAACATGTAATTTTCTCAAAAGGCGTTCAATTAGTAAATATTATGTAAATAAAAAATCAATAAATAATGTTGAAAAGTGTGTATAATTTAGGTTTTCATGGGAATAAATTCGGTAGATTTAAATTCATTAAATTTGATTATATCTGGAATTTATAGGATAAATCTTAGACTTAACAATACTGGTCATCAAGTGAATCTGTAATTTGTCACATCAACTAATTTTGATCATTGTGTGATTACAGGAGTTATCGGTAAATATCAAATTTATTGTTATTTACCAACTTTCTTAAAATCTTTTGTCATTTATATTTGTTCCACCCAAAAGAATGTTATTACCTATTTTACCCTTTTATATTCGTTTTAAATTTAGTTCTCATTTTTCCTAATGATATGCCCTTAGGCCCTTGGCTTGTGGGCTTCTACTTTTCACATCTTAGAGCATCTTCAATGTGATGCTAAATTGAAGTGTCAATGGTAAATTTAGTATTTGAGTATAAAAGGAAAAAAAAAAAAAAAAACTCTCTAATGCAATACCATTTTAATGCTAACTTTGCTATATGCAAAACTTTATGGCAAATTTTTCACAAAGTTTAGCATATGAAAAATTCGGCATTTGATTCTTGTTAGTTGATAAATTAACTTTTTTTGTTTTAATAATTACAACCTTTTTTAATTTTTAACTATTTTAATATTAAAAGTTTACTTTTACAATTTTTAAGGTATAATAATTATGAAAAAAGGTATATAAGATATTTCAAATAGAGTTATACAGTCGAGAACAAAATCAAATAACACCAAATATGTTTTTTCAATAATTTTCAATGGCAAATATAACATTAGAATTGACATTTATATTAGAGATATTCTTATGATCGTTTTTACCCCTACAAAAATTTAGGAATGCCATAAGGTCTGTTTGGTAATGGATTCGAATTAGTGATTTGATTTGAGTTGTATGATTTGAATTAAGATTTGAATTATTATCTAAATTAACGTTTGGATGTATATTTAAGTTTTAATCTGAATATGGAATAATATTGGAATTTGTGTTTGGAGAGGTAGTGAAAAAAGTTTTTTTATTTGTTAACAAATCTAATAAAATCTTAATGTTAATGATCCTAAAAAAATATGCAATATAGATCTTAATTTATTCCTCTTGAAAAAAGAATCATCTCAATTGAATATCAAAGAAGAAGTTATGATTTTTTCCCTCAGATATAGGAAAGAGAATTTCAGCTTTTACTGTAACAAAGATATCCAAAAGTTTTAAGAGTTTAAGGGATTAGAACTTTGAGAATTTGGATTCTTGATACTCATTTGATTCGAATTTCGGGAGAAACCAACATATATCTAAAGGATTCTCGATACTCGAATCCAAATTTGAGTTCATTGAGTCTAAAGAATACTTTAAACAAACACACTCATAGAATTAGGCATGTTAAGAATCCTGCTACTATGAACCCTTCTTTGATCCAATTGTAATGGAAGCACAAGCCATCCAAGCTGCCACTATATTGGGCTAATCAAGATGCTGTGGAGGTTGTTGTTTTTGAATCAGTCTCGCAAGTTATTATTTGGGTAGCTGTGAATTTGTCTTTAGATTTCCCTTGGAAGGTTCATGGATTACTTCACACGACTCTTGATCATTGGCCTCCTAACAATTTGATGGTGTTTCGATTGTTGGATTCCTTGTGACATAAACTTCGTGGCTCACAAGGTTTGTTACTTGCTCCCTTGCTTTTTTTCCCCCTTTAGTTAACGGTATAAATTCGGGCCGCCCAACCTAATGCTTATGGGCCCAAGGAGAAAACAAGGTTAGATGGGTCAGCCTAGTTGAAGAAAATGGCCCAAGTCAAGCCCAAATAGGCCTAGGGTTAGACTGAGCCGACCCATTTTTTTACGAACAATATTAAAAATAATAAAAAATCTAATTGGGTTGGCCTGGTATATTTAGACCTAATCCTTCGGCTTGGCCCAACCCAAACCATGATGCATGTCGGACCGAGCACCATGCCAAAGAGATGGGGCCCTAAGCTCGCCTATTTGGCCCATTCTAAATTGACACCTCTACTATAGGTGGTTGTTTAGTCTTTGTTTCTCAGTGTCGTGCAAGTTGTATCTCTCCTTTTGGGGCTTGTTTTGCCTCTGATAAATAAAATCACTTACTAATAAAAAAAAAAATCACTCCAATAAAATGTCTTGGATTTATGCCACTTCATAAAACTAGTTAAAGGTGAACAAATGTGTTTTCTCCCAAATTGTCTAAGTTCGTCATTGGAGAGTAATGCACTATGTTATTACTGATAATCTACCAAATGTTGCCAAAATCAACAGTGGCCCTGGACATCGTCAACTCCCATAACACCTACAGTATGAAGGAGATCTCAAGATCTTAGAACACCTCCTTATGGCATGTTCTTCATCGTCCCTAGCATGACAATTTTCATGGTGTTAGGGGCTACACAATCACAATGTAAGGAGATTGTAAATGAGATCACTTGTGGCTTAAAGGTGAGATCACACAAGGAAATCGATCGAAGGATAATTATGTCATTTCACATTGGTGGTCAAAGGAGAGTGAAAAGTCCAATAACACAAATAAAATATAAGATTAACTCATGGCGAAAATACCCATGTGAAATTTGTGTCCTTTTTTTTAATCCTTTATTGGCTATACTTGAGGATGGTTCTAAATTGAGAAGGGTGGTGAATAGATTATTACTGTGTTAGTTAAAGAATGACTGCCCAGATGGTTGGTGAATTAGGTCTAAAATTGTTTTTCAAACTGTTTATAATCATTGGAAACACATAAATCACACAGTTACACAAATAACAAGAATTCAAATTGATGCTCAATTAATCACAAGAGCTCAAAATATCAAATACGAATATATCAACAAGTTACTAAAACACAACATGAAAAATATCATACGATATCAGTTTGTGAACTCAAGTGCTTTCCAATTTGCTGAACACAAGCATCACATGAAATCGCTGTATTAGTGATTCGTCAATATGTCTATGTCCATTGTTACCAAATAAACTGCTATTTGACCTTTTTTACAACGTTAACCATCTCTATGGTACAATCTCTCTAATAAAGTCAGACAATTTCTTTACTTGAAACTCATCGTACCTTACCTTCTACAACAAAAAAAAAAAACTTTAACTTGAGATGTTGGTTATGGACTTCACACCAAATTAAAAGGGTATTTGGAACTTCAGTTCTAATCCATCAGTCAACTATGAACAGTGTAAATTTTTCAACAACTACGATAAAAGAAAAAATTTGCTACATTATAAAGCTCTCATATGCTACAATTCTTAAATTTAAAATGTTAATTATAACTAAAGTTCCAAACGGAAGCTTAATAGCAACCGATAATCTTGGTTATGGATATGAAATTTTTTTAAAATCACTTAGATCTTCCTTTTTTTGCTAATTAGAAACCCTAATTCTACTAAGAATAAAAAATATGCCAAATGAAAAAAGAGCAAGAACACACACAAAATTTATAATGGTTCATTTTTAATATGATAGCTACATCCACTTTTAGTCGTCGCAGAATAATTCACTATAATGATGATGAAGTTTACAAGAAGAATATTGCACATATTCTCTCTAGCCTCTTTCACCTATATTTTCTGAGTTATACAAATAAGTCTTAGTATCTTTTACTCATAAAAGTACACAAAAGAATGGGTCAATTTTCAAATAATAATGTTGATTCACAATATAGTGTCACGAAACTGAAGACGTATATTTCGAAAATTTTTTATTCAACACTAGGCGTCAACTTTCTAGTGCCACAACATTAAGCTCTTTGACACATATACTAGACACCTGACTGTTACCAGCTCCACGACGTCTACTTTCCAACGCTACAGTGTCAACTTTTGATCCTCGTGATCCTTTGCGTATAGTAATAAATTATAAGGGCGTTAAATTAAGCTCTATATTTTTAGAACTTTAAAGGTCTCGTTGAAAACCATTTAAGAGTTAGGAGAGGTTCAAATACTCAATGAAATGCTTGCATCAAATTTGGCTCATAAAAGGAAGTGCAATGAGTGCTTTAAGATGACATGAAGGGGGATCCTTTTCTACCAAAAAAAAAAAAAAAAAAAGATGACATGAAGGGCTTTGGAAGAAATGTGTTAGGCCCACCATACAACGGCGATACATATTGGAAAAAAATACATATTGTGTCACACTTTTAAAAGTTGTGTTTATTTATGTCATATTATTATTTATATTTTATATTAAGTTATGTCATAAATGAATATATTTGACATTTATAAAAAAAATAAATCTTAAAAGACAATATTTACGAAAACTCCCCTACACAGCCATCTCAACAATACTAGTTAACCAATTGGTTAACTCTAGTAATCCATCCGGTTACCAGACGATGTTAGTAAAAAAACTATTCTACAAAAGTTGTTTAAACAAAATTTAAGGAGAAATTACGTTTCAAAAGATATTCTTCATCAGTTTAGAAATCTTTTTGTAAAAATTTTCTGCAATTTTTATGAAAACATGAAAGTCTAAAAATGTGTGTGTACATTAAGCTAAATTTAAAATAAGATTTAAAAAATAAGCTCATGCAACTAATACAATACTATATGAAATAGTCTTGGGATCTTTCTCATCTTCAAGCTCTTATCCATCGTCAAGCTTTATATGTCAAGAGCATAATCATCCTTCAAACTTTTTCTTCTCAAATTCCGAGTTAATAAATATTTGTGACTATTTTTTTAAACAAATAGTCAATATTATTTATTAGTAATCTTACAATTAATGGTCTGTTATCATCAAAGTTATCATTAATTAGACCTTGGAGCCAGCCAACACAGCTGGCAGCAGATTTTTGTTGGAAAACAGGATTATTTTCTTAGTACTTGGACACCATGAATCTATCATTTTTAAATAAAGAATTTTTTTTTATCACTCCTAAATATTGTTTCACTTTTAAATGTACCCTGCTAATACGATATATATCTTTTTTCATCTCTCACAAGCAACAATAGAACGTATACCAAATCTAATCAATAATTTCCTTGGCAAAAACATAGTTTTAACCTTCAATTCCCTTACACTTTGAGCACGGAGAGCATAAGTTTTTTTTTTTTTTTTTTTTTGGAGTCAATAATCACATTTTTTTTTTTAATTATCAAGCTCCAACAAATCAGCCCACCCCTGAGACAAATAATTTCATCTCTTTTTGAGAATGAGCGCATAACTGTCAATCTTCATCAAACTACCAGACTTGTATGCTTCCTCCTTGCACAATATTTTATGTTTTTCTGCATTAGTTAGATCAGCCCGTAACCCTTTTACACACTAAAATAAATTCCCGTTCAGGGAGAAAACTTCCTTCTTGAAGATCAATTCAAAAAGAGATCGGATTCAATTTAACATTTTTAGACAAAAATCTCAATGTGCGTATAGCGTCCATTGAATTTGGCATGAAGCTAGGATGAGAAGAATCCGAGTCTGAATTCTTATTTTTCGTAAATTCAGCCTTCTTAGGTCGTACATCTTTCTCAATATAACTGGATTTGTTTACGGAAGAATGATCTTTTTCATTCAAATTCTCTAAATTAGCAACAACAAGAAAAAAAGTACTTGTCATGAATGAAATAAAGTCATTTATTTGGTAGAATCCTTTCTGGCTCTTGGACTTTATTTGCTTATAGATGTTCTTTGACTCTAATAGGCTTTGCACATTCTTTCCTTTGGTGCACCAACTTCCTTATTATTCTAATTCTGATCAAGACAGTGGACAATGGAGGGGCCAATCATAACAGGAATATTTCATATTTTTGTGACGTTAAAAAAGAGCTATCGAATATTTTTCCCATGATTCGATAAGGAAACTCTTCTGATGAATAAAAAATCGACCACAACGCGAGCAAAATGACCATAATCACCGTTAATAGTTGTTCTATCGATTTTCAGAAGTACATCAATTTCCGAAGCAAATTTATATAGAATTCAAGGATGCCCATACTCGATGACAATATTATAAAATTTTTGAGCATTTGTTATTTTTTTTGTTTGTTCGGATTAAAATTAGATGCCCATAATTAGAGACTCATTAGTCTTTATCACTTTAGGTCTTACTCGTATCTTATCACTGTTAACTTTTTTTTAAAAAGAAAATGAAATTTCATTCTAAACAAAGAGGAATTACAAATGTGACTGACATTGAAATACAAGACACGACCTTCAATATAGACCAAGACCATCAATACAATCAAATCAAGCATATGCCAGGGACCCAGCTAAACAGCAAGGCCCCGAGTATACAGGGCACGTTGGCTCACAAACAAAAAGCATACATTATGCTAATTAAAAAGGCCCTCGACTGTTGATAGGTAAACATCTAAACCATGGCCACTACAATGCATCACAAAGGCCACAACTACAAAAAAAAAATATAATAATAATAAAAAAATAAAAATAAAAAATAAAAAAATTAACCACTACCAAGAGCAAGCTCCAAACGAGCGAGACACACAAAACCAACCGGTAGATGGGGAAAACATCTTTGTTATTACAATAAATACACAAAGCAAAAATACAGAGGCAAGGAACATCAGCCCGTTATTGAAGAACAAAAGTAAAATAACACTTTAGCTAAGACAAAAGGACTCGGTCTCGCGCACAAGCCGAAACACGACACACCACAATATCACAGCAACTGAGGCAAACCATAAAAGACTTGCAAGGGACGGACCACCCGCAAGGGAAACCAAGCGATGCCAGGACGAAGTCCATGACCAAGTGCAGCCATCACCTCCACCAAGACAAAGTGCACCTAAGGA
This sequence comes from Artocarpus heterophyllus, assembly GCA_025403435.1. Taxonomy (NCBI): domain Eukaryota; kingdom Viridiplantae; phylum Streptophyta; class Magnoliopsida; order Rosales; family Moraceae; genus Artocarpus; species Artocarpus heterophyllus. Next base: position 13,167,043 of record CM046345.1, read on the forward strand.
GCCGGTGTTGCACCACCGAGGCAAAAGCTCCTCACCACTGGTACAACCACCCAAAAAAATGGCACGATGTCCGAGGCAAACAAATCCGCCGGAGAAACGCAACCACCCACCAAGCCTCCACCCCCACAAAACTTTACAAGCCGGCAAGCGAAACCAAGGAACCACCAAAACACCGCAACACACTGCAAAGAATCGGAGCAAACCACGACGGAAGGAGGCGAGCGCCGCCAAAGCGGGAGGGCCACGAAACAGAAACGGCCGCCACCTCCACCAAAGCACACCTCACCTAGAAGACCAGGCGCTGCAACGCTAGGGGAAAAGCCTCAACACAGATACAGCCACCCAAAAATCAAGTCATGCCAAAGACGAACCCAGAAGTGCCGATGCCAGCACTTTCAATCGAAGCCACCATCCCTACGATGTACACACGACAGCATCGGCGCTGCCCTTCGAAGCCGACGAAGTCGCCTCAGAAAACCACGCGATATAAGAACGAGGCGTCACCGGAAAGACGCCGTGAGATCCCAAGCGCCATCTCTAGGGCTAGAGGACCAAAACCCGCCGAGGCGAGGCGGTGGTCTCCGGCCCAAGGCGGTGGCGTACTAAGAAAAAAAACAAAACCCTACTACACGGGTGAGAGAGAGCGAGATAAGAGAAAGTTGCTAGGAAACTTTGTTTCGGTTGGTATATGCGCTTTGTCACTGTCACTTTTTAGTTTAAAATGAATGTTGTAGAAACTTCTTCAGAAAGAAATTTACCTCATTTTTCTTCTAGTTGTTATACTATTTGCAATTTTTGTTTTAAATTAAATTTGAGAGTATGTATGACTTCCCCTTGTTTATTATTTATGGCCCGTTTGTTTCAAATAATAGTTCTATCTATTTTGTTATAGTATTTATAGTCACAAAAATTTAAAATTCTATTTAAATTTTATGTTTAAATTTGTGAATCAAACAAACAATTAATCTTCTAATAATTACATCTTCTTGACAGTTATATCAGTTTACAAAAAAAGGTTTGGCTCACAAATAATTGGAACAAGAAAGTACTTAACATTTTTACATATAAAATGTATATATACATATAGATATATATAAATAGTATTCAGTTAGATATTCTATCACATGTAATATTTTATTGTTTGTAAATATAACATCGTTTATACATTTATATAGATGCTGAACTTGTTGAAATGTAACGTTTATAAAGGGGGAAGGTTACAAAAACACATAAATAATGTCATATATGTAGATATATATAAATTAAAAGGGGGGATGTAAGTTTGAAATACTTGTGAAAATCCAACGGTCACGTTATCATCATGTGACAACTCATAACGTCAGATGATACTAATAGATGACCAACATAATGACAAAATGTCAAAAACATCCGATATGTCACGTTTTCCCAAGGGACAACTAAAGTAAACAACATGATAGTGTTACAATGGTCCATATTCCTTTTAGATAAACATGCTTATGATTTCAAAATGAAAAGATTAATGATTAAGTGGGAAAAAAATTAACGACTCTCAAAGATATCATTTGAAGTAATCAAGTGAGTTCAAACAAAAAAAGAGACTTCTAATCAAAAGATGCTTTTTAAGACCACGTTTCAAAATTTTGATAATTACATCGACGCTTGAAAAGAAGATAGAATCCTAGTGCTTAGCTAGTTAATTAATTTTTTTTAACAACTTAATCACATAAAAAATCTTGTGGCTACTAACAATCCACGAAGATTAATTAGCCAATAGGGAAATAAGCAAATGGAAATTCCACTTTGGATGATTAATTAGATCTTGATCAGATGCCACTGCGTGCTCTATGTGTCCTCCTGATCATAACGCATTTGGTTTTATTTGATAAATGAAACATAATCTCAAAAGTAAAGACATAACTTTCTACATGTATACGATGAATATTAATTTGGTTAAACATACTAAAAATTATGTCATTTTTTTCTTAAAAAAAAAATTAATGTCTAACCAATTCATATGTATCATTTTTCATTGAGGGAATAGTGATAAGAAAATATAACAGAGCCATAATACCCGGGGTCTAACTTACCGATTTCGTTTGAAAACTTAGTTGAAATTAATAAATTTCAACTGTTGTAGTATAAAGCTCTCACATGTTATAACCTAAAATAAAAATTTACTACGGTATAAAACTCTTATATAATATGGTGTTTTGGTTCTAACTTATAGTTACAATTGTCTTTTAAACTAGATTGTTTCTTTTCCTTTATTTTTCTTATAATTTGTTCCTCTTTTCATTTTTTATGACTATTATAATTGGATTTTTAGGGCTGTTTTTCAAATTTTTTTTTTTTACTTATTAACAAAGAGATGGCTTATAATAATTAATTTACTGAAAAGGAGAATAAATCAAAATAAGAAACTTACGGACACCTTTCAAAACGGATCCAAGTCAGTCATGCAGATACAATAATTCAAGAGATCAACTCGAATGCTTCCCTTTACAAATAAAAAATTGTTTGCTTTTTGTTTTTTAAGGTATATTTATGTCTCTATAAGATATTAACTAGTATTTTTGACTATTGCAGATTTATATCTTGCTTATAACCTGGTTGAACTAGAAAAAATTGTTTCAAAATTATAGTATGCGAAATCTTTACACTATAACAACTTTGTTTTTTTTTTTTTTGTTTTATACTATAACATGCAAGATTTTATACTATTATTAGTTAGAACTATTGGTTCGAACCGGTTTGCTAAACATATCATTATAATTTCAAATTGAAAAATCCATACTTTTGTGTTAGTCAATGGTTTAATTTTGATGGAAAAAATACTTTATAATATACATGCTACCCTTGATAGTTTATTTTGTTTTGTACATTTTGGTACCATGTATTCTAAGGGTATTGAACAATTTTACCTACGGTTCTCTATGTTTTTCTTTGCATATTTATAATTTGATTTTAATTTTTTTTTATTTTTTTATTTTTATCTTTCCTCAGCCAATAGACAATTTTAAGTTATTGTAACGCCCCTATGTGGGGGTTAACAGTTTTTAATGAGATAAAATAAAAATAAATAATAAAAGTAAAACCTTAAAAATAAAATTTGCCCGGGACTTAAATGAAAACTCTTAACTCAAAAATAAAAATATAAACGACAATTAAACCACAGTTTTAATGTAGCACCTTAAATTTAATAATATAAACTGTTGTCATCATCATTTTATCCCTCAACACATTGTAATACAGTCACAGAAAGTAACAATTGATGCTTACATTATCATGAAGAACATTCTCAACAATTGAAGCAGTCCCAATGTAATATAGTTACATCACTTCCTCAACTATATTTCTCGTAGCCACCTCACACTTAGTGAGTCCTGAAAAGATATAAACATAAGGGAATGAGCAACACTATGCTCAGTAGAGAAAGCCATTACTCACCTCTATCATTACCACATTAAAATCTGCATGGTTAATAAGTTACATCATATTCCAGATTATGAGGTTTATTATGATCACATCTTATGGATACCGTAGTTAATCATTACCAAGTGTCATAATTACACATTTATACAAATATTACCAATCATCATTGTTCCTAGGTATCCATGTTAAATTGAGTATCACTCAACTCATCGAAACCCAAATGGGCGCACTTGATCACCCTATAAACATTCCAAGGGTGTTCCGGTGAGGGGACATCAAGCCCCGAGTCCTCACCAAATCGATTCCTGTACAGTGTGTTCTGGGACTTTCAACCCAAGGAAGCGTCATCGCCTTCCCCCTATTTTACCTTTTAGGGTATTCATGCCCAAGGACGTAACCGTCGCCCTCTTCATGTCTCACAATTTCTCTATATTGAATCATTATCAATAGAGTTAGTTTTCCTAACCATGCTTCTCAATTTATAACATGTGTAAATTCATTATGTTCCTCGCCGTACAATACAAGACGAGTCCATGTCATAGTTTCATATGTGATAATCATATAATATCAGTTCAACATAGATATATATATTGCGGCAAAACAATCAATTTTAATTATATAAAAACCTCACAAAAGATGAGTAATAGAATCCCTACCTTTCAAGCTTATCAACAATCTTTTAATCCTGGAATCAGTTAACGTTAGCTCCATACTCCCTTGATCCTAAGGCGTGCATAAGGACAATTAAAACTAAAGCACAACATACAACTACATTCATAAAATTTATTTTAATTTAATCTTAGAATTTCAAGAAATAACCAATGCCCATAGAGGTATTATAAAGTTTAACAATATAAATTTTCTGTCTAGGGCATATACACTTAGACTTCATACATATGCTCCAAAATAGTAACAAACATATACTTAGGTTTAAGAACGCAAATTTGAATAATCCTTTAGTATAAAAGAAAATTTATAAATGAAAGACTAAATTTGTTCATAAGATTCTAACCTCAGATTATGGTTAGTTGGAAGCTTAAAATGGCTTCAAAACAGGTTCCTTTACTTCGGTATGACTGAAATTCTTGCTCAAATGGAGGTGATGGTGGCTGATTTTTATGGCTGCCTTGAAGAAGTTCTCTAAGTATTTTGCTTCAGCAAAGAAATGAGAAGAAGAGTGTGGGAACCGTGGAAGAAAAAGGAAGAAAAGATGAAGTCTTTGAAAAGAAGTGATAGAAACAATTATAGAGGAGACATGTTGAAGCATGTCACAGAGGAAATAAAGAAAATGAGGGTCAAGAGTAGTTGGAAAAGATATCCTTATGTCTCATCTAAAGACTTTAACACACATAATGCCAATATGACATTTTTGAGATTTATTAGAAGTTCTAAGGCTTTTTAGTAATCATACTAAATAAATATAGGAGAATTTTAGAAAATTTAAAAATAGATAAAAATAAATATTATAAAATAAATTTAAATGAAGCAATTTTTTTTTATACATTAAAAATTAATTTAATTACCTCAATACCCGTTAGGAGAATAACGGGTGTCACAGCTCTACCCCCCTTAAAGAAATTTCGTCCTCGAAATTTCAATTCTAGCAATACTAGTAAAAATTATGATTCCACTATGATTCCAATTCTGAGTCTAAACCGTTAATGTTATTTGTCCTCCAAATTTAAGTTATCGTATTTCCACTTATTTACTTGCATAATAAATCTTACTCCTAAATCCCTCAATAAGAGTATTTTTGACAAGTTTCAACTTATAACACCGTATAATAGTCTAAGAATCTGATCAGGCATACATATTGACCATATCATGATTCCAGTCCTTCATTGTCCATGGACTGTGATTTACAATCACATTTAAGGAGATTGCCAGAGAAATTTTATATACTTCATCTTTAGGTTCCTTTTCCTTTTTGAGTAAGGAAAAGTCAAATATATTTGATTTCATACCTCAACTAATAAACTAAAACATAATCATAAAACATATATCACAAACACTTATATTCAAAACCATACATTAAACTTATTCATAGAGATATTAAACGGAATCTCTGGTTGCAAACATACCCGACATATTTTTCATTAAACAGCTATCCTCATGGCACAAACATTCAATCCAAATAATATACTCATATTTCATATGGAATATCCCCATAACTGACTTTGGTACTTCCACATAATATTAACAGAATATTACACATTACAAACATGATACGGATACGTTTCGAGAGTACAAGGCACTCCGTATACCAGCTATCCATATCATGCATGCTTAGAGGATACAAAAACATCGATAAACAAAAGATCGGACCTTAAGAAGGATGCGTTTCGAGAGCATCAAGTACTCCGTATCCAGCCATCCCGGCATTAGGCTCAATGAATCTAAAAGATTGAACAACAACGTACCACAAGAAACACAGAATACAAGGCAAACGGTTATTCGTAACACACGAAATACGGACACACATGCCTACATGCCAAAGATAAAACAAAAAGATTACAGATGGAGATTCAAATCAATTGGCCGCTCCCGGCTTTCCCTTTCCCATTCAAGCTTGGATGTTGCAGTGTCGGATTCTGGATGTATGATTTGCATTTTATCTATCAATTCCTCAGCTGTTGAAGCAGTGACAAAGATTTGTCTCTCCGATTCTGTAGTGATGTTTTCTTCCACAGCGTAATCTAGAAATTTCAAAAGACCGTCATAAAAACCCTTTACGTTCAGCAGTCCCAAAGGTTTGGAATAAAAGCCCAACAATTGCCCACAAGCAACTATAAATATTTCCTCAAGAGTACCTAGACCACCAGGTAATGCTATAAAAGCATCAGAATTATAGATTATGTCTTTAAAATTTTTAGGGATACTCCTGACTCCTTCTCCCTTACCTATGGCTTCCTTACAAAGGTTTCCTTCAACTGGAATATGAGGCCAAATTCTTACATCAGTAGCGTCGCTAGACCTAGCTGCTAGTGCCATATTTACCATCATTTTTATACTACCACCCCCATAGATTATGTTAATCTTCTTGCGTGCTAGGACTTGCCCTAAGTGATTTGCACCTTCTAAATAAGCTTTATCTTTTCCAAGGCTGGAACCACAAAAGACACAGACATTCTTTATTTTCTTCGTGGACTGGGAGGTAGACATATTTGGTTTATAGAAGTGGTTGCTTAATGTCTGCTCCACTTAGACTTCGGGTTCTACATGAGATTTTAAAGATGAGAAATATACAAAAAGGGCTAAAGAGATAGACGAGTAGGTAATGAAAAGGTAATCCAAAGATTTAAACAAAATCTTGTGCGGATAAGAAAGTAAGATAAGGTGATTGATAGTTTACAGAAAATCTGATTCACTTTTTGAAAAAGATTAGACTCTAATTGTATAACTTTTGACAATTGAGAACAATTCGACAGAAGACCCTCATGACACAACTGTAGACTTTTTGACAAATATACACCAAGTCTAGAAATTTAATATAAACGACAAATACTGTAGAACTTTTGAAATTTGAGACACAAATCTTGAAATATCTGGATAAGCTTTTCAAAATTCAAACATATTACTGTACCGTATGTAACGTGTCTGATAAGATAATATATTTTATTATATATATATTTAAGAAAATCATAAATTAAATAAGATATTAACACTTACTGTATCAATCTAATAATCACAATTATTTCAAACACAAAAGCAAATATTTTGAGTAAAAGAAAAACACAAACTGTTGAACATCAGCTAAAACTGCTTCAAATAAGTAAAGACTAAATAACCTTTATAGAGCGATGACTTATTCCCCATCCAGTTTTCTTATGGCTTGGCAAACAGGATCTAAAAATACCATATTCCTGAGGCGTTGTCTTTCTGTATAAAATTTAGGCCAGAGTTTAAAAATAGCTCCTTGAACATATCCACTAGGGTGACCGTGGAGAGGAGGATGGATGCTATCCAAGTTCTCATTTGAAAGTCCTTCCCTACAAAACCTTATTTTATCCTCTCTATTCGTAGACATATAACCAGGTGAAGTACATTTACCGTTACAATTTTGTCTTCCACATTTGTTACAAGTGACCACGATGGCACGAGCTCTTCTTTTCATTGCACTACGACTGGTACCTGTTCCTGGTAAACCGACATCTTGACTAAAGTCACTCGGACGGATTTTCCCCTCTATTAACATTCTCACATCACAAGGGATGCCAAAACGCATAAGAATCCACAACCGAGTAATTCTAGCCTTGTATTTCTTTCTAAGAATCTTTTGGGAGAGTGATGGGAAATACTTTCTCAGGTGTTGGTACTTTGGGTCCATGATGAGATGAAAGAAGAGTAAATAGAAAGGAAAAATTAAGATAGTAAATTGCAGAATCCTAGAATTCCTTCTTCTTTTAGAAGAAAAGAAAAATTTCTAATGAAAAAGAAGTGGATTTGCGATTTAGAGAGAAAATAACAAATTAAGAGAGAAAAAGTGAACTCAGAGAAATAAGCTCCTATGCACAGTAAACGTATATGTAAACAATGATTAAACCACTGTATATGACACGTATAGAGACCACGTGGGAGAGACAGTGTGAATCAAACTGATTTAAGATTTGAACTAGGCCCAAATGTTCTAAGTTGAAAATGGTCAGGTTGTTTCGGGCCTTAACACATTTGGAACGAGTTAAATAACAAACATAAAATTGAAAACCAATTTGTATAAATCTTAAACCCAATTTAAAGCCCACTATAGATAAAGTTAACTATGAACAACAAATCTAATTTAACGACAACAAGGATCTTCCTGAATGATATTTAAAATCATTTCATAACAACATAATCTTCCAGCAACTCAAATAATTTTGTTTTAATCAAAACCTTATTGAACAATGCATACACCCATATGTTATTCCTAATACTCAACATCTATCAATGGATTCATCATCATTACTACCAAGGGTTTAGAATGCGACTAACCTTGAAATCAATACGATTTACGTCTTTCAACGTAGACCATATCAATGAACAAAGACACTTGATGTTACTACTTAAGAACATCTACAATCCCCACAATTCTACTCATACAATATATAATTTCCTCATATAACAAAACCTTAGGTAACCAAAAGATTCACTGATACACTTAAATACAATGTACGTAACGAAATATTCCAATTTTGAGATTCATGCATTCTAGACTTTACATAGTCTCAACAGACCAAAAGTCTAACATTTATCTCTCTCAAGATTCAATACCATGATTCCCAACTTATATCATATTCCTCAAATATATAGAACTTTTAAGAAAAGACATTGACACTTATGTGCTCCATCGAATCCACACATAATCATTACTTAGGTTTGAATCAATTACGAAAAATTTGGCATATCTATGCCAAACTTTAAAATCAATAAATCAAGCCTTATATTTCTTATTGTTTTTCACGAGACAAGAGGCTATTAAATCCTCGTATCTACACGAATTTCTCATCGTTTATATGAATTAGATATGCTTATAGATCCAAATATTATACGAATCTCTCATAAGCATTCTACTTATAAACTCATTCCATATAATTATCATTCCCTCATAACTATTAATACTTTCCTTCTATGTAATTATTGTACTCATATAATCATTAGTATTTTCATTCTATGGCCTTTCCATGTTACATCCTTCTAGACTGTATAAATCAATGTGAAGGTTCATTTTGATGATGACAATAAAAATTCAGCTTCAAAACCATCTCAAAAATATATTTTTTTAAAGTGGTGCTACACTCCCTAGGTTAACCGAACCTAGGCTCTGATACCAAAAATTCTGTAACGCCCCTATGTGGGGGTTAACAGTTTTTAATGAGATAAAATAAAAATAAATAATAAAAGTAAAACCTTAAAAATAAAATTTGCCCGGGACTTAAATGAAAACTCTTAACTCAAAAATAAAAATATAAACGACAATTAAACCACAGTTTTAATGTAGCACCTTAAATTTAATAATATAAACTGTTGTCATCATCATTTTATCCCTCAACACATTGTAATACAGTCACAGAAAGTAACAATTGATGCTTACATTATCATGAAGAACATTCTCAACAATTGAAGCAGTCCCAATGTAATATAGTTACATCACTTCCTCAACTATATTTCTCGTAGCCACCTCACACTTAGTGAGTCCTGAAAAGATATAAACATAAGGGAATGAGCAACACTATGCTCAGTAGAGAAAGCCATTACTCACCTCTATCATTACCACATTAAAATCTGCATGGTTAATAAGTTACATCATATTCCAGATTATGAGGTTTATTATGATCACATCTTATGGATACCGTAGTTAATCATTACCAAGTGTCATAATTACACATTTATACAAATATTACCAATCATCATTGTTCCTAGGTATCCATGTTAAATTGAGTATCACTCAACTCATCGAAACCCAAATGGGCGCACTTGATCACCCTATAAACATTCCAAGGGTGTTCCGGTGAGGGGACATCAAGCCCCGAGTCCTCACCAAATCGATTCCTGTACAGTGTGTTCTGGGACTTTCAACCCAAGGAAGCGTCATCGCCTTCCCCCTATTTTACCTTTTAGGGTATTCATGCCCAAGGACGTAACCGTCGCCCTCTTCATGTCTCACAATTTCTCTATATTGAATCATTATCAATAGAGTTAGTTTTCCTAACCATGCTTCTCAATTTATAACATGTGTAAATTCATTATGTTCCTCGCCGTACAATACAAGACGAGTCCATGTCATAGTTTCATATGTGATAATCATATAATATCAGTTCAACATAGATATATATATATTGCGGCAAAACAATCAATTTTAATTATATAAAAACCTCACAAAAGATGAGTAATAGAATCCCTACCTTTCAAGCTTATCAACAATCTTTTAATCCTGGAATCAGTTAACGTTAGCTCCATACTCCCTTGATCCTAAGGCGTGCATAAGGACAATTAAAACTAAAGCACAACATACAACTACATTCATAAAATTTATTTTAATTTAATCTTAGAATTTCAAGAAATAACCAATGCCCATAGAGGTATTATAAAGTTTAACAATATAAATTTTCTGTCTAGGGCATATACACTTAGACTTCATACATATGCTCCAAAATAGTAACAAACATATACTTAGGTTTAAGAACGCAAATTTGAATAATCCTTTAGTATAAAAGAAAATTTATAAATGAAAGACTAAATTTGTTCATAAGATTCTAACCTCAGATTATGGTTAGTTGGAAGCTTAAAATGGCTTCAAAACAGGTTCCTTTACTTCGGTATGACTGAAATTCTTGCTCAAATGGAGGTGATGGTGGCTGATTTTTATGGCTGCCTTGAAGAAGTTCTCTAAGTATTTTGCTTCAGCAAAGAAATGAGAAGAAGAGTGTGGGAACCGTGGAAGAAAAAGGAAGAAAAGATGAAGTCTTTGAAAAGAAGTGATAGAAACAATTATAGAGGAGACATGTTGAAGCATGTCACAGAGGAAATAAAGAAAATGAGGGTCAAGAGTAGTTGGAAAAGATATCCTTATGTCTCATCTAAAGACTTTAACACACATAATGCCAATATGACATTTTTGAGATTTATTAGAAGTTCTAAGGCTTTTTAGTAATCATACTAAATAAATATAGGAGAATTTTAGAAAATTTAAAAATAGATAAAAATAAATATTATAAAATAAATTTAAATGAAGCAATTTTTTTTTATACATTAAAAATTAATTTAATTACCTCAATACCCGTTAGGAGAATAACGGGTGTCACAGTTATACAAAGTATAGTAGGAGTGGGCCAGGCTCAACAGCACAAAGTTGGATAGCATTCAACTATAAGCAATTTTATTATTACTATTATTGTTAGTGTATTTGTGTGTAAGAAGGAGAAATAAAGGCTATAATTTTTGGAAAAATAAAGAAGAACTTGAAATATCGAAATATTTTTTTTAAGGATTTTATTTGTCGTCACTTAAATAAAGTTTGCTAACAAGTTTAATGGTAAATTATCCTAAGATATAACAAACTTTTTAATACAATATCTGACAGCAATATTATATTCTAAAACAAGAATGAATTCTGTGAATTCCTTTGGAGATTTAATAATGACAGGGGTATTATTTTATGAATAGACATAACTGATTCAATCATGCAGCTATTCACATAAAATTATCTCTTTGTATAATGTCGAAACTGTTACAATGAATATATCCATTGGTAATAAACATTCAGATTTGAGTGAAAATACACAACAAATAAATGCACCCGTTCGAAACAACACAACAATTGGCTATTCATGGGTGGGCATCGCAGTGCTATCATTTGGGTGTCGCGGTGCCATTGCTGAAATCCCTAAGTGAAAGTGTTGGTTGCAGTTTTTTAACTTGGCAACCCTCCATGTTGATTCTAAATATATTAAAAATATGTATTTTCATACAAACTTATGTGATCTTAATCTCTAATACTTGAGAAAGACATATTATAATCTCTAACATCATCATCATCATCATCATTAGTCTTTGTATTTTTGTAACTTGAGCTTTTTAATTGTGCCAAATTATCACTTAATTAAAACGTTGAGAGTTTCTTCCAAATTGATGAATGATTTTAAGTTTTAAAAAGAAAACCTCTTGCACCTAAAATGAGTACTTCGACCTTTATATGACTCTTTCTTTAAAAAAGTTCACATAATGTCTAAATTTTAACACGTGTAAAGAATTTAGAGGCACTCTACAACACTTTGTTAAATTTAGGTTGCAAGTGCTAAAATTTAAAATTTTGAAGATAACTTATAAATTGTGAAAGATCTATATTTGTGTAAAATAACATTTTCCATGTGTTCACACACATATGGAGAAAGAGCTAATTAACATTTTTTAATATAGTCATAGTAAATAGCGTATTTTTAAAAAATTAAAGAAGAATAATATATCTTCAGTAAATAATTTATTTACAATGCATATTTAAGGTAAATTAACCTTATAATTATTGTTTGTAAATAAACATATTTACTGTAAATACCGTATACATCCTAAATACCTTAAGATATGTCCTTATTATAAATATTTATTTAAAAAGATCATCACGTATAAAAAAAAATATATGCAAACACACGTGCGTAATTATGTATATTGGAGGAGTCATTTTTTGGATAGAGTAGAACATAATTAGCGCAATATATACCAATGATGTGCTTAGAAATTGACTTGGCACTTATCAATAATGCAATACAGACAAATATTTTAATTCCAGCTCAAGTAACACCAATATTTGAGTCAACAAGATCTCAATTCTCAAGCTTTTGTAGGTCCACAACCAAAATTAAAAAAAAATCCACCACCTCTAACTAGCCCAAGAAGCTTTTTAGATTTACAAAAAAGAGATAAGAGAGAAATGCCTCTTTCAGTCACTCTACTCTCAACATGCCTAAAAGAGAACAAGAAAGAACAAGGATAAAACAGCAAGCACAATTATTCTTTCCCCTCTCACAAGCTAGACTGATATACAAGAAAGAAATTTAGTTTCTCTAGTGGCTACTCAAGAAGGAACCTATTAGTAAGTATCTGTTGTTTAACCATCATATCTTTATGATAAAGTAATTTTAATCAGATCTAACGGTTAAAAACAGAAGCCTATCGGGTCCCCACTGAAGAAAGAACCTAAGAGAAAAAACAGATATAGATGCTAAGGAAGTGTAAAACACACACACCAAAAAAGGAAGATAAAAAGCAGACAAGCATATGATAGAGAATTAAGTTAGAGCATGGAAAAACTCTATTTGTAGTTGGAATTTGCTCTTTGATTGGGGGTGGAAATTGGGTATTTCCTTGCATTCTTAACTATTTTGGTAAGAGCCGCTTGACCAAGATCAAGGCCACAAACATCAGCCAAACGAATAAGATAAAGGAGAACATCTGAGAGCTCCTCTTCTAGGTGTTCCTTGTCATCAGAAGTCCAGTTAGGAAGTCCTTTTGCAACTTCACCTTTCCATTGGAATATCTCAGAGAGTTCTCCAACTTCTCCAACCTGCGTACAAAAAAAAAAAAAAAAAAGAAAGAAAAAACATCATATAATATGTTGACAATAAAAGGATAATCAATAAAAAAGAACCAAAAAAAATTGAACAATTTGGTTTGAGAATTATTACAAGTGCTAGAAGGAGATTTCTTGGACTGTGGAATTGATCCCATCCTCTGACTTCAGCAAACTCTGCAAGCCTGTCTCTGAGTTCATGAAGTGAAACATCCCTGGAAGTTGTTGTGGAACACTCACAAGACTTTTCCATCTCTCTTTTAAGTTAAGTTGTGGCTCAACTTGTGTTATGCATGGCCAAATTTAAAGGGAATGGAGCGAGAGAAAGAGAGGGATTTTGATGGGTCTTCTTTTTTTATTTTTTGGGAAAATGCTTTATTTTTGAAATTTAATTGGACTTTTGGGTCTAGTGGGGGGCACTTAAGAGTTCCCTCAATAATCATGTGAAGTATGGCAAAGATGTCTCCATCTTTTCATCTGTGACTTGAAATCACTCAACCCACCACATGAAAGTTTTATTTTTACTAGGAATATGGACCTCAATTGGCCCATAGCCCCCCTCCAAATTGGCTCTCAGCTCACCTCTATTTATCCTTCTTCATAGAATCTAGTGTCAAATCCTCTATTCGAATCTAGCCATGCTCTTTTGGCCATGTAGGAATCATCCTCCCACCTGATTATGATGAAGTGGTGGATTTTTTGACAAAAGGGTTTTTTTTTTTTTAGATATATTTATATTCCTTAAGAATCCTGCACAGATTTTGTATTGTGGAATCAATAAACAAATAATTATTATTATTTTATTATTATAAAATAATCATTATTGGATTTGCAGTGCCATAAGATCAACCAAAATCTGCAAATCCACAAGTTGAGGGATCTAGTCCCCTGCATATCTTGTGTGATGTTATTTCTTAGCAGCTCCATTCTGCTGCTTTTTTTTTTTTTTTCCCTTAATTCTGTAAACTTAGCATGATTTAGAAGATTTCCTTGAAGCATTTTTCACTGGCCTTCATTTCCATATGCTTTGCACGTTGGCCTGCACCTACTTAGTTGTCGGTAGGCTGAGCCCTCTTCTTTATCCTTTCTCTCTATATATACACAAATATATATCTATATATCCATCCACCTATACAAACAACACACAGATTACAATTGCATAATGTAGAATTACCCTTTTGTCTATATCTCAAAAGGGTCAAGAGAAAGCTTAACAAAAAAAAAAAAAAACTTCAAAACAAGCCACAGAAACTTGGGTTTTTGTGCCCTTTTAAATTTAAAGACTTTAACAATTTTTACACAATGCTAAATTTTGAGGCCAGATTTATATAAGGTCCAAAGAAATTTTCCATTGTTGCTATCACAGTCATATATACTTTCTGACTAAATTGGCAACTAACACTCTTGAATCTGTTTTCATATGCCCTTTATGACACCCACCCTTGTCGGGCATTCCAAGAACGATTTTTATACGTAATTTCCAAATACCAAATTTCTGTGGCAGCCTAACAGCACTTGGGGCCCCAACTTTTAGATCCTTCTTTACACCTGTGAGTTTTTGTGGCAATTGAGAATTATTCCTCATCATGGTGGGATGATGCACATATTTTTTTCCTCATAACATGAAGGGTCAATTGCACAATACAACCTGGAAAACATGCAAATCAGAAACTCAGGGTTCGTTTGGCAATGTTTTCAAAATAGGTGAAAATGTTTTTATTTTAAAAAATAAATTTTTTTTAAGAATTGTACTAAAAGTATTTTTAAAATTTTGGCCTCAAAAGATGTATAAAAACAATTTCAAGAATTCTCAAAACGATACCAAATGGGGCGTTTATATAGTCATTGACTATCTTTAACTCACCATCCTTTTTTTTACACACACTCTCTCAAGGACCTTTATTTTTGAATATTATAATTATGGTACCACGTAATTTTTGATTTAGCTAATTGGTACTTTTGCATGCTTATAATCCCATAGGGGTACCTTATAGTTTAATAAAATGTTATCTGGACATCTCAAAGCCGTTTTTTAAGACATGGAATGTGTTTTATGTCAGCCTAAAAACGTAATTAAAGAGGAAAAAGGAAAAAAAAAGGGAAGTATTTCGTTTTCTTTACGATTCTAAATCTCTTTACTTGCCTCACCTTCTTAGTTCAATCGCATCCCCGCTCCCCGATCAATTTTTTTGGCTCTGCTCTTGATGGAGTTCTAGGTGTTGTTGTCTGAGCATGCTCACTGTGGTGGTGGGATGACTCAAACCCATAAGCACTCTTTGGCTAAGATTCAGAGCACTTTATGACTTTGCATGATGTTGTTTGGCGGTGGACTATCCAACTTTTGCCCAACGTTTTTCCTTTTCCATCGTCCATTTTTGGAAGAACATCATGACCCCAATTAAAACTTTCTGGTGGCCACTGGCCAACCGACCTCTTGCACTACTAGTCCTATAGGAAACTCTTATCTTGGATAGAAAGACAAGGTTGGCAAAAAAAACTTTCCTGCAAAAAATGAGGCTCTCAAGCTAATGGTACCACAACTTTGGCAACTTTCAGTCAAAAAATAGCCAAAAGAGGACAGCCAGCTTTGTTCCCATCTATAACCATTTTAAGTAGCAGTGTCAGAGAGAATGTGCTTTACCTTGTTCCACTTTCATTGTCTACTCAATGAGCCACTTTGGAAAATATAACATTCTCTAAAATCCCATATTGAGAATGTTTCGGGATATTATTGTTGTTATTATTATGATTTGAAATATGGAGCGTGGCTATTTTCTAGGTAATAGACACTAGCCCTTTTAGCTAGGCTTATGGAACAGATAAGCATTAAGCAATGTCCCTCATGGAACCAACAATTGGGGATCAATATGATTATAGGGTTATTCTATAATAAAGTACATTTTAGAATATAATCCTTAATGAAAATCTTATCCTGAAAATATTAAATAACACGTCAGAATTTTCTATCTAATCTCTAACTTCTAAGCTAAAAAAAAAAAAAAAAAATTACTAATATGGTCTTGCAATGAATGTTTAGAAGAGAGACAACTTTCTTTTAAGATTACATCATTTGGTAATTTATAGCTCTATAATTTTCATAGAAGAGATTAGAATGAAGTCAAGTAAAACTTGCACAGCCAAATATCTTCTCAACTGAAAAGATCCTACTTTTGTAATTCTGTCTTCTTCCTCGATCATAGTAGTTTTTTGTGCCGGTGAATAAACGTAGCTTTCACATTAATAGGTCGTCTGAGAACACATAAACAAACTATAAGAGTGAATAATTATAAATATTGTATACATGTTTTATTTATTTTTGTTCTTCTTTGTTTTCCTTAATGCTCTGGGACAGTAGAAAATAGGGTTTTTTATTATTATTTTTTAATCTCTAACATATATAATGTTTTCCAGGTACTGGAACTATAGACCGGCCTTTGGCCTTATGGAAGGGATTTCATAATTTGCCCATTGACGTAACTAACTTGGAGATGACCATGATAATTGGAGCAGCCTGGAAAAAGTGGACCAGCTTTGAGAGAACCGTTGATTTGTGCCACAAAAAAGCCAGGTCCATAATAACAAATAATGCTGATAGGACTAATTAGAAAGGATTGTGGAACAACCAAACGTTGTAACTTCAACCATCATTCTTGTGCAGTTGAATGTGGTCACAAACGGTATTATTTTTATGTACTGTTAGCTGATATATCCTTGCTAGAACTAAGCTTTATTTTTATGCCATAAAGAAGACGTGCCAACTTATTGCATGTTCTTCATTTGTTGCTCTTCCTTGGAAAGAATGGCCCTTCTTTTTTACTGTTTCAAAGATAGCATCCATTAGAAGAAGTGGAGTATGAGGTGCCCGGTGAAGCTCATGTGAGTGCAGATTAACGGGCTGTTTAAGAACGTAGTTTTAAACTCTTTGGTTAAAATTCAAATTTTATGAAAGAAAACTCTGTAACAAAGTTGGTTGGAATGACAATTTTGTGGTTTGAACGACGTTGCTAAATAGCCTAAGATTATGTTTCATTCTTGCTTTACAAGTAATGGAATTTTGCAGAGTTGGATAGAATAATAATATTGCAGTCACACATGTTGATTTTTGTTATGTTTCAATAACAAAGTAAAATAGAAAGGAAAAAGAACAGATGAAGTAATCACATGTTTAATAACAGATATTATGGCTATTGAGTACTTTTCAAGAGATCACCTACTCCAAAGCTAGGTTCCTTGCCATGGCAGCCTCTTTTTGGTAAAATTGTCATGAACCAGAAGTTTGTGTTTTTTCCCTTCAAGATGCTGCTTGAAAGAGTGCTCATCAATGCACCAAATTCGACACAACTTGCAGTGCAATCTCTGCCAATCAGCTGGGGCATCTCCGTGGCCTCTTGCCGCGCTCAAGTTCTTCAATTTAAGAACCTTAGCCTTGTGCTTCCTTCCTTCCAAGTGCATCTTCAGCAAATCCTCATTCATGCATGGAATCTTGCAGACCTCGCACCACCGCCGTTGCCTGTTCGCCAATTCTTGCAGTTGAGCCTGGTGCTTCTGGCCATTCATGTGCTGCTCAAGATTGAAGTCACTTGAGCACTCCACATTGCAGAGCTTGCAGTGCAATCTATGATCTGTTGGACTACTTTCAGACATTTGATCTTCATTAAAATTTCGCTGTTTTTCGAGTACTAGTGGAACTTGAAAGATGCTAGAAGGTTCTTTTCTTTTTGTTCCTGATAAAATAGTACTCGGGCTTGGATGCTCAAGTAATTCTTGAAGTTTAGCGTGGTGCTTTTAACTAATCAGGTGCTGCTCGATATTGAAGTCGCTTGAGTACACTAAATTGCAGAGCATGCAATGTATTTTATGATCATTTTGAGTGTTTTCAGGCATGGGATTTCCATGAAAAGATTGATACTTTTCAACTTGTGGTAGAGTTTGAAGGATAGTAGTACTAAATGGTTCTTTTCTCTTTGTTTCTGGTGTCATATTACTTCAACTTGGATGCTCTAAAATGGAAATGAGATTTGAAGATTGCACCTGGTAGTAAAAATCATGGCATTCAATCACTTGATGCAAATCCCAAGTTGTAGAAAGACTAGCGTGTTTGGTTCGTAGATTTGAATCAAAGTTTGAACCATTTAACTATCGTATATTTTCTCACAAAAATTTAAATTTTCGTTCAAACTTTCTGATCAACTTATGAACCAAACGGGTTTTCATTTCAACATCAAAAGAATTCATCCTATTATGCAACATTGAGAAGATCCTCACACGGCAGTTCACTTTTAAAGAAATAAATGTAAAAGATGAAAATGTTATCAAGTGAGGCCTAATCAGTGACAGAGCTATGTTTTACTCAGCGGGACCTCAAGTTTCGAAAGTTTTCTTTTTAAAATTTTATTTATGCCCAAACTGAAGGATCAAAATCATAATTACTCCCCACTAAATAAAAACTATAATTGTGTTTCCGATTAATAATAGAGAATTTTAACTGTGCCCCAGCTATCTTGTTTTATATTTCATATTGTGCCATCATTGAAAAAAAATTTCTTGCTCTACCACTAGGCCTAATGGATTTAGAGAACATTGGCAATGATCAAGAATGAAGAAGCAATCTGTAAAAAAAAAAGGGGGAAAAATTACCTGCAAAGGGGTAAGATCTTTGAGCAAGTCATCATATGGTTTCAATTGTAATGCTAATTTCCTCCTATATGCCAGCTCCCTCTGGATTGCAAGCTCCACAGACATTGAATCTTGATCCCACATATCTGCCATTTCTTTTGCTTCTTACTAAGTTCTGCACTATTTTACATACTAATTTGGCATACAATTTTCAAGAATATTCTCATAAAACAACTTTTTTTATTTAATGTAAAATAATGACAAGAAAAAGGAAATGAAAAAATTATATCAAAACATTTTACTAAATGCAAAAAAAAAAGAAAAAGACCTTGCATTCAGTGCCTCTGGGCATGAGCTATAAATAACTTTTTTTTTCCCTGGAAAGACTAATAATTAATAGCATAAACAGCTGCCAACACAACAATTATTGTTTACCAAAAGAGTGCCATAATAGTTAAAACTAAGATTGTTGAAGTAGAAAAATGTAATTTTTAGACAAGGAAGACGAATTACCCAAAAAAATGGAAAGAAAAGGATTACAAATACAAAGGCTTGCTTACTCTTCTGTAGATGATCAATGAACTACCATTAGAAATGAGGTTTTTGGGTCACTTTGTCTCTAGAGTTGAAGCAGAAAAACACATGTCTATGTGTGTGTGAGAGAGAGAGAGGTGTTTAAAGGCATGGCAAGATGACCGTTAAAGGGACAATAATCCAGTAAGGGACATTACTTCTGGGGATTTCTATAATTTACCTGTTTTTTCCTTCAATTTCAAAAAGATACCATTTATTTTGAAGTCTTGTATTTTCTGACGGAAAGTTCTTTTTTTTCAATCAAATTACAGTTAATAGATAAATTATAAATCGATATATTTTCTCCGTCATCGCTTGACTTTGACATACAAAGTACCCTTGAAACGAATGAAATACAAAAAATAAGAGAAAATAACCAAAAAAAAGGCAGAATAGCACAAAAAATTTTCTTCCCATTGAATAAAAAATCGATATATTATTAGACCTCTTTCACTATATTGAATAAAAAAAAAGATATTAAATTTGATGGTTCCTTAATTCAAATTCTGAAAAAAAAAAAGAAAAAAAGAGGAGATATCTTCAAGGACCGATATCTGGCTGTTTCTTTGAAAACCATAAACACTAATTCACAACCAAAAATCCTTTTTTCTTTTTTCTTTTGGTGTCTCTGCCGTTGTGTTTTTGTTTGAGACAAAATAAGAAAAAAAGCAAATTAATCTCATAACAAGACCAAAATCTCAAGAAAACTGCTTTTATTTCATCATCAAAACTGAATATACATTTTGTACTTTTATTGAATGATGAATGGACTGTATACAATAAGAATGGCCAGCAACATCTGCTGCTTTAATTTTGTATGTAACTATGTATAAACTTGAACATCTAAGCACTATGGAGATCTCAAAAAAAAAAAAAAAAAGATTAAAAATAAAAAAATCTTAAAAATCCTTATAATGATCATTACAATAGAGGAGGAGAGCCACAATTAGAATTGAAATCCTCTTGGCCTTTGGACACAATCTTCACAAGCATAGCCAAAACCTCCTTCATGTTAGGCCTAGCCTGAGGATTCTCAGCTGTGCACTTTATGCCAATCCTCAGCAACTCACACATCTCCTCTACCCCCTCAAGCGAAAACATCCCGGATCCCATCACCGACACTGGAATCACCGCCCTACTGAACCCTCCGTGGCCGCTCCCCATCACCCGCTTGGCCCATTCCACCAAGCACTCCTCCCCTCCATCCACTGCCCGCCTTCCTGTGGCCAACTCCATCGCCAACACGCCATAACTATACACGTCGCCTTTTGTTGTGGCCTGCCATGTCTGGCCATACTCGGGCGCCACATATCCAATAGTTCCGGCCACCATTGTGCTGACATGGCTGTCACCAACGTCTACAAATCTCGCCAGGCCAAAGTCGGTGACCCTGGCCTTGCCAGTCTTGTCAAGCAGAACATTGCTCGCCTTCACATCACGATGGACTATTGAGGGGCAACATTCATGGTGAAGAAAAACCAAGGCTCTGGCTACATCAATGGCGGCGTCTATTCTTCTTTTCCATGTTAGTCTTGTCCTGTTCGGTATTAGGTCTTCTAAGCTTCCTCCTTCCATGTATTCATAGACAAGAATCTTCTCTAATCCATTTAGACACCAACCATAGAGTGTGACAAGGTTTGGATGAGGCCAACCAAAGCCATTCCCACTTAGTACCTCCATTTCAGCTCGGAACTCCTTTTCGCCTTCTAGTCCATCTCTCTGCAGCTTCTTCACCGCCACTTCTCTCCCATCTGGGAGCATTCCTCGGTAGACTGTTCCAAACCCGCCCTTTCCAATGATCCTGCTCTCTGAAAAGTTGCCTGTGGCTTTCAAGATGTCGGCATGTGTGAAAGCTGTTTTATCTAGGCGAATGACCTTAACAGCGCCTGAAAACCATGGGGACGAACAGCCTGAGCTTGAGGCGAGTTCACAGTCGTGTTTTGGGTCTGGCAACAGATACCCTTCTGCCTCAACAGGACCTTTTTTCGCTGAGCAGCATATCAATGACACAACTCCACATATTAAGAAAGACAAAACTACGGCTAGGAAGACCAAGAATGGAGACGACTTTGCAGCCTCTTTGGTCTCTTCGTTTGTCTTGTTTGAAGAATTCGAGGAGTCTCCAATGAACTTTGGAAGCTCCAAGAGTGGATTCCCAAGGTAAGAATCCATCTCAAAAGTTGCCAATTGCCCAGTAGCAGGAACTATACCAGTGATGAGAGGATTGTATGAAATATTGAACTTGTTTAGCTCAGTCAAGTTGTTCAAACTAGTTGGGAAGTCACCAGAGAAGTTGTTATAGGACAAATCAAGATTCAGCAAGCACTTGAGATCCCCTATCTCTTCAGGAATTTCACCAGAAAAGTTGTTCCTAGTGATGTTCAAAACCATAAGTTGCAAATTCCCAATCTCCTTGGGGAGTTTCCCATTCAGCTGGTTACAACCGAAATGCAACATACTGAAATTTTGCATTTTACTGATATTAGAAGAGACTTCACCAGTCAATTGATTCCCACTCAGTTGAACGTAGCCAGAAACTTGAAATATTCTAACCGTTGAACCAGCAACACAAATAGGGTAAATTCCAACACCCTTGAGCAATCTATCCCACATGCTTCTACAAGTCTTCCTTGTAAGTATAGTGTAGGCAAAACTAAATGGAGGGTAGTCTGCTGGGATCCACCTCATCATAGTCAAACACTCCCCAGAGCCGGCGATGATCCTGTCAGTCTTTCGGTTATTCAGTTCAAAAGTTGGGGCGGGATAATTACCTATGTTGGTCAGTTCAGGAGGCATCTCCCCGGAGAGGTTGTTGTTGGCAAGGTTAAGCCACAACAAGCTAGAGCAGTTTCCCAACTCTTTGGGGATTTGGCCTGTGAGTGAATTGTTTGCAAGCATCAACCACAAGAGATAGTTTAGCTTTCCAAAAGTGGATGGGATTGACCCACTTAGGCTGTTGAATGAGAGGTCCAATGCTTGAAGTTTTGGACAGTTTCCATACTCAATTGGGATTGTGCCATTGAACTGATTGTGGGCAAGGAATAAGAGTTCCAAGCTTGGCATTTCTGATATCTCAACTGGTAAAGGACCTGAGAAGTTGTTGAAACTAAGGTCTAATCTTGTGACATTAGGCAGGCTTAGAATTCCTGAAGTTTTTATCCCGCCTTTGTAATTGTTGCTATGCAAAACCAGAAACTTGACTTGCTTAAATTTTCCGAAAATTTCCTGTATGTCCCCTCCAAATCTGTTCTTGCTCAAGTCCAAGAAGGCCAATCTTTTCAAGTCCAAAAGGGTTTCTGGAATGTTGCGAGAAAACTTGTTGTCACCCAAGAACAGAGCTTCTAGGCTTGAAATGGTCCCGATCTCGGGCGGGATTTGTCCAGTGAAATTGTTTCCCCACAGATGCAAAATGACCAAATTCTGGCAGCTAGAAATCTCCCCTGGCACCTCGCCCTCAAACTTATTCTCCGAGAGGTCTAGAACCTGCAAGCTACAATTTGGAGCGAAGATGGAACTCAAAAGGTTCCCGGTGAGGGAGTTTTCGGAGACTGAAAACTCGAGGAGCCGCGAAAAGCCCTCCCATAGCTCCCCACTAAACTTGTTTGAGCTCAAATCCAGGTACTTCAAATTCAAGCACCCATCAAAGGACTTGTCAATGCCGCCGGTGAAGTTGTTCGAGGACAAATTTGCAACGACTAGCTTGCCACAAATCGATGGAAAAGTGGACTGAATTTCTCCCCTAAGCCTGTTAACAGCCAAATCAAGCACTTCCAACTGGTCCAACCCAGTTAAATTGAACTCGCCTTCAATAATGTTGTGGGAGAGATTGAGGTGTTTGAGGCTCCAGGCGCGGCGCAAATCCTCGGGAATCTCCCCTCCGAGTGTGTTCTCGGAGAGGTCGAGATGCGTCAGGGCAGTGAGAGATGAGAAGTTGGTGAATATGGGACCAGTTATGGAGCTCTCACCGAGAGAAATCCCAGAAACTCTGCTGTTGTTTTCAGTGCAAGTTATTCCTGGCCATTGACATGGATTTGAGTTCTGCAAATTCCACTCTGAATATCTCCCTTGATTCACTTGGTTGTGCTCTTGGAGAAACTCTTTCAGTTCTATAAGAACTTCTCTGTCTGTTTCAATAGAATCTCCTGTTGAAACACCACCTGCAAGAGAGAGAAAAGAAAGAAAGAAAATTTTGAGTCAAAACAGAACAGAAAAAATCTTCCTCGAGAAACACCCACAAAATATATATATCTAATAACCAAACAGCTTTTTGAGAAATGCCAAGAAGGATTAAAAAGGAAACGTAAACAATGAAAATAAATATACCCAATTGGCCATGAACGTTTTGAGAAAGGTTTGAGCTTGAAAAACACAGAAATTAAAAAAAAAAAAAAACTTTTTTTTTTGGAGTCATGGGTTTTGATTGGTACCTGTAACAACGAATGAGAAGGAGAAAAAGAATAATAACAGGACCACCATTAACAAGGAATCACTGCTTTTCTCATTAGACATAGAATGGTTTTGCCAAGCTTTTCTGGGTTTGATCATTTTCTTCTTCTTCTTCTTCTTCTTCTTCCTCCACTTTTTCTCCTTCTTCTTAATTCTGCAAAAGATTTTTTTTTTTTTCTCTTCCTTTCTTTTTCTTTGTTTGCTCAGCTGCTAAACTTTTTCCATGAAGAACAAAATTGGCTAAAAAAAAAAAAAAAAGAATAAAAGAATGACTCTGAATATTCAAAATATGACAAACTCTTTCTAACCAAATGGTTCTCAACTTTTCTTTGCCTTGTTCTCTTTTTTTTTTTTCTTTTGTTGTGAAATGAAAAAATTGAAAAAAAAAAAAAGAAAAGTCAGTAAAAAGAAGTGATTTATTTTTTGGAGAAAATAAGATTAAAATTGTTGCTTAACAGTGTCTACCTCTTACTTCTGTTCCTAACCAATATAATTAGTAAGGAGAAGAAGAACGAGGATGTTTGAGTAGAATATGGGCCGGTCGAGCCGCCCATATTGACCGGTTGCTCGAACCGGTTTGGCGTTTTGACCCGGAGAAAAAATAGTGTTTGTCTAGTCTATGCATTTCACGTTGATTTTGGAATTCTAGAAAAAGATTAATCTGCCAACGGCTTTTTTGAAGAATATTTATTTTTACAGTCCTGGTTTTTTATTTTTATTTTATTTATTTCAATCTTGCTTAAAATTACGATTCTAGTGTTTGTTTTCAAAGAGATGTTGTAAAAGCGTAAAGAAAAATTTAAAAAGAAAAATGCCTAATTCAAATTCCATGTTGAATTTAGTGTTATTTTATCTGCAATCAATTATTTTATGTAACATGATGTAAATATTACAAAGTTTATAAATATTAGTGCCCTTTTAATGGTGGGATATCGTTAGTGTCCTTTTTTTTTTTGGGAATTTATACTTAATAATATTGTGCAGAAATTTATTCGTATTTTAATGATCTTAATAATTCTTGGTTTTGCTTTAGTCAAAGAAAAAGAAAAAACCATATAGAAATAAGTGGAGAAAGGTTAGGATATATTTTCATACGTTATGAAAAAATTCTCATAAATTTAAATGAAAAAAAATACAAGATCCAATATGAATACCCTCATCAATAAGAATGGAGACAGTTAAATTAAAATGTGATTGTGCTTGAGCAAAATTCGATGAAAAGCCGGTGTTTGGGAGAAGAGTTCAAACTAAGAGTTAAAGAGTGTTTGGCAAAACCAATTCTAAGGAAAACTTTTAATTGTTATAGTGTAAAGCTTTCATATGCTAATATTTAGAAAAAAGTGAGTTCAGTGTAAAGCTCTCACATTTTATAATTTTTAGTATATAAGTTTTAGTTCTAATCATGTTTTTCAAGCATTAGCACTCAAATGCTGTAGTATTTGAGAGGTACTATAGTTCATTTTTATATTATATTATATTATATTATATGAGAATTTTATACTGTTTATGTTTTTAAAAAATGCTAAATAAATTTAGAGGAAAAAAAAAAGTCTTGCTGGTATTATCGGTTGGTAAATTTTGTCATAGGATCCATGGGAAAGTACGGACAAAAAGAAAAGGAATATCTAGGAAAATTCCAAAAGGCCCACATGTGGCTTTGGAATTCAATGGAAAAAGTTTCACATATTTGTGGCTTTCATACCTAAAACCAGATTGAAGAAATTTCCGCCAAAGCTTATAAACTTTGAAATTTCTGCAAAGGCTAAACATTGGTTGGCTTTTTTTTTTTTTTCCAACAAGTACTGGAACTGTGGATGAAAGTTAGAATATTCATCTTGGGGTGTATTTTAATTTGTACATGTAAAATTGGCAAACACGTTTTTTTTTTTTGTTTTCAAGAAAAATTCTACCAAGTTATTTCTTTTTTTAACCTTTTTCTTATCACAATATTTTTTATGTGCTGGTGATATATATATATTTTTTTACAGTTTGAAGCTAGTAATTAAAAACTGAATTTACATTTAGATTACATCTAGAGATATATCTCTTGGCATGATTTTGTTACTTTGACTTAGAAAATATTAATTTATCTTGTGTTTAATAAGTCGGTTATAACAAATTAGTTTAAACTAAATAAAGCTCTCAATAGTTATAACAACAAGCAAAAAAGCTACAGCAATATAAAGCTCTGATATATTTGGTACTATGTTTCCAACCAATTGAGGTTTAAACTAAGGTTTTCAGACACTTTATAGTTAATGCACATAGAAGGCCAGTACCATTTTGTTCCTTGCGTTACAAGTAAGTTTAGATTTGTTAAGGATCAAAAAAGTGCGGCTAAAAAGACCTGGGTTTTTATGCTGAATTGCAATGCAAGTTATTAGTTTTCTTCCAATAATTTGCTATTCATGACTCTCTTTTCCAAATAATTTTCTATTTTCAAAAGGCTTCCAGTCATAGGTCCTAAAACATAGTCAACTCAAGACCGCTAATATTACTTTTTCCCCCCTACTTTTTATCTTTTTTTTTTTTCCCCAAATGGCCAATTGTTTGATTAAGACGACAAAGACCTTATTTTTTTTTGAAGGAAAAATAAAAAAAAAAATTTCAAAAAAAAATGCTTATCACATTTATCAGAATCATGGCTGCCCTATAACTACTAAAATAATGTCCATTGATTAAGCATTATAATTCATCTTTCCTTCAAAGAAAACAAATAATGTTTTTAATTACGTAATGAAATAGTTGATGGAGTTAAATGGATTTCTAAGCGGCCTTAGTACAATTTGAATTTTCCAAAGGCTACCGTAAATTACAAAATGCCCATTATGCCTGTTAGTCGTGGGGCCCCACTGAGTATTTTTGTTTTTCAAAGTCACCTTTAAAAATTTGTTTTTTCACTTCAAAATAATAATTATTTTTTAGTACAGTCCTCATTGAGATATGATTTTTTTTTTTTTTTTTCATATTCGTCCTGATTGAACCGTACACGGTACACTTTTTTATTTTTTCTTGTATGCATCGTGAAAAAAAAAAAAAAATTATACCCCTTGCTTGTTGAAGTAGAAGTCTGGCTATTAGTTTGTCTAATCAAGGAATACACTCACATATATATACATTATACATATGGATTTTTTCTACTGTCCTCACTGATACTATACGTCCACTATAATATATATAGCATGAGAAATGCAAAATGAAAGTAATGTAATGGAATACAGACATTATTTTAATGTAACATAACTGTTAATTTACATAACACGATCATTAGAAAAGTGTAACACCAAGAAATTCGATTATGGAAAACTATTGTTACACTTTTAATTTAGTTATTTAACGTAACACGGACATCAGAACAATGAAATGATAGTTAAACATGCATCAATTTCTTGGTCTTGTACATTTTCAATTGAGTGCTCTCTTAAATAACTGTTATGCTACAATTCTTATTCTATATACTATAATGAATGTATAGTCCTTTTTGAGGACCGTAAAAACATCATATATATATATATATATATACACATCATATATATATATATACACACACATATGATGTGTATATATACACTCGAACGCAGGCATATCCCACATGATATATAATTACTGTGTATCGAACAACTACCTAGTACAACGTTCCCCATTAATTGTCTACCAATTACCATCTACTCTTTTAAATGTTGTATTAAACCACAAGTCATCATAGCTAATTCCATAAATTTTTTTTAGGGAATTCAGTAGCTACGCAATTAAGTAGCTACTTAATTCTATACGATCATATTTAATTTGCCAACATCTTTAATCAATATTTTACCTTCCAATCGGGGAAATACATTTTTTATTTCATTAAAAAAGGAAAGAAAAGAAAAGTCCAGTTTTGATGAAGTTGCAATTACATGAATTGTGGTCTGTATAGCTCAAATTAGGGCTCATATATGAAGAGCAAATTAGAAAAATCTAGAGAAATACATCTCTAAAAAGGTGCGTCCTCTTCTATAGGTTTACGCCATTCTCTTGCAATTCCGCCTGCCCTCTTAATTTGGAATACATTATCCCATTTTCAGGAAAAAAAAAAGAATTTATTATTAAGTAAATCAGAATCTTTGGCCGCCCTACATATGGCACGGCTAGAAAAATCAACCATTGAAATATATTTAATTAAGATATGTCTTTTACAATTCAAAGGCATTCTTGTGTCATGCTAAATAAATAAATGGGTTCCCCGTGAATGAAATAAAATAAAATATTCTAATACATTATCATTCGAAATAGCCAATAATACTACTAACTAAATGACAATCAGATTCATCATGTTATTAGGGCAAATGCACAAGCATCAAGCATATGCATGAATGCGACATAGCGTCTCTTGACTTTTGTCTTTGTTTTTGTTTTTTGTTTTTGTGATTTTAAAAGCCAGATATATATATATATATATATATATACACACATTATGTCTAACAGAGAGGAGATATTCTTCACATTATTCTTTCTTTCTTTTTTTGTTATTAATACATTCGGTATACTTTATTTCCAAAAAAAATTCATTATTAATTTTGTTGCTTAAAAATAACACAGTGAAAATTACAAGACACTCATGTTAGCTTTGTTATTTGAAATTTATGTGAACTACACTTCTTTATTTAGTTTGTATTATTGCCATATATTTACGTATATCATAATTGGGTATCGATAGGGGAAAACTAGATCAATAAACAGTAAATATCTTCAAAGATGATGCTAAGAATTAGACTTTTGACACACTAATTCTATATTACCAAGAGAAAATAAAATCACGGAAAAAAAAAAGAGTAAGCAAGAACATACAAATTTAATCACCCTTAGTCTGAGAGCTATGACAACTTTTAGTCGTAGTAGAAAATTCATTATAATGAAAAAAGTTTACAAAAGAAAATCACATATCTCACATGTTTGTGTTTTCTCTAATCCCTAAGACGAATATTCCATTAAATGTAAGAAACTAAGTGCAATGGAATTCTATAAATGTCTCTATACTACTTTTAACGAGAAATATTGTCACACTCCTAGGAAGGAAACGAGACTTCTCGCTGTCCTTCTAACCCCAGGACGACCTTATAGTAAAGGTTGATCCTTAGTTTGTAATTCTTCGCATAGGCCTAGAAAATTAGGCTTTACAACCTAGCAGATAAAATGCATATGATGACCATGACTTTCAAAGTTAGATCACACACTACTACAAACTATGGATTCCACGACGGTCAAAAAACCGACGTGAAAGCTTCGGTCGTGGTACAACGTAGAGTTTTCACGACTGTTTTTTGCCATCGTGTAATACAAAAATTGGCGCGAGGAGAGGTAAAATAGGGTGGGATTTCACGACGGTTTCACAAAAAACCATCGTGGAAAGTGGGGATTCCACGACGGTTTTTTGTGAAACCATTGTGGAAAGGGGGGATTCCATGATGGTTTCGTGAAAAACCATTGTGGAACCCCCCCTTTCCACGACGGTTTCACAAAAAACCGTCGTGAAATCCCCCCCTTTCCACGACGGTTTTTTGTGAAACCGTCGTGGAAAATTGGTATTCCCCCCAAAAAAAATTTGCCAAAATTTTGTTTTCCCATGGGATGGCCAGTCTCGTGCGTTATCCATTACAACAAGGCCCTGATTGCATACAAAAATTAGAGTATATTGAAATTTCTAGGTATTTATAAGATCATTTATATTTGAGCTATTTTCAGCAATTGTTTATCTACTATCTCCATCTATCTATCTAAAGAGCACCTACCTATTTACAAATTGTATCCACTCTAATCTAACTTCATGTATATCCATATGTATATACCACTTGTAATTATATCTAGCATGAAACGTAGAATAAAAAAACCATATTCTACATTTTCTTGTTGTCTTGGACACTTACGTTTGGAATACAATGTTCCGTTCGGTCGGTTTGTGACACCGCTTTCCGCTTGAAGCTTCTAATCATTAAGTGCCCTAATAATGTGTCATTTTTAAATGAATTAATAGACAATACAAATATATGGGACTAAAAACATTTAATTTAAATTTACAAGAGAATATTAATACTTACAATCTCGTGATTGATACAAAATCCTCACGTGGTGGGTGTCCGAGGGGGTCAAACCAATATATTTGGTCCTCCCATGGCGAAATAAGTCCCAACATCTAATGTTCTCCAACATTGTATGGCAGGAAGAATAATTTCCCCCTCGGTGCTTGAGCTAATAGGTGGAGGAGTAATGTGGCGCGCTCTCTACGATCACTCTGTAGGTTTCTTGCAGCACTTGAAATAATGGCCGGAGATATGAAGCCGAAATTTTGTGCCAAGCCTTGAAGTTCACAATATTCCGTCAAAACACTACAATAAAAAAAAATAGTCAATTATTTGAAAGAACCTTACAATTCTATCTATATTTTAAAAATATGAAATACAGATGAAGTTATTGCCTGAGGTATACCAAGATACAGTTTGCCCCGATTTTATCAAAGTTGATGAAGTAGTAAATGTCTTCATACCCCACATAGATAGGGAATTCATTGCCAGTGACATTTACCGGTATTGGGCACTAAATCGTCGACCCATCGCGCATGAAAGAATGTGTGTATAGAGCTAACTGCATAAATTCTTAAGGTACTAAAGCGAAGTTAAATGCTTGCAGTTGCTCATTAGCAACAGTTTGCTCTTGTTCTTGTTCTACCTCAGGTTGTGATTCTCTTGCTTTTGTAGAGCTTGTCTTTTTTTGGTGTTTCTTTCCACTTAGATCTTGTGGAACATGGCTAGGCGTTCGACTCGTCTTCGTCAATGCGATGACTTCAACTAACCTCTTCGGCCATGTGATAAAGCTTCCGGCTGCTTCACCCACAGTTGTTGCTTCAAGTGTTGGAATAGGCAATTCAGCTATTCTAACTCTGATGGTAGTGATGCTAACGCGCACGTTCTCTTCCCTTAACAATTGTCCATGAACTGTATCAGTTGGAAGACTCTTCATCCACAACTTTCCAAGCGCAACAAATACACACCCACCGTTAACTCTATCCTCAACAAAGAGCTTGCATTGTTCAGGCTCTTGACGAGAAGGTGACAATTGGACTTCTGAAGCTTCTGGACCTTCTGCTACATTATTGGGAGGGCTACAACTAGCTTTAACGCTGTTGCGTTGTGAGATGCTATCATCCGTCGACTTGGCACGTCCTTGGGAAATGAGCTCTATCACAAGACCACGCAGTTCTGCAATCTTCATCTGCATCTTCGACATTTCAGAATTCAATTTCGAAGTACCTGATTGGAGGTCGAAGTATTGAGACCGCTTCACATACTTCGATTGACCGTGGACACATCCTGAATATTCCGGTTTCCCTATTTCCCTTGTCAAAATTTCATCATTACCGACCGATTGGAAGCTCCCTTGACTTTGTTGCATTGTGTATTCATCCTGTAAAACAACACAACCATGTTATTTAAGCAATCCTTGATCTGGTATTAAATTACAAATTAATTGTTCGTGGTCAGTAAACTTACAATCAATTTCTCAATTTCTGCTACTTTTGATTTTCTTACTGGCCATCGGGACCTTGACGTGATTTGACACACAACTCCTCCCGTGTTGGTAGCACACCCGTCTTTGCAAACTGTGTTACGCTATGTTAGCAACATAGTAATGATAGAATAAATGATGTATGTAATATGAGTAAGATATTAACGTACCAAGGATTGCTTGAGCTCTCTATATCCGACTCGACCAACCATAGAGCAGTATTCATTCTCCGCTCGCATTTTTCTTGCATTTGATGATAGCAGTTAGAATTCGGTCAAACGTCGATACCTCACAAAAGCTTCCTAATCGTCATCGTTTATGGAGGGGTAGTAGTGTACTACCGTAGGAGGCAGTTTATATACATTCTCATCCTCCTTCGGAATAGAAAGGTATGGCTGTACGAAGGTAACATAGAGGTCAGATCTGAACCCTTTTGCTAATTCGTCACAAACCTTCAAAGCCCTTTTCCTATACCAATTCTCGACTGTGAAAGCTGCGTATATCTCTCTCCAAATCACATCATTTACTTTATCTAAATCCTTAGACCTCCAATCTTTTGTCCATATCGGAACGTGCTCTCGATTGAGGACTCCGATCCAACTGCTTAATTCATGGCCGGATGCGCCTTCCGGTTGGCCTTTTGAATCAAAAGTTACTTCAATTCTTAAACCTTTCTTTCTCATCCGATGAATTTTTTTCATTAATGTACCCCTTCGCTCAAAGTCTACTTTTGGATCAAATTCGATTTGCCTTCATGGCTTACTGCATTGGTTTCCCTTGCTATATTGCGATGAAGATGGAGTGCAGTCTTCGTACTCGTTCTCATACTCGTCACTATGAATGGGGCGAGACATTGTACCTATGCAAAGTATTCCAAAACTAGCACATACATACTAATATTAAATCACAAACTACACATATTCACATCTTCACATATTCCATTTCTTACATTTTCACATATTTATTTAATTTCACATATTACACTTATTCACAAATTTATAATTTCAATTACATATTTACTTTCACAAATTGCACATATTCATATAATTTTACATTTTACACATATTTACATAACCTCACATATTACACATATGCACAACTTTACATATATTGACATAATTTGACATATTCAAATCTTCACATATCCACAAGTTTACAATTTCAACAACATAATTTCACAAAATCATTTCATTTCACATGTTACACACATTGACAAATTCATAATTTCAATTACACATATAATTCTACAAATTACACAGATTCACATAATTTCAACTCCAATTGTACATATTTACATATCCTCACATAGTACACATTATGCACATCTTTACAACTTTAATTACACAATTTCACAGATGGGCGAGGGGCGGGCGATGTAACACCCACCTATTTTTATGTAATGAATAACGTTAAGTTAGTAACGACATTAATGATATTTTATTAATAATTTATGATATATGTAATGATATATGATGTTAATGTTACTAACTTTTATGTCAAGTTTTTTGACAGGTGACGACTGCATGGAATCGTTGTGCTCAAGTGTTCATGATTATTTTAATGTATGTTTAATTATGATGTATGATGAATTGAATGTTTTAATGTATGGCAATTAAGGACAGTTCAGCAGGCCGAACAGTCTGCCCAAGACCGGCAGGCCGAAGAAATCCATCAGCAGACCGAACTTAGTGGAACCGATAGACCGAAGGGGAAAATCGGCAGGCCGAACACGACTGAAGAGCAGTCGGCAGAAATCTCTCCAAAATTATGGTTGAGTTAATTACGTTAATTGGATGATTTAATGTGATTAATTGGTATAATAATGGATTGTTTTATCAGTTAAGAAAATTAAAGGGTTTGACTTCGCATTGATTTGTGGCAATTTAAATGGTTTCCCATTTAAATAGAGCAAAACATGGTAAGTGATGAGTGAGAGTTTTGAATTTCCATTTTCTTCTTTCTCTCCTTCACGCCAATTGCCACCTAACAGTCAGAAATTCTGACTTAATGGAGGGACTTAATGAAGGGCAATGAATGTTCATTATACTTGTTACGTTAAAATTTTTTAACTACTCTTTTCCTCACACGTTATTTTCTCATCTCATTCACTATCTAAGACATTCTTTTTCTGATTTTCTCTCATTCTCACATTTTTCTCTCTCAGTTTTGAGACGTTCTCTCATTCTCATTATTCCTCTTCTCTTCTCCACGAATTTCTCTCTCTCTATCCCGAAAATTCTCTGCAAGAAAATTGTAAGAAAAGTTGTATTTTCCTCGGTTAAAATCAAGGATTTTGAGAAGAAATTTCAAGGTAAGAATTTAGTTTTTCTAGTGTTTTTGAAAAGAAATTCTCCTCCTCAATTCGTCTACAATTATCTTCTTTAGGTATTGTATTTGTTTTGAATTTTCAATACGATATGCTTGTATGTGTTATGAAATATTTTCCTAAGTTTCAAGTTGTTTCAACGTTTTTATGATGAAATATGGATTTTATATTTTCTACCCCTCACAGTAAATATTATTGTTTAATCTTGATGCATGAAAAATGTAATGATATTCAAGGGGTAAATATGATGTTTTTCATGAAAGTTGTCAAGAATGTGCATGTGTAATGTACGATGAATGTATTTTATGCTATGAATTTTTATGAGATTACATTAAGAAGAAAACTGTTTTAACAATGTTATCTCTAGAATTTTTGTTTATGAAATGTTATATATGTTTAATAAATGATTTTATGATAATGAAATAATTTTATACATGATAATAAGATGTTTGTATGAATTTTAAAAATGTATGTATTTTAAATTATTCGAAAACGTTTTCAAAAGATTTTCATGTTTATAATGTATGAAATGTTTTGATGATAATATTTAAGGAAGCATGTTATGAATATTGTTTATATGTGTGATGGTAATGTTATGTTTTCACGATGATGATTATGATTATAATATGAGAAGAATATATATATGAATGTATATATGAATATTATATGAATGAATGTTATATGAATGGATGATTTACGCTATGATGTTAAGTATTGATTTTATTATGTTTTCAATGGAAAAATGGCATGAACACACAAAGGAACGAGCACTTCGAGACCGCGACGTCGTGACCAAATCATTTTAAGGTTAAGTAACCTAGCACTAAGGTAAGTACATTCTCACCTGCAACATGACACGTTTTTACAAGATTTGATGTTATGTTCATAATGATATTCATGATGATTTTATGGATATTTTCCTTAAGAATTTCTATGAAAGACTTTCATGATTTTAAGTTATGCATGATGATTATGGCATGTTTCAAAGTATGAAAATTATGTATATGTGTATCACCTAATAAGTGTTGTACACCAATGTTATGAAATGAAATGTTATGATGTCATGTTTGGTTTTGGATTAGCTACCCTTCTCCTCTCATGACGGCGTGCCTATGATGATGTTTATGGTGCAACACTTGGGCCCTTAAGATAAAAATGGAATAAGTTTTAAAATGGTCAACGTAATGAAAGATATGTTTTTATGAAATTGTGCTTAAGGCACTTTTATGATATGATGACAATGATGATGATGATGTTTATGTAATGTTTTAAATTGTGAGAATTATATGTACTTACTAAGCATTAGCTTAATCAAGTTTTATGTCATGTTGCAGATAAGGGTAAGAAAATCATGGAATAGGTGGAGGACATGGAAAGGCGTGTGAGCACTAAGCATGATGAATTGTAACTAGAGGCACGACAAGAAGAACGTTCTTATGTTTTTAATTCAGTTATATATTTTGGCACATATTTTTATGTTAAGTTTTAAGAATACTTAAACTATGGTTTTATAAGTTATTTTATCATTTTAACGAATTTCGATCTTCCGCATTTTTTTTTTTGAAAGTTGGTTTGTTTTAAAAGAAAAATTAAGTTTTCTTTAGACTTTGGCTCGGTTGGCTTGCCGAACATCTTTGGTCGGCCTGCCGACATCCGAGAGTTTGGCCTGCCGAATGATGTTGAGATTTTTAAGCTAGTTTGCAAAGCCTCTATCGGCCTGCCGGTTGAGGGAACTCTTGCCTGCCGAACTGTCGGAGTTAATGACTTTCAAAAAAAAAAATGTGATTCATGAGATATGATGTGATTTTTTATAAGTCCTGATTTTACAACTTGATATACCTATATTATTAAATAAGTTCTTGATTAATAATTGAATAAATTATGATATGGAATAAGTTAAACAATGTTATTTTAAACAATGATAAGTTAAAAAAAAATATTAGATGTATGAATGGATCCTAGTTATGTATGTTTAACTACGTTATATTTGAAAACATCATATAAGCTATGTAATTACGTTTATGTTTAAGGTTTAATAAGTATGAATGTATGAATGTAACGATATCTGTGACGTCCGAATTAAGGGGTGTTTCAGGCTTTGGTATCAGAGCGATTTTTCAATTACAATTTATATCATCACACGTCAATCCAAGTCCTCCAAGTAAGTATGTTATTAAGTTAAACGTATTGATGCAAGTATGATGATAAGATTAAGGTTTGAATGTTTAATGATTAACGATCCAGTAGTGAAAACCTGTCTCATAAATGGAAGATTATTTCTAAGACCTAATTCTTTTAGGAGAAATTACGATGGACGGCCACAGAAGAATGTAGACTCACACCCAAACCAATGAAAGACTCATGACGATGATTGCTAAACTGCAAAGGCAGTTGGAGGATCAACGAAGAGAAATTGCTGCTTTAAGGGCCAACGGCCAGAACGATGAACAACAAGACAATGATGTGCCTCCACCTCCTCCTCTGCAGCCGCAAGTCAACGAAGTCCCAGCTCCTGCTGTTGAACCAAGAGCAGCTTATCAGGAACCTCTACTGGTCAAATGGAAGAGGGTTAAGCCAGCGGACTTTGAGGGTTCTAAGGATCCGCTTATAGCTCAAGGATGGTTAAAGACGATTGAAGCCACCCTAAGGCTTATGGATTTTACGGACAACAAAAAGGTTCTTTGTGCATCGTACTGCCTCACCATGGAGGCCATAATATGGTAGGATGGCATCGAACAGAGCAAGAATGTTGAAGAAATGACATGGGCTAACTTCGTTCATGAATTCAACATGAAGTTCTTCTATATGAATGTCATGAGGAAGCATTATGAGGAGGTTGAGAGCTTACGCCGGGGGGATATGTCAGTCACCTATGTGGTGACAAAGTTTGATCAGCTAGCTCGTTTATGTCCAGACATGGTTATGGATGAAAGTGAAAGGGTCAGAAGACTGATCAGAGCCCTTAGGCCAGACATTGCTGCAATTGTTGATGGAGCTAGTCCGCCGAGGACCCAAGAACAGGTTGTCATGAGGGCTCAACGTGCTGAGTTTCATCTGTCAAAGTTAAGAAGGAACCAGCCTCAACCTAGCCAATAGGCTAATAATGCAAGCAACCCAAACCGCCCTCCCCACAGGAACAATAACAACAACAGCAGCAACAATAACAACCAAAACTGGAGGAATAACAAGAGGAAGAGTAATCCTCAAAACCAGCAGGGCCAAGACAACAAGAGGCACAATGATGGTCAGCGCAACAACAATAACAGGTGATTCCAACCATTTGCCAAATGTGGAAAGAAACATCCAGGGGAATGCCGATTAGGGACAAACCAATGTTTTATCTGTGGGCGTGAAGAACACTTTGTAAAGAACTGCCCCAAGCTGATGAATGCCAATGCCCCACAGAGAGCTCCTCCTCAAGTCCAGCTTCATCAGATGCAAGCCTCCCTTAAAGGGCTACTTATTAGTCAAGGGAGACTTGAAGCCCCACTAACGAATGCCCGAATCTATGCCATGACAAAAGAACAAGTGGCTGCAGAAGCTTCCAATGTGGTCACAGGTCAGACAACAAGCTTATCTAATGATGCTAATGATGCTTATGTTCTTTCGATACGGATGCCACGCATTCTTTTGTATCTATGTCATATGCTAAGAAATTAGAGGTACGTTTAGAGCCTATGAGACAGGGATTCACTACGACACTACCCTTCGGGGAAGTGATATTATCCACGCACTGTTTGCGTGCAATACCCCTATGGATTTCTAATAGAAAACTTTTCGTCGACCTCATTGTGATCGACATGCATGACTACGACATGATTCTTAGGATGGATTTCCTAAGCAAGTACAATGCATTTATCGAATGCCGAAAATGAAAAGTAATCTTCCATCCTGAAGGCGATCAGAAGTTCATTGATATTGGCGAGTCCAAAAAGAAACCCATCATATTTTTATCGGCAATGAAAGCAAGGAAGTTATTAGCAAGTGGCTGCATGGGCTATCTGGTGAACGTTGTAGACAAAAGCCAAGAAGGAAAGATAAGGATAGAAGATGTGAATGTTGTTCATGAATATGAAGATGTGTTTCCTGATGATCTGACAAGTCTACCGCCAAAAAGAGAAGTTGAATTCGAGATTGAGCTCGCTCCAGGCACCGATCCAATCTCAAAAGCGCCTTATAGAATGGCCCCGATAGAATTAAAAGAGCTTCACACGCAATTAAAGGAGCTACTTGACAAAGGTTTCATCAGGCCAAGTCACTCACCATGGGGTGCTCCAGTTTTATTTGTAAAGAAGAAGGATGGCACTATGAGACTCTGCATCGACTACAGAGAGCTGAACAAGGTGACAATCAAGAACAAGTACCCGTTGCCTCGAATTGATGATTTGTTTGATCAGCTCAAGGGTGCATCGGTGTTCTCAAAGATTGATCTACGATCAAGATATCACTAGTGGAAGATTAAAGAAGGAGATATCCCCAAGACTACTTTCAGGTTGAGGTATGGTCACCATGAATTTATGGTTATGCCTTTCAGTCTGACGAATACACCTGCTACCTTTATAGATTTGATGAACAGGGTATTCAAGGATTTCCTTGATAAATTTGTTGTTGTATTTATCGATGATATTCTTGTCTATTCTAAGAATCAAGAAGAACATGAGGAGCATTTAAGGATTGTGCTGGAGACTTTAAGAAGACACCAGCTATATGTAAAGTTCTCCAAATGCGAGTTTTGGCTTGATAAGGTGTCATTCTTGGGGCATGTTATTTCAAAGGAAGGGATTATGGTGGACCCTGCTAAAGTAGAAGCTGTACTCAACTGGAAGCAACCGAAGAATGCAAGTGAAATAAGGAGTTTCTTGGGTTTAGCAGGTTACTATCGGAGATTCGTAGAAGACTTCTCCAAGATAGCAGCTCCACTTACGAACCTGACTCGCAAGGGAAAGAAGTATGAATGGACGGATGCATGTGAAAAGAGTTTTCAGGAATTGAAGAAAAGGCTGACGACGGCTCTAGTGTTGACAATTCCTGAAGGAAATGATGGGTTTGTTATATATAGTGATGCATCCAAGATGGGCCTCAGAGCTGTATTGATGCAAAATGAAAGGGTGATTGCTTATGCTTCAATACAAACGAAGGATTATGAAAAGAAGTATCCTACTCATGATCTCGAGTTAGCAGCAGTCGTCTTTGCGTTGAAGATATGGAGACACTACTTATATGGGGTTCAATGTAAGATCTTCACTGATCATCAAAGTCTAAAGTACTTCTTCACGCAAAGAGACTTGAACATGAGACAACGAAGATGGCTAGAATTGGTGAAGGATTATGATTGTGAAATCCTTTATCATCCTAGTAAAGCTAACCGAGTGGCTGATACTCTAAGTAGGAAGTCCGTTGCCACGTTGATGTCAATGCAAGCTATGTCTCCACCTTTAAGGAAGGAAATTCTAGACTTTGGTTTGGAACTTATAGCAGGCCACTATCAGCACTCTCTCTTGCTCTGACAATGTACGATGAAATTCAGAGAAAACAAGATGAAGATGTAAGTCTTGCAAGGATCAAGCAAGAAATGAAAGAAGGGAAATGTCAAGAGTTTCGTATTGTGGATGACGAAACTCTGTACCTCAAGGACCGTTTATGTGTTCCCAATGTTGATGATTTAAGGGAAAAGATCTTGGCAGAAATTCATGATACTCCTTACTCAATTCATCCAGGTGCAACAAAGATGTATAATGATCTAAGGGGTAACTTCTGGTGGTTTGGAATAAAACGTGATGTTGCAAAGTATGTGAAGAAATGTATGATATGTCAGCAAGTAAAGGCTGAACACCAAAGACCTGGTGGTGAACTACAGTTTATCCAAATACCGAAATGGAAATGAGAGGATATAGCAATGGATTTCATTACCGGTTTGCTCAGAACTACGAATGGTTATGATGCAATTTGGGTAGTTGTGGATCGACTAACGAAAATGACGCATTTCATTCCTATCAAGATCACCTACTCTATGGAACGGTTAGCGGAACTCTATGTTATGGAAATTATATGATTTCATGGAATTCCCAAGTCAATCATCTCAGATCGTGATGGCAGGTTCACATCTAAGTTTTGGAAGAGAGTACAAACT
Source organism: Artocarpus heterophyllus (assembly GCA_025403435.1). Classification (NCBI taxonomy): domain Eukaryota; kingdom Viridiplantae; phylum Streptophyta; class Magnoliopsida; order Rosales; family Moraceae; genus Artocarpus; species Artocarpus heterophyllus. Next base: position 13,207,129 of record CM046345.1, read on the forward strand.
ACAATGGGAACCGGGTTTCATTTCAGTACAGCTTTTCATCCTTAGACTGACGGCCAAATGGAGAGGACGAATTTGATTTTAGAAGATATGCTACGAGCTTGTTCTCTCGATTTTAAGACCAGCTGGTGTAAAATGTTGCCGTTAGCAGAATTTGCTTACAACAACAGCTTTCAGGCAGGCGACAATTGGGATGGCACCATATGAAGCGTTGTATGGACGAAAATGCAGGTCACCTATATGTTGGCACGAAGCTGGTGAAAAGAAGATGATGGGAAGCGTTGATGCTGAACAAACTGATTTTGTGAATGAAACTCTGAGATGATAAAGCTGATAAGAAGAAGAATAGAGACCACACAAAGCCGTCAGAAGAGTTATGCTGACAGAAGAAGAAGAACTTAGAGTTTGCCATGGGCGAATATGTGTTTCTGCAAGTTGCACCATTGAAAGGAGTTATGAGGTTTGGAAAGAAAAGCAAGTTAAGTCCAAGATTCATCGGTCCTTATGAAGTTGTGAAACGAATAGGCAAAGTAGCTTATCAGCTGAAGTTGCCATCTGAAATGTCTGTAATGCACGATGTATTCCATGTCTCCATGCTCAAGAAGTATGTTCCGGACCCTACACATGTGATTGAGCCACAAGTGATCGAGATACATGAAGACTTAAGTTATGAAGAAAAGCCAATGAAGATACTCGATCAAAAAACCAAGACCTTGAGGAATGAAGAAATTTCATTGGTCAAGTCGTTATGGCAAAATCATCAAGTTGAAGAAGCCACATGGGAACGTGAAGATGATATGAGAGCTACGTATTAGCATTTATTCTAAGTTTCGAGGAAGAAACTTTTATAAGATGGGGAGAATTGTAACACCCGCCTATTTTTATGTAATGAATAACGTTAAGTTAGTAACGACATTAATGATATTTTATTAATAATTTATGATATACGTAATGATATATGATGTTAATGTTACTAACTTTTATGTCAAGTTTTATGACAGGTGACGACCGCATGGAATCGTTGTGCTCAAGTGTTCATGATTATTTTAATGTATGTTTAATTATGATGCATGATGAATTGAATGTTTTAATGTATGGCATTTAAGGACAGTTCGGCAGGCCGAACTTTTAAGTTTGGAAGGCCAAACAGTCTGCCCAAGACCGGCAGGCCGAAGAAATCCATCGGCAGGTCGAACTTGGTGGAACCAGCAGGCCGACTTCGCATTGATTTGTGGCAATTTAAATAGTTTCCCATTTAAATAGAGCAAAACATGGTAAGTGATGAGTGAGAGTTTTGACTTTCCTTTTTCTTCTTTCTCTCCTTCACGCCAATTGCCACCTAACAGTCAGAAATTTTGACTTAATGGAGGGACTTAATGAAGGGCAATGAATGTTCATTATACTTGTTACGTTAAAATTTTTTTAACGACTCTTTTCCTCACACGTTATTTTCTCCTCTCATTTACTATCTGAGACATTCTTTTTCTGATTTTCTCTCATTCTCACATTTTTCTCTCTCAGTTCTGAAAGGTTCTCTCATTCTCATTCTTCCTCTTCTCTTCTCCATGAATTTCTCTCTCTCTATCCCGAAAATTCTCTGCAAGAAAATTGTAAGAAAAGTTGTATTTTTCTCGGTTAAAATCAAGGATTTTGAGAAGAAATTTCAAGGTAAGAATTTAGTTTTTCTAGTGTTTTTGAAAAGAAATTCTTCTCCTCAATTCGTCTACAATTATCTTCTTTAGGTATTGTATTTGTTTTGAATTTTTAATACGATATGCTTGTATGTGTTATGAAATGTTTTCCTAAGTTTCAAGTTGTTTCAACGTTTTTATGATGAAATATGGATTTTATATTTTCTACCCCTCACAGTAAATATTACTGTTTAATCTTGATGCATGAAAAATGTAATGATATTCAAGGGATAAATATGATGTTTTTCATGAAAGTTGTCAAGAATATGCATGTGTAATGTATGATGAATGTATTTTATGTTATGAATTTTTATGAGATTACATTAAGAAGAAAATTGTTTTAACAATGTTATCTCTGGAATTTTTATTTATGAAATGTTATATATGTTTAATAAATGATTTTATGATAATGAAATAATTTTATACATGATAATAAGATGTTTGTATGAATTTTAAAAATGTATGTATTTTAAATTATTCGAAAACATTTTCAAAAGATTTTCATGTTTATAATGTATGAAATGTTTTGATGATAATATTTAAGGAAGCATGTTATGAATAGTATTTATATGTGTGATGGTAATGTTATGTTTTCACGATGATGATTATGATTATAATATGAGAAGAATATATATATGAATGTATATATGAATATTATATGAATGAATGTTATATGAATGGATGATTTACGCTATGATGTTAAGTATTGATTTTATTATGTTTTAAATGGAAAAATGGCATGAACACACAAAGGAACGACCACTTTGAGACCGCGATGTCGTGACCAAATCATTTTAAGGTTAAGTAACCTAGCACTAAGGTAAGTACATTCTCACTTACAACATGACACGTTTTTACAAGATTTGATGTTATGTTCATAATGATATTCATGATGATTTTATGGATATTTTCCTTAAGAATTTCTATGAAAGACTTTCATGATTTTAAGTTATGCATGATGATTATGGCATGTTTCAAAGTATGAAAATTATGTATATGTGTATCACCTAATAAGTGTTGCACACCAATGTTATGAAATGAAATGTTTTGATTTCATGTTTGGTTTTGGATTAGCTACCCTTCTCCTCTCATGACGGCATGCCTATGATGATGTTTATGGTGCAACACTTGGGCCCTTAAGATAAAAATGGAATAAGTTTTAAAATGGTCAACGTAATGAAAGATATGTTTTTATGAAATTGTGCTTAAGGCACTTTTATGATATGATGACAATGATGATGATGATGTTTATGTAATGTTTTAAATTGTGAGAATTATATGTACTTACTAAGCATTAGCTTAATCAAGTTTTATGTCATATTGCAGATAAGGGTAAGAAAATCATGGAATAGGTGGAGGACATGGAAAGGCGTGTGAGCACTAAGCACCATGAATTGTAACTGGAGGCATGCCAAGAAGAACGTTCTTATGTTTTTAATTCAGTTATATATTTTGGCACATATTTTTATGTTAAGTTTTAAGAATACTTAAACTATGGTTTTATAAGTTATTTTATCATTTTAACGAATTTCGATCTTCCGCATTTTTTTTTTTTTAATGAAAGTTGGTTTGTTTTAAAAGAAAAATTAAGTTTTCTTTAGACTTTGGCTTGGTCGGCCTGCCGAACATCTTTGGTCGGCCGACCGACGTCCGAGAGCTCGGTCTGCCGAACGATGTTGAGATTTTTAAGCTAGTTTGCAAAGCCTCTACCGGCCTGCCGGTTGCGGGAACTCCGGCCTGCCGAAGTCCCAAGTTTGGCCTGCCGAACTGTGGGAGTTAATGACTTTCAAAAAAAAAAAATGTGATGATTCATGAGATATGATGTGATATTTTATAAGTCCTGATTTTACAACTTGATATACCTATATTATTAAATAAGTTCTTGATTAATAATTGAATAAATTATGATATGGAATAAGTTAAATAATGTTATTTTAAACAATGATAAGTTAAAAAAAATATTAGATGTATAAATGGATCCTAGTTATGTATGTTTAACTACGTTATATTTGAAAACATCGTATAAGCTATGTAATTACATTTATGTTTAAGGTTTAATAAGTATTAATGTATGAATGTAACGATATCTTTGACGTTCGAATTAAAGGGCGTTTCAGGCGAGGGGCGGGTGTGGGGTGGGGGGGCTGGGCGAGGGGGGTAAGGGGGACTGAGGGAGGCGGGTGGGGGGGGGGGGGGGGGGGGTTGGGCACTCGACGGGGAAGATGGGGGTAGGGGGTGGGGGGGTTGGGAGAGGGGGAAGAGGGGAGTAGGGGGGGCTAGGCCCTCGAGGGGGAAGAAGGGGGTGGGGGGGGGGGAGGGTTGGGCGAAGGGGGAAGAGGGGGGTGGGGGGTTGGCGAGGGGGGGTTGGGGGTGCTGGGCGAGGGGGTAGAGGGGGGTTGGGTGAGGGGGAAGAGGAGAGAGAGGGAGGGGGAGGTTACCAGTGGTGGAGGTGAGGGCGGCCTGGTGGGGGTGTTGACGTGTGGTGGAGGTGATGCTGGCGCGGTGGAGGCAATTTTAGAGAGAGAAAGAGAGGTTTTATAGAGATAGAAGGAGGGATTTGAGAGAGGAGAGTGAGGCATATTAGGAACCTTGGGCGCGCATAGATATAGGTGGATGGCGCGAATTTCAAAAATTTGAAGAATCCATCTTTCACGACCGTTTTATCAAAAAACAGTCGTGGAAGGCTGGTCTTTTATGACTGTTTTTTGAAAACCGTCGTGGAAGACTGACTGGGTCTTCCATGACTGTTTTTCAAAAAACAGTCATGGAAGCCTTCCACGACTGTTTTTTGAAAAACCGTCGTTGAAGATCTGTCTTCCACAACGTTTTTCACAAAAAGGTCGTGGAACAATAATTCTTCAAAATTTTGAATTTTTTGAAAACAGTCGTGGAATCTATATATTCCACAACGGTTTTTGAAAAAAACCATCGTCGAAGATACTTTTACACGGTGATTTTTGCAAAAGCCGTCGTAAAAAATTTGTAATAAACATTTGCTACACATGATAATATTCAAATAAATCCGGATGGTGCACAAAGTGTTCTTCTAAATCATTGACCATATCAACCATATTGTCTTGATCATCCATATTATCCTCCACAATAGCTTGCTTTTCTTTACTTAGTAAAGTTGGATTGAAATTAGACTCGCCATGAAAATGCCACGTTTGATAACTACTTATAATTATATTTCAAAATAAATGTCCTCTAACAATTGGAATTGGATGCAATCTATGGTTTCCACATTGAACACAAGGACACCAAATTTTATCACCATTGGCATGACTTTTGGCAAAATTCAAGAACTCTTCCACACCATTCACATACTCTCTAGACAATCAAAAATCCCACATCCATTCCTATCCATTTTGCAATACCTAAATCGAAATAATAAATAGGAAATATTAAATTAAAATTAATTTCACAATCTATATATATATATACCCACCTATATATATTAATTAATCATAAAACGAAAACACCACTACCGACAACGGTCATAAATTATACATACTCATTATAAAACAAAGAAATCATACCCATGATCCACAATACAAATTTCACAAAATAAACAAAAAAATCAACAACTATTTATCAATTTCGGATTAATTATACAACACAATCAACAACAATTTATCAATTTATAACAAAAACTTACAATTTGGGCTGAGATTAAGTAGTGTGAAGGCGGAGAGGGACGACGGCAGCTGATTCGGACCCGTCTGTGTCTGTATTTGAGAAGCAAGTTTTTGAATTATGTCTGAATGTTGATGTGGAAAAGGGGTTTTAAAGTAAGATACTACGACGGTTTTGTTAAAAAGCAGTTGTGGAATACTGGAGCTACCACAACGGTTTTTTAAATAACCGTCGTGGAAGGGGGAGCTACCATGACGGTTTTTTGAAAAACCGTCGTGTAAGAGGGCGATTCCACGATGGTTTTTTAAAAAACCGTCGTGGAAGAGGGGGGGTTTCCACGACGGTTTTTTGAAAAATCGTCGTGGAAACCCCCCCTCTTCCACGACGGTTTTTTAAAAAACCATCATGGTAGCTCCCACCCCCTTCCACGACGATCTTCGTTTTCACGGGCGTAACTCGCCGCGCTTTTCTCGCGGTATTACGACTGATTTTAGAAAACGGTCGTTAAATAAGGGTCGTTTAATCCAAAATTTATAGTAGTGACAGTTATATAAAACTAGATAGACCAGCGACGTGAGTGTAATTTCCTCTTTTAAACAACAATAAACTAATAATAATGATGATGGCAATGAAATATGATGATAATAACGATAAATATTTGACATTAGGACTTGTAAACGAGGAAAAAAAAAAGTAAAACGTTGAACGGCCATTACTCTTCAAGTTATGTGAAATTGTAATATGTTTCAATTAAACAAGTATGATTATAATATGATCTAAACAATTAATAATTTTGTCTTATATATATTTTTAAGGTACAATTCAAAATAGATATTCATTAAATTTTATATATACATAGTAGTATAGTGTGTTTTATAAAGTTCAGAGTTTTTAGGGCATTCGCTTTCTGAGCATTTCTTTTTAATTTGTTTTCTTTTTCTTTTACAATGTAGCCCTTAATTTTATTTTTTTTTTTTGTGGCAATTGAGTTTTCAAACTTCTCTAAACTTAATTAGGTATAAAAATTAAGTTTCTAATCACAAACACCGTCAAAATTAAGATGAAAAATAATTTTTGCTCATGTGACCCATTTAGAGGGTCAAAGACAAAATTTCAATCATTACAACAATTAAAGTATATGTATAGGCTGACAAAATAGTTAAAGAAATCATTAACAATAACTTTCTTTTCTTTTTTTGGGTGTGAAATTTAGAAAAAATGACTCTTGTTAGAAACAAATGAGGTACATAGGTCCTCTACATGGGTCATGTATGTGACATGTGATCGTTTTCCATCCACCAAGTTTGTGATTAGGGACTTAATGATGGAATTTAAACTTATTAAAGACTTCGGCTTCTATTTTAAAATGTCAACTGTTAAGCATAGGAGAGATCTAAATCCTTGAAAATTGATGTTTGTTGTCATATTTTAACAATTATTTTGTTTAGCAAACCGGTACAAACTCATTAGTTTAAATCATTCATGGTATAAAGCTCCAATATACTATAACATAAAGTAAAAATATATAGAATATAAAACTCTCACATACTACAATGTTTGAACTCATTTTTTCATTTTAAACCAGTTTATCAAACATCCTAGATGTGGGACTCGGGCTTCTTTACCCTTTAAAATTGATTGCCACATTTAGCTAAGTTTAGAGACTTAATTAAAATAAAAAAAATTAAGAATCACAGTATTAAAAATTGAAAAATTTAGGGAGTAAATGTTACCAAACACTCGAAAGTTTAATACCTTAATTCTTTTCGTTTTCCTTTACACATCGTTTTTCTTCAAGGAAAATAATGGCAAAAAGATTCCAGATCACTCATAGTTGAAAATGCCGTTTTAGCGGTTGTTGTCAAGGGCCGCTTAGTAAACTGAGATTACGGTGGCAATATATATTAACTATTATATTGCCAATAATAGATCAATTCAATTCGTATTAAAGCTAATGACGACATTTTTTTCAGTTATTTAATTTTATGGTTATATTTTTTTTTCTTACACTGATGAAAAATGTCTCTTTCCCTTGCAGAATAAGCTTATGATAAAACAGACTTTCGAATTTGTAACGTAAAAGGAAAAAAAAAAAAAAAGCTGGTGTAAATAACCTATAAGACAAGGACTATCAGATAATACCCATGTAGAAGACACTAGTAAAAAATCCCTAACAAAGTGCAAAAAATAGTCACAAGGAAAATGATATAAAGTACTAGAAAATTTTATTCAACATTTTGATAGTGCCATCTAGTCAAAGCAAGGAAATTTAATGGATGGCTTATATCAAGAGTTGGGTTTTCTTTCTTTCTCTCTCTTTCTTTGTCTTCCCTTTCCTTTTCTTTCAATGGAGTATGGAAAACGAAAACTACAGCCATTATACCCTCTCTAGGAAGTTTTCTGGACGATTCTTATTTTTAGTTAAGCAAAAGAATCAATAGAATCAAAGCCAAATAATGGACACAGTTTCATGTGGGTAATTGGTTTTGGAAATGATGGATTTGGCTTCACGGCAAAGTTAAACAGTTGCATCACTCTTTGATTATTTGGGGCTGTCACGTCCTTATTCCCAATGTGACGATAATGCTCAATACCATTGGTGGTGGTGCAAAGATAGGCCACTTGTTTACCATATTGAGCTAACTCTTTATACTTAGAGTTCAAAATATTTTTTGGATATAATTTGGTCTTGTTTGTTTTAGACTCAACTTTTTAGACTCAGAATTTTAGATTGGATTTAGATACACGTTGGGTAGCATTAATATTCAAATCTCAATTGAGTTTTAAGTGCAAAATTTAAATTTTAGCCCATCTTAAATTTAGAAGATTTGAATCCAAATGTTACGCTATAAGATTTTCCTTTTTCAGATTTTCTCTTTCTTATACTTGAGAAAAAAAGATTATAACTTCTTCTAGAGTGTTTGGCAACGTGAGTTAGAACCTTTAAGTTCTAGCTCAAATAGTAAAAAACCCTCACATGTTGCAAAAAAAATAAAAAAAATAAAAAGTTGCTACAGTATAAAACTCTCACATACTACAGTGTTGTTAACCAAAATTGATTCTAACCATGGTTCTAACTCACTTTACTAAACACTTGTTTGATATTCGGTTAAGACATTTCTTTTTTCACTGCATTCATAACGAAGAGAAGAATAAATCAAGATTCATATTGCATTTTTTTAGTCTCACGAGCATAAAGATTTTGTTAGATTTAGTAAATCAAAAACTTTTTTCATTATCTATCGAAACAAAAATTCTAATTTTATTCCCTATTCAGCTAAACACTTTAACTACTCATCTAGACATCAATTCGAATAATAATTCAAATTACATAATTCAAAATACACTACTCAAATAAAAATATTAGGTATCATCCGTCAACCTGGCTGTTGTTAGATTTTAGTGTGTGAGACAGATTTGTCCAGTAGTTGGGGTGCTATTATCAATGCCTACCACCACAATGACAAAAACTAATCCAACGATCGATGGTGTTCATTTACTTAAACCATATTTATCTTGAATGGACAGTAGAAATAATAACCGAGAAAGAAATTGTTTAAAAAAAAGGTTTTTTCAAATTATGGGGCTTTGACTGGTCTAAAAGAAACTTCCAAAGCAAAAAAAAAAGAAAAGAAAAAAGAGTCAAATCTATGATGTAGTTTTTTTTAATAAAAAAATGTAGTGAATTTTTAAATATAACATGTCAATTTGGCATCATTGCCAAAGTTTGAGACAACAGCGTAAATACAAATTTTCCAAGTGTAGTTATCCCCCTGTTAGCAAATAGAATGTTGACTATACTATTATTGTGTATGTATATATTTAATAATTTATATATTGAGTATTGCGTGCATATATTAATTAATAGACATAGACATACTCGTATTTTTTTTTACAAATCCAAACATGATCATTTTGAATGTAGGTGAAAGAGAAGGCTTGGTCCAAACTTGATTTTATTTAAGTCCTCTACATATATGTGTCTATTTTTTTTTTCCAAATTCAACTCCTAATTAGGCACAATAATTTTCAGCTCAAACTAAAATGTTCAAATAAGGGCATTTATTTTCATATATATGTTTAAAACCAACGGGAATTGTCAAACCAATGGGAATTGTAGTAAATAGTTTTTGTTTGAAACTTATTTTATAAGTAATTAAAATAAATATATTTATTAAGTAAATAATTTTTCAGTCAAACTATTTTATCAAGTAATGGTTATAGGCAAAGCCTAATAGTAAATCCACACCCAACACTATCACAAGATGAAGAATTTGAATCTCCATCCTTTAGTTTTTTGTTTAAACAAAAATCAAGTATGTTATTTGCCTCAGATACTCTAAAATCTGTTATATATATTTCAATAATTTGACTATTTACCTCTTTCTTCCTTAAACCAACTACCTTTTCAATGTTATTGGCTGTTTAGCATTTTAGTTGGAGTTATAGCTTGTAAGAGCTTTATGCGATAGCAACTTTTTCTTTTTTACTACAGTTGTTAAGCTTTATATAATAGTATGTTGAAACTGAAGTGCCAAATGAGCTAGGTGTCTAAAATAGTATCTAACTAACTACAACAAGCCACATCATTTGTAAAATTTGAAATGCATTTTGACTGACTTTTCATGCTCTAGTTTTTATGTCAATTTAGTAATATAGCAAAGTATGAGTGGTTATGCACAATTTGAGACATCAAAAATTGAAGATCCATCAAATATAGATCTCAACATTAATATTGTTTTGGAACCGTATGGACTTTTCAAAACCAAAACTGTTGGCCTCCCACTTTACTACATATGTAGTTGATTTTACAATAACCATAAGTTTATTATTTATTCAAGAAATCATAACTTTAATTATTGTTTTCTTCTTGATTTATTCATTATTACATTATAACAAAAAAAAGGCCATTTCTTGAAACAAGAGGGGTCATTTTTGCAAATGATGAGTCTTGTTTTCTTGACAAAATTCCAATGTTCAGAAGCTTTACGTACAAGCTAAGTGAATTAATTTAAAGTATGTGATCAATTTATAACACTTGTAATTATGCAATAAGCATTGTCTAGAATTATTAGGTTTTCGATCAATTGGGTTCTTGACCTGTATATGAGTTGCTCAAAACTCATAAGCAGCAGTTCATATTCTTTGAACTTTTGGGTAGAAAATTTCAGCAAGCTGATTAGAAAACGAATTTCTAGATTGGTCATAGAAATAAATAATATATGATATTCCATATTTGTGGTAGCTGTTGTATTCGGTAATATGGAACTATCCTTTTGATCCCACAAAGTATGACATGATTTTTTAATAATAATAATAATAATAATATATTAGTACTAATTTTATAATAATATTATTATGATAATAATAATAATTATTATTATTTTAATTACTTTCTAAGGATAGTTTCAGGACTAAGAGTTACGAATAACCTACTTGTCAAACCCTGGAATAGCTAACCATTGAAAAAAAAGGTACTCAAAGTGAATTTGCCAATGGTTTTCTCAGTTAAATATTTTTATAATATGTATCTCTCACTCCTGGTAGATCCTGCAGACAATTTTTGTAATAAAAGCATAATTAATAAGTAACATAAATGCTAATAATAAATATTAATAAAAAGAATAATTATTTCTGGATTGAAAATCTCTGTTTGTCAGCTTGCTATTCTTTGATTTTTGTGGGGCATGCTTACCACTGCCTCCTACCAAAGCGACGAAAACTAATCCAACGATTGGGATCATTTCCTTTAACCATCATGTTGGATTGAGAAATCAAGGAGAAAAAAACAAAATCGAGAAAGGAATTAATATATAAGAACCTTAAAATTTTTTCAAATTAAGGGCAACTCTGACCAGACTAAAAGAAACTTTTGAGCAAAATAAAGAGTCAAATCTATGATATAGTTCTTTTAAAGTTTTAGATGTAGAAAGCCTATTTGGCTTACTAAAAACAAAGTTTGTGACAACAATGCAATACAAATCTTCCAGATGTAGTTATCCTCTTGTTAGTATCAATGATGAAGTAATAGAATGCTGACTGTATGCGAAAAATTATTATGTATGAATTTACGTATGTACATGCATGCATATATATATATATACACACACACACAATGTGTATCTATATATATATATACACACACAAATATTATATATATTCAAAAATAATTAGATTGAGAGACAACATATAAGAAATATTATATATATTCAAAAATAATTAGATTGAGAGACAACATATAAGACAAAAATATGGGGAAAAAATGGAGTTAATAGATTTAAACTTTTTTGAATGGATCACTAAAATAATGAAAAGAAGTAATTTAAATCCTTTGCTATATGTGTATATTATTTTCACAAATATAGATCGTATTAATAACTTAACAATAATTTTTCAGTTCAAAGTACACGTTGTTATAAGGGCATTTATATATATATATATATATATATATTTATATATAAGCCTCAACACTAATATCATGTTTTGCAACCGGATGGAGTGTCTTCAAACGGAAACGGTAGTGGACAGTCTACTTTGGCCTGATCCGATACCTTTTTTAAGTGTGATATGAATAAATAAAACTTTTAAAAGTATAGTATAATATATAATTTTTTTCTTAATAAATACTAGAACTATAATAGCTTCTGGTTTGTTTGACATATCGTATTGTATTATATTATATTGTATTACATTATATTTTTTGTAAATAATATAATACACTATAATACAATGCAATGTAATACAATACTGTGTGTCAAACATACCCTAAGTTAACTGTGTGATTTATTCAAGACATCAGAAGTGAGTTTTTTTTTTCTTTGATTCATGATTCGCCTATTCCATTTGTTGAAACCTAGCAAGGCCTTTTGTAAGTGATAAATTATTGTTTTCTGGGAAGTTCCAATGTTCAGAAGCTTTATGTATAAGATAAGCTAAATGAATCCCAAATGTCCTTTTGAAATAAATATAATAAATAATTTAAAGTAAAATATTTAGGGGCACAACCAAAATTTCAATAGCATACATGTGTGTCTATATATGTGTATTTCTTTTACAAACTTCCACCAACATATACATATTGTAACATGACAGCTATTTAATATAATAAAATGTTATTTTAATAGAGCATAGTTGTTATTTAATGTAACACATGCATTGCATAACACCAAGAAATTTAGTTATATCTAAATATTTTTATCCTTTTGATTAGTTATTTAGCCTGATACAGACATTAGAAAGGTGAAATAATTATTTGTTACTGTACATTTTTAGTATAAATATTATTTAAATTATTATTAGGATTCATTACAAAAATTCTCCTTTAACTATAACCCTTGTAACACTGTGCCTCTTGAATTTCAAAACGTAATATGCGTGGCTCCCGAACTATGAAATATTAACACACAAAAAAAAAATCTCCTTTTGTTTAAACTTTTAATAAAACTTGGTACATAATGAAGTTATGGTACATAATATAGGAGTATTTTAATAACTTGAAATCATGCCTAAAGATAATTCCAATTTGAAAGATGATATTATTTAAAAATTTTAATTGTTAAGAAATATAAACTAAAAAACCTTAAAAAAAAACTTTTAAAGATAAATAATCCTTTCTTTCATTTTCATGTGACAATACTAGGGTAAGCTAACAGTCGAATAGTTAGTTACATAATTCAATCCCATTATTTGTGTAAATATTGCATCATTTATACTTAAAATCATAATTTGAAGAGTTTTCTTGTTACTATTTCATAGATTGAGGAGAGAATATGTTATGTTTTGAACTTTAGGAAGAACAAATGTTATATTTGAAGTCTACGAATACAGTGTCACAAGAACTACAATTGAGGGGGACTTTTTGTAACTAATACTAATTATTATATTACATTTTTTTACTCTATGTGTTACATGAGGACGTAACTATCATGGATCTGTATAGTGCTCGGAAGGGACTAATATATACCCTTTTATGGTAGCCGGCCTATCATCATGTGTTTGTTTGATCAGTGACCACGCACTGATTCTTGGTCAAGTGCAACTCATGTTCTAACCTAATAAACAATTAAACCAAATGTCAATCCAAGCCTGCTATAATTTAAAAAAGAAACTTCTTTTTGTTCCCAAAAAAAAAAATCTATTCAACTTGTTAAGTAGATAAGAATCATTGACTCAATTAAATGATACTTTGAGAGAGAAAAAAAATTAAGGAAAAATGTATATAATTATTGCAAGACCTAACAGATTAGCATATTAATTTTGTTTAAACAGACAAGCAAATAATAGAAGAAGATATTGAATTTAGTTACATAACTAGCAATAATAAAAATAATAAAAAAAAAACCACAAGCATTAGTAAAGAGAAATGAGCAGATCATGTCATTATTTAAAGTGACCAAAAATCAAATTTGAGAAAAAACCTGTATGCTAATTACATAAACTTACAAAGGCTCCCCCTTTCTACAAGTCCCATGCTTTACGGCTTAGCTTCGATCTAACCAAACTACTCTGAGATAACCATTGCATTCGGTAATCTCACATATTCTAAACCCATTTAATTAACTCAAGGGTTTGAGAGATAAAAGTTTAAAACCCAAATCGCTTTCATTTTCTCTCACAATAAAAGCTCAAGGAAACGTACTCTAAACAATGAATTACAATGAAAGTCTTAAAATGACTCCTTAAGCCTAAAAGTCTATTTATAGTGAAGGTTCTCGTCGAATATGCTACTAAAATGGGCTTCAAATCTGCTACAATCATCTAACATATGTTGTCATTTTGAAATCTTCAAATAAGTCTTATTTGTTGTTTTATTTGCTGTTGTTGAGTTCGTTTATCTTAACGAATCCCTAACTCTTGGGATTGAGTACTTGTTCTGATAGACGAACTAAATCCTGATACTAGTGCACAAAATGTGCGATTGAAAAGGAAACTAAGATTTCCTTTCTATGAATCAAACTATTCCTCATTATTCGAATATGCAACATGAAAAACTTTCAAAAATGACTATTTAAAGTGGAATTAAATGTGAAAATCGGCTAATTAAAGGCGATAAATCTAATGTTAAAATGTAAGTTTATTCATTCAAACATTCATATCAGAACTAATTCACTAATAGAACTTACCATAAATACTTCAACTTGTCAAACCGGGAAACAATACTTTGCATAACTATTCTAGCATGTCACTGGTACAGTAATTTTCTCTCCTTTTATCCTGCTCTACTAGGGTTTCTTTTTCCATCTCTAGCGCACCACCTCTGTGAGAGGCATTGAAGGGCTAGAGTTCCGTGTTGGCCCTAGGTTGTCTCTGTGCTGCCAGCCCCATGGGAATGTCTTTGATCGATGGAACAATTTTTTCTCCAGCGGTTTCACATATGGTGTTAGGCAAGGAGTGGAGCGCTTGGTCTTGGGGGCATGAGTTCAGGCATATGTTGGGTGGCTGATTTAGGCTAGGTGCATGTGCCGGCATCTTTGAGTCGGGTGTGGTTAGGCGGCACGGTGGTCAAATTAGGTTGGAAGGGTGGTCTGGTTGGCCATCCTCCTATAGGCTGGAGGTGGATAAGGGCTTGAAGGGCTCCATCATTAGGGGATTTCAGTATCGTTTGGATGGTCCATGCTTAATGGGCTGCTCTCTCTGATCGATGAAGGCGAGTGGTGGAGGACGACGGTAGGTGGCCTTCACTCGTTGGTGGTTAGGCTTTTCTTATTTTCCTCTTCAAATCATAGGTGTTGCTTTGGCTTTCTTCATATTTAGTATTGTCAAATAGTCACCGAAAATTTTGTTGTTGTCGTTTGGTTTGTTCCTTTTTGTTTTATTTTTGTCAGTGTTAAATAATGGTGTTGATTTTTTTGTCAGTTGTGTGTTTTTTTTTTCTTGGTAATACGAGTGGTGGTTTTCCCACCTTTCGATGTGGAGGTAGGTCATAGTGCTTTTTGTCTCTCGATCTTATCCAATCAAAGTTATTCACCATCTTTAGTGGCGTGTCTGAAAGAGGCTTTTGTGTGCTATATTAGCAATGTGCCTTTTTAGTTTTCTCATGTTGGAACTTAGTTCACGTTTTACCTTTTAAGAGTTACCAATCGAACGTGTTGGTGGTTCCAGTCTAATGTTGGGGTTGAATCACTAATGTCTTTTAGTCTTTTGCATCTGAATTAGTATTTATAACTTTCTAGTTTGGAATACAATTACCATTTTCAAAAAAAAAAACTATTCTAGCATGTCTAAATTGATCAGAAAACCATAATTTACATAAATGTTTTGGTATGTCAAAACAGATCAGGAATCCTAGACTTGCCCAAAATAAAACAATCCTTCTAGATAGGACAAAATCAAGTTATAACTTCAAAGTCATCTTTTTAAAAACCAAATTATCACAAACTATTACATAATCAATTAAGAAAATCACAACTAAACTTAAAAACCAATCTCATTAAAAAAAGGGGACAAAGAGAGAAATAAGTCAAAATGATGGAGGAGTAAAAATTATTAGCCTAAAATTTAAGATATGTTAATAAATAGGCCAATCATTATTTACTAATTAATATAATGACTAAAATACCTTCATTTAGAAAACCCTAATAGTCAAAATACCTAAATTCCTCCCTTCTCTCTCTTTCTCTCCCCCACTTCTACCATTAAAAGAACTTTTTTTTTCCTCTCTACCCCTTTCTTCTTTCGACCCCTCTCTCCTTCTCTATACAGCTTGCTCTTTTTTTTTTTCTTTTTTTTTTTTCCTGTCATCACCGGAGGAGGTTGCATAAGCCAAAGGATTTCGCCGCACTGCTCGCTGGAGGAGGGCACATGCTCTCGCCATCGCAAGTTCTTCGATCCTCTTCATGCAGATCCATCATCTTCAACAGTCATTGTTGTCGAAGGATCTATCGTCGTAGCCCAAGTCTAAAGCCGATCAGCACCTTGCGAGTCCTTCATCGGAGATGGGGGAGACGACTAGAGAAGAGAGAAAGAGAGAGAAGGGAATTTAGGATATTTTAGATTTATGTATTTCAAAAGGTAAAAATGTAAAATTAACATCTTTAAGATTAAAGTTGGTCTATTATTTAACTATGTTTATAAGTATGTTATTTGTTTTTAAATGTCTCTGAAAGTGAACTAGTTGGTACAATTTCTCTAAAAAAATATGAATCATAATTCCAAATAATATAATTTTGATACTAATATGCCAATTAAGAACATAGAAACAAAATCCCTAACAATTACGAAGGACCAAAGAAAAAAAAAACAGAAAACAACTTGGAACGTCTAATTTAATATTAATTTGTCTAAAATTTCACACTTTTAGATTATGAAGATATATATATATATATATATATATATATTCTAAAAAATATATATATAATTTGAAGATTATGAGTGTGTTTGGTGACATATTTAGGACCAAAAGAACAATTTTACTGTAACATATGTAGAGCTTTACACTGTAACATATTTTTTGCATTGTAACATGTAAGAGCTTTACACTGAACATGTAAGAGTTTTACACTAAAACAGTTGAAGCGACATTTTTTAAACGACATAGCCAAACACTATATAAATGTGTTCGGTTTAAAACGCTTTCGAATGTACACTTAATATTGTAGTACATTATTAGTTTTTCTATCAAATATTGGATTCTTGACTCAGCAGATACTTAACGCTCGTTACCAACATAACTTCATATTTAATTTGAACTTTTGGGTTGAAATTTTCATCAAGGTGACACCATTATTTAAGAAACTAATTTTTATAGCTTGGTCACCATAGAGTCACTAATAAAATAAAGTAAAATAAAATAATGTACGATACACTAATTTTTTAACCTTGTATTCTATTTTATTTTGTAACTTTTTTGTATGGGTGGTGTCAAAACTCAAGTTAGAATAGCCAACCTCATAAAAATAATAAATAATAAAGTTAGTCAAAAAGAATTTTAGCCTGCGCCGTTGCAACATCAGTTACGTACACATATTTTTATCCTGCTAGATCCTGTAGATTAATTCTGTGACAAAAACATGTTGGTAAGTAAAATGAAATTATGTGTCTAGGATATGGTCCGTGATGAAGGCCCAACATGTACTATGATACAATTTGGTCAAAGTTCAAACATCTTTTTGGCATTATCATTTTATCATTTGTCAATTTTGTTTGGTTTGCCGTACTACTCACATTTCCATTTCAACTAGTGCGCACAAAATGTAGACCAATTTGGTCTATAAATAGTGTTGCACTCAAATTTGGAAAGTGATGTGATCTTTCCTAAGAGTGGTCCAATGGAATCAATTCCAACACACGTGTGGGAAATGGGTATCCTTGACCATGCTATCCCAAGAGAAAAGAACGTTCAAAAGCATGTTGAACGTGCGATGTCCGTTATACCCATTAGGTACGTTCTAAAAAAAAAAAAAAAACAATCAAACTAGGTTCACCTAACTTTTGTATATAATTCATCTACAAATTTGTTGGAAAGTTCACATGTTGTGTTTTCATGTTGAATTGAGGGGGGAAAAAAGAGTAACTTGCTCTTACGCGCTCCTTGAAAAATCTATCAATTTCTATTCTTTTGATACTGATCTATATTTGATACTTTTATATATATATATATATATATATATATATAAACTTATTTTTAATGGTTGCGATTTTAATTGAGCCTTTTTTAATAAGGATATATATGTTTCAATAACAATTGATAATGTGGTATCACAAAAATTCTGAAAGTATTGGTTATACGTTTTATCAAGTTTATGTTTAAGTTTGTTGTAACAAGTTTGTATTAAACATCAAACAGTAAATATAGATGAGAGATTGGTATCGCGGTTCGATAATCACCTACATCCACGGGGTCATGCCTAGACGTATAAACACTTCCCTAAGTAAATAAAATCATAACTTAATTGGACTTATTCATCATGAGACTCTCTCTCTAAGTATGACGCCCATCATATTGGAAAAACAAGTACGCAGTGAAATTTTAAAAATTTTAAATCAGAGCATTTTCAAAACACAAGTTTGACATGCTATATTCATAAATTAACTAGATCTTACTAACCATTATATGCCGAAGAGCTCCTGCAATCTATGAAGAAAAGAACGTTCTAAAAGAGCCTCAACCAATTGGTATTTTTTTTTTATTCTCTATCCATGATCGGAGTGTGTGTAGGTACACGTCGTACAGCTCTTATTCGATGACTCTTCTTCTAACCAATTGAGAAGACCTAGAGCAAAGGTTCATGATTGTGAACAAAAGCTCTCAAGGAGCTTCAGAGTATCTAACACTATAGTACTCACTCTCAACTTCTCAACTGATCTGAATAACAGAGAAAACTCACTCTCTTTTTATAGAGGTCAGACCCAAGGTTAGTCATTATCAGATAAGGCCTCAAAAATTCAAATCTGGATGAACTTCTGATAAAATCACGTAAAAAATATGTGATCAAATTATCATTAGATCAGCAACCTAAACTAACGGATCGGCTTGCCGAACTTGCTTCATCAGCAGGTTAAACTAACCGATCAGCCTGCCAAACTTACGATAATATGATCCCTAAAAATCTTTATTTCCTACATAAGATTCTTTGGATAGAACCTCAATTTTAATTTAAATAACCTAATAGAGAAGTTATCTAATTAAAACAGTCATATCTAGATAATCTCTAGGAAAATAAATATTTTTGATAATTTAACAAGTTTATCTTGAATTAATTTACAAAAATTAATTCAACCGATAAACAAACATGAATTATTTGATCTTATTGAATTAATTTAAGATAAGTCATCAATTTATTGGAAAAGCACGTCGTATCGTTACATGATTTATTATGAGCTAGCAAAGGGGACCTGAAGGACCTATATAGTTCAAGCTCTGATAATATAAAATATAATATCCTAGATATACATTTTATAATTATCAACTCTAACGCTACTCTACTAAAAGCTTAGAGTTGCACTCTCGAACTATATAGGATTACGAAGCTCCAAATTAGCCAAGTGTCCATAACATATTATAATGTATCGTATCCCTATAGGATATTCATAACCGGTTTAAGGATAAATTTTATCTTACCTTTCTGATTATTTTTATCTTATGTTCTATTATCTCACCATTAGAAAATTTACCATCCAAGGACAATATACCATTCAGTTACATCTATGCCTCCAAATGGTTAAACGCTTCAATTTTTCAATTATAGAAAAATGCATATAATAGAATATCATTGACTCCACCAATGGAGCTATAGATTCCATATCTATGAATAATAAGCCTATGCTATCAAGAGTCATGTCTCTAATGTCCCCGTATGTGCATTATCACAAAGTCAGGATATCACCATTTGGTACATCAAAAGACAAAAGTCAAAATAACGAGTCCATTAGTCATTTCAAGATTAAGATATAACACATATGATTGTCTAAAGTGATTTGATTTGCACAGATAGAGTTATTAATATAAATCAATTCTACTTTATGTCTCGATCCAATATATCGTCATCTATGATAATGTACCAATGTTTCTACCGGCGAGGTCCAACTTCGATGGCTAAGACAAACCATCTCTCATCAGGGATGTAGACAACATAACAATCTTAGCATAAATAAAGCGCCCAACTTTATTCCCTCAATTATGGACCTTATGATTTAGACTATCACCTTTAGAATCATGTCTTCCACATAATCTGTCCATCATATGCCTGATTCTCAAATGTTTATACTGAGAGTCTTAGACTTTTGTTTGTTTGTCATACATTCAACAAATATGTATGTAAAGAGGACAATAATTGGTATATGAATAATAAATGAATTCTTTATTGATAAAATGTCTCTAAAAACATATTACAACATTTTACTTCTTAGGGCATACATGTGTAACAATCTCCCACTTGCATTAAGTGAGTAAATATGACATATTATGCATCCCTATAGCTTCCACATGCCTATTGAAAACTCTCGCAGTTAGTGTCTTCATGAATGGATCAGTTAAATTGTCCTCAAATGCCATTTTGCATACAACAATATGCCCGCCCTCAACGAAGTCCTTTATCACATGATACTTTCAATGAATATGCTTACTTTTCTTATAAAATCTTGGTTCCTTAGCATTAGCTATCGTTGCAGTATTATCAGAATATAACGATATCATCTTATCTATGCTAGGAACTACCTCAATCTCCCCAAGGAACTTGCAGAGCCACGCTGCTTCTTTTGAAGCATCACTAGCTACCACATACTCGCCTTCTATTGTTGAATCTAAAGTACCATCTTGCTTGACACTTCTCTAAATAATGGCACCACTGCCCAGAGTAAAGACAAAACCAAAAGTTGATCTCCTCGAATTTGGACAGAATTGAAAATCTAAATCAGTATATCCTAGAGGTGGTAAATCCTCACCTAAATATACAAGCATATACCCTCTAGTCCTTCTCAGGTACTTGAAAATATGCTTTACCACAACCCAGTGGTTTAGTCTCGGATTTGATTGAAATCGATTTACTATCCCAACTACATAACTAATATCCGATTGTGTGCAAAGCATAGCATACATGAGAATACCCACTACCGAAGCATAAGGCACATTCTTCATGTATTCTCTTTCTTCATCAAACTTTGGCGAGTCTTTCTTAGAAAGAGTAGTTATAGACTTAGTAGTTGCCCACCTTTTTTAGAATCCTACATTACAAACCTCTTGAGAATTTTATCAATGTAGCTTGCTTGGGACAAAGCTATCATTCTATTCTTCTTATCCTAAAAGATCTGGATACCAAGAACATAATTAGCTTCACCTAAGTCTTTTATGTCAAACTGCTTGATCAACCATTATTTGACCAATGACAACACCCTAAGACCCTAACGTCATTGCCAATTAGCCGAATGTCATCTACATAGAGCAGTAGAAAAACCACATTTTCATCCTTAATGTGTTTGCAAACACATGGTTCATCCACATTTTGTTCAAACCCATAAGTCTTGATCACCTAATCAAATCTTATGTTTGAAGAATGGAAAGCCTGCTTAAGTCCATAAATTGACTTTAGCAGCTTACAAACCTTACCCTCCAAACCCTTAGCCTTGAACCTATTTGGTTGTACCATATATATGGACTCATCAAGATGGTCATTCAAAAAAGTCATCTTGACATCCATCTGTCAAATCTCGCAATCAAGAACAACAACTATGGACAATAGAAGGCAGATGGACTTAAGCATGGCTATAGGTGAAAAGGTTTTCTCGTAATCGATTCCTTCATTTTGCATGTATACCTTAGCTATCGGTCTAGCCTTATAGATTTTGACTTTTCCATCTACTCCTCACTTTCTCTTATAGATCCATTTACACCTTATGGGTTTTACCTCTTCCAGAATATCTACAAGTTCTTAGACCTGATTAGTCTCCATAGACTTTATTTCAATGTTCATGGCTTCTGTCTAGAGTTTTCAATCAACATCCTTTATAGCCTCTTCGTAAGTGTAAGGATCCCTATCATGTTCATCATGTTCTACCAAAAAGGCCTCACCATTTAATATATCTGTCAGGTTGATGCTCGATCCTCCCACTACGTCGAAGCCTCTTAGGTTGTTGTTCGATTGGTTTTTCTACATTGATTAGATTGGTTTCTACTGGAACCCCCAGAGTGATTGAATTAGTCACTAACTCCTCGAGTACTACTTTACTTCCAGACTTAAAGTTGTTTATGTAACTTTCTTCTCCTCAAGGAAAGTTGCATTTGTTGAAACCACAACTTTATTTTCCTTTGGGTTATAGAAATAACCGCCTTTAGTCCCTTTTGGATATCCTACAAACACACAAACTTTCAAATGTGCTTTCAACTTATTTGCTTCTTTATACAAGACATGAGCCAGACATCTCCATATGCGAATATGGTTTAAGGATGTCTTTTTCTCTGTCCATGACTCGTGAGGAGTTTTAGGAATCGATTTTGAAGGCGCATTGTTCAAAAGATAATATATGGTTTGTAATGTATATCACCAAAAGGATAAAGGCAATGATTAATAACTCATCATAGACCTCACCATGTCTAACAAAGTCCTATTCCTTTGCTCAGCTACGCCATTTTGTTGCGGAGTGCCCGGCATAGTCAAATGGGATAAAATCCCATTCTCTAATAGTGTTCCTCATCGAAGAGGTATTCATCACCTCGATCGGATCGAAGTGCCTTTATGGATTTACCTAATTGCTTTTCTACTTCAGCCGAAACTCCCTAAACTTGTCAAAAATTTCGCTTTTATAATGCATTAGGTAGACATACCTATACCATGAGTAATCATCAATAAAGGTGACAAAGTACACATACCCTCATCGTGACCAGATGTTCATGGGACCACAAACATCACTATGAACAAGTTCTAGAACCTCTTTGGCCTTATTGCCCTTAAACCCGAATGATCTTTTGGTCATTTTTGTTAGACATGTATGCCTTAAGGAGTAAAAATGTAATATGTTTTTGGAGACATTTTTATCAATAAAGAATTTATTTATTGTTCATATACCAAATTATTGTCCTCTTTACGTTCATATTTGTTGGATGTATGATAAGCAAACAAAAATCTGATACTGTCGGTCTAAACCTTTAAAATTAGGAATATGATAGATGGATTATGCGAAACACATGATTCTAAAGGTGATAATCTAAATTATAAGATCCACAATCGAGGGAATAAAGTTGGGCACTTTATTCATGCAAAGATTGTTATGTTGTCTATATCCCTAATGGGAGATGTTTTGTCTTGGCTATCAGAGGTGGACTATGTAAATAGAAACATTAGTACATTGTCATAGTTGACGATGTATCGGATTAGGACATAAAGTGTAATTGATTTGGATTAATAATTCTATCTTGACAAATCAATTCACTTTAGACAATTATATGTGTTTTATCTTAATCTTAGATGGATAGTGGACCCATTGTCTTGACTTATGTCTTTTGATGTACCAAAGGGTGACATCCATAATTTATGCTGATATGCATGCCAATACATTAATTTATGTTGATACACATGCCGGTATATTGTAGACATAACTCTTGATAGCGTAGACTTATTATTCATAGATATGGAATCCATAGCTCCTCTTTAGGAGTAGTTGATATCCTTTTATATGTGTTATTCTGTAATTGAAAAACTAGAACGCTCAACCATTTGGATAAATTGGTGTAACCGAATGATATACTGTCTTTGGATGGTAAGTTTTCTGATAGTGAGATAATGGAACGTAAGAGAAAAATAATCAGGAAGGTAAGATAGAATATATCCTTAAGTAAATTATGGATATTCTGTGGGAATACGATACATTATGATACATCATGGAGACTTAACTATTTAGGCTTTATAATTCTATATAGTTCAAAAGTGCAGCACTAAGCTTTTAATGGAGTAGCGTTAGAGTTGATAATTATAAAATGTATATCTGGGGTATTAGGTTTCATAATTATTAGGAGCTTAAATTATATAGGTCCATCAGATCCTTTTTGCTAGCTCATCATAAATCCTATAACGATACAACGTGCTTTTTAAATAAATTGATGACATATGTTAAATTATCGGATTGGTTGAAATTTGATAAGATCAGATAATTCATGTCTGTTTATCGATTGAATTAATTTTGTATAAATTAATTCAAGATAAACTTGTTGAATTATCAAAAATATTTATTTTCCTAGAGATTATCTAAATATAGTTATTTTGATCAGATAACTTCTTTATTGGATTGTTTGAATTAAAACTGAGGCTTTATCCTAAGAATCTCAGGTGAAAAATAAAAAATTTGCAGGAATCATTTATCATAAGTTCGGCAGGCCGATTTTTAGGTTTGGCTTGCCGATGGAGTAAGTTTGACAAGTCGATCTGCCAGTTCAGCCTGTCGAACGAACAATTTTTTATCATGCGTTTTTAGACGCAATTTTTATTAGACATTGATCCAGATTTGAATTTTTGAAGCCTTATCTTATAAGGACTACCGTCTAAGTCAAACTTCTATAAATAAGGAGTGAGACTCATATGTTATTTAGATCAGTTGAGAAATCAAGAGTAAGCACTCTAGATTGTGAGTCTCTAAAACTACTTGAGAACTATTGTTCACAAATCACAAACCTTAGTTCTGGTTTTTCTCAATTGGTTAGAAGAAGAGTCAATGGGGAAGAGTTGAACGCTGTGCACTCAAACACACTCCGATCATGGATGGACAATAGCAAAGAAGACTAGTTGGTTGAGGCTCTTTTAAAACGTCTTTCTCTCCATAGATTGCGGGAGCTTTTTGACAAATGAGGTTAGTAAGATCTGGTTAATTTATGCATATAGTATGTTAAACTTATGTTTTGGAAAATACTCTGATTCCAAATTTTAAAATTTATACTACGTGATACTTTTCCAATAATTTTGCCCTCCAAACAAGATTCATCCATTACCAATCTTTGAATATTATTCAGGCTAATATGACCTAATCATAAATGCCAAAGATAGGTCTTATTAAGCGAGAAGTCTTAAGTCTTTTTGAGTTATTATCATCAATCTCAGTGTTAAGTAGTAAGTCCATCTTAAGTTTGATAAAATATAGATTGTTTTGCAGCCATCCCTCACAGATAAAAGATTTGTTTTTACAAATCACCACTTTATTATTAAAAAAAACTAAATAAGAGTATTTAAATAAACAAGCTACAAATATTAATTTTCTTTGAAATCTAGAAAGATAAAAACAATCTCACAAAACTAAAATCTTATAATTATCAAAGTGAAGATGGACATCTTCCACTGCTTTAGCTAACACCAAGAATCTATCGCTCATCCGAAGCATGAAGTCTTCATGCAGCAGACTTTTCGTTTCTTTGAACCCCTACAAAGAAATATAGACATGATTGGTTGCTCCAAAATCTATGACCCAAGTGTCACTTGATTCCTTAACCAAACAAGTTTTAATAACCAAAAGATCACACCTACCTCCTCGAGTAAGGAAGTCCTTGCAATTGTTCTTGATGTGCCCAATCTTTCTTCGGGTTCTTCTTTTTCTTCTTCTTATTCTTGCCGTTTGCAAGAATAAAAGACTTCCCGTTCTTAGTCTTTTGCTTCCTTCTATTCCCAGGGTTAGGATTGGAACCAGATGCAGCCGTCAATTTAGCCTCACCACCCATAGGAGTTTCCCTGATTAGATTTTTGAACTTTTGTAACTGCTTCATTAACTCTGTTAAGGTCACATCCTGTCTATTACTCAAATTGTATGAAGCTCTAAACGAGATGAACTCCTTTGATAGAGTTTGAAAACCATAGTCATCTATGACTCAACATCGATATCAGCTCTATGGGCTTGAGCCTCAGTGAGGTAACCCATGACCAATATCATATGCTCTTTCACAGACGTCCTCGGTCTTTGTTTGCAGTTCAAAAGTTTCCAAAGTGCCCCTTGCTGTTTTATTATGGCTTAGCTTCCAAACATGTCTTCAAGATTATCCAAGATATGCTTCGCAATCTCATAATCTTCATGTTGAGTCTGCACTATGTTATTCATACTAGCCATAAGAAAACACTAGGCCTAATTATTAGCATCTTTTCAGCGATCATATGCTTGGATTTGCTCATTAGTGGATTTTTCAGTAGGTTTGGGAGGACACGGTGTCGTCAGCACAAATTTTAGTTTCTTAAAAACTAGGACGATATTCAGGTTCCTTTTCCAATCATTGTAATTCTCACCAGTTAATTGGTTTTTATCGAGCATTGAAGATAAAGCATTTTTAGACATTTTAATCTACAATAAAGAATCATATACTAAGCATAAGCAAACATACCATAACTGTTTAGTAAGATAACACAATCAAGTAAACAAACAATTGTGTTTATGTGTCAAAACCTTGAAAATATCACAACCTTATAATGATAATTCCTAACTCAAAATTCAACAAGCCGCCTAAGGGAGAGTTGCCAAATTCAATTAGGAACATGGATCCCCTCTAATTAATATATGTCATCCAGGACTCGTCTGATCCAGCATATATTAATAATCATTTTCTTTGGCCATTAATTTTATTAACAGAGCTCCTAGGGGAGGTTAATAATAAAATAACATGAGTGTATAACCATCGTTTCAACTATTTTATCCATGATCTATAATCACCCTCTAGGGGTGTGCAATGATAGATCGTGCTAAAATAAATTATCCCTTCGGAGATTCAACTCGGTATATGATGAAATCCTTTCTTAGGGGTCAGGACCACCATGTGGTACATATGGACCAACAATGGAGGCCACAAGGTCCTCTCTTCGAAAATCTTCTCCCACTTAATCTTTTGAAAAACCAAGGTTCTATTTTAAAAAACATGCGTGAATAATTTTTAATGAGCGGCACTCTCTATTCTATATGACATGTTATCAACATACATGGTCAATCATATTATAATGCAGACAAGCAAAGCAATCATGCAAAGCCACAAGCAAAATAATAAACAATCGTAATATTATGGTTCCATCCTAGAGAAAAGAAATTAAAGATTACAAGAGATCAATCGAAACATATTATTGATGCTTCAACCTTGAATTTTCAAGGTGTCTCCATCTTCATGTTGCATCCCTCTTCAAGTCTTGAATCCCACATAGATCAAATACTTTACTTTTTCGGTCATTACAAAATTTCATGTTTCTCAGAATTGTCTCAAAAATAAAATCAAAATTGCACCAAAAAACACACATTTTTTGAATAAAAAACAGCTCTTTGCTAGCATACCAATATGTGAGATCGGCCTGTCGGTCATAAGCCATCAGCCTGCCACCAAAGTCGGCTAAATCCTGCCCCGTAGATGGCCTACCGAACTTAAGGTTTAGCCTGTCAGTCTGCGACCATCGGCTTGTCGATCTTGAAGGTTTGGCTTGTCGATCGAGCAGATTTCACATTTTTTCACAAAATAGTTTTTACGCAGTTTTTCAATCCTATTTTTAATAATTCAAAAACATAAAAATTTAGAGACTCAAGAAAAAACAGTGGAACTGCTCTCATCCATTTTCTAGATTCATCTTCACTTCAAATGATTATTAAATTACTAAAATTTTTAGAAATTTAAAATAAAATAATAATTCCTAGGCGGTAATGATAGACCGCCATTTAATTACATAAAAAACTTAGATACACATTCTAATCTCTAAGGAACCATAATCGACACAAATAAATAATTAAATAACAATTTAATCAACCAAAATTAATTAATAAACATTTACCATATAAATTTTATGACAACATATAAATATATAGAAACCTTAGAGTGCTAACTCTCTAAAAAAAATTAAATTCAAGCATAGGAGAGATCAAGATCACATACTTTTTATGCATATCATGATTGCAAACTCATAAATTTACGTGAAAACCATGTCTTTAATACCAATTATTGGAAAAACAAGTACGCAGCAGAATTTTAAAAATTTTAAATCAGAATGTTTTTCAAAACAGAAATTTGACATTCTATATACATAAATTAATCAGATCTTACTAACTTTTATATGCCAAAGAGCTCCTACAATCTGTGAAGAAATGAACGGTCCAAAAGTGTGACACCCAAGTATTTCTATTACATTAAAAATGTAATAACTTAAGGATTATTTTAAGCAAAATATGTGTCACAAGGAGTATTGTTTAATCTAATTTTTATGATAAAGTCCATAAAAGCAAAAACGAGATTTTTAAAAGTAAAAATTATGCCATAGTCTTAAACGAGAAAGGAATAATATGAAAATAAACTAGAAAGTTTAATTGTTGCAAAATGTGTTGCAACAAATGCTAAGACAAATATACAGTTTAAGAAAAATACTATATAATAATATAAAAAATTGTACAGTATTAGAGTAATGTAGTGTAATGAAATACACTGATAAAGTTATGTAGCATGAAAATTACAATGCAAAAGTAATACAATGTAGAAACTGGATTGTTTAAGGTTAAGCAATATAAAAATTAGACTGTGTAAAATTAAGCAGAATAGAAATTACATTATGTGGTGGATGTAATTAAGTATGGGAAGTTGTGAGACCTTATGAATTATATCGAAAGGAATATCGACAATATAGGAAAAATACTGTCAATATAAATTTGGACTGTGTAAAAATGTGTGACCCACCTAGGTGCTACCTTTAAGGTGGAAAAATGGCCACCACACCCCTTGTTGTGGTCCAATCCCACCATGCCAGGTTACCCTAACTTTTATCACCAAATGATGCTTAGTGGTGACTATTCATGCTAAGTCACCAAATTGGTGGAAAAATCTTACTTTTTATTCCTTAACCTTTATGAGACAAGGACTAAAAAAATGTTCTATTTCCTTCCCAAAAAAGAGGCCCCTCCCATGGAATTTCCTCAAGAATTTTTCAATGCACAAGCCTCTAAATCATGTAAGGAAGCAACAGTAAGTGAAGGGGATGAAGATTGAAGAGTTTTCAAGGTTTTAAGGGTTTGGAGGTGCTTACAAGTACCAAGGACGAACTAACATCTTGGAAAAGACACAAAAGCCAACTAATGAAAGGAAAAGGAATGAGACACGAATGCTAGAGCTAAGTTCAAACCTCACCTACAGCATGAAGTAAATGATTTTCAAATGCCTATATATATGTTTGCAAATGTGTTTGCAATCGTTATGCAGGTTGCTTTTGAAGTATGTTTGTGTTTTTGTTAATATATAATGCTTTACAATTTAAGTTATAAGTTTAATGTTGCATTTGTTATGCAATAAGTTTTAGAGATCAAGTCATAGTTTGCATTATGATTGCATTTGATATGCTTAATATTTATATGCTAAAGATATAGCATTTGATATGCTCACTAAAGTTAAAAAGAAGGTAAAATAAAGATAAAAAGAAAATGTCATACTAACCTCCTTGATGTGAGGCACACAAGTAAAGTTAAAGTTATGACCACAGTATTCGATGGTCTTAAGTCTTCCACAAGGGAAGCAACATGTTTATGTTCTCATATTTAATGATGTTGGAATGAACACTAAAGTTTACATGTTGAAAGTAAAAATAAGGAATGATCATACGATGTTGATAATTGAAAGTTTATAATTGAGCATAAATGGAACCATGCATTTTGATTTTGCTTATATTCCTTATTATGAAATGTTTATGTGTTATGAACAACATTCTGAGAAAAATTTTATGTTAAATGTTTATGAAAAACATTTTTATATTTAGAAGAAAAGGTGTATGAAGGACGTTTTAAGAAAAACATTTAAGAAACATTCTAGAAAAAATATTTTAAGAGAAAGGCTTTTATTAGAAAAGCTTATAAAGCATGTTTTAATGATTTGTAAGATTATGTTTGAACTTACTGAGCGAAAGCTCATTAAAAGTTCCTTCATGCTATACGTAGTCCTACGGTTGATTAGTAGGACCTGTTTGAAGAGCTTAATGTTGTGAAGGACAGATGCTAAGATTTATGTATAGATACCACTAGTATGTTTCCGCTGCTCCAAGAAAATGTTTTCCTCCTATTTGATATAGTGTTTCCAAAGTTCTAAGAAAATCAAAGTTTTAAGAAGTGTTTTCAAAGTTTTAAGATATATTTTACAAAATCTTTTCTATAATTATAAAGTTAAGTTTTAAACTATGATTCAGTTAATGTTTCTTGTTAAGTTTTAAGAAACGATTTGAAATGGTTTTAAAATCAAATGTTGAGCAATGTCTCAACTTAAGTTGGAACAAAAGTCGCAACAGCTTTTAAGTATGTTAAAAGGAAAGGAAAAGAAAAAAAATTATTCAATATTTTTCTTACTAAATAAGTAAGATTAATGTTTAAAAAATGATGTCTAAGAAAATTAAAGGATGACCTAAAAAGGCAGGGTGTCATAAGAAGAGCCTCAACCAACTGGTCTTCTTTGCTATTCTCTATCCACGATCAGAGTGTGTGTGGGAACATGTTGTACAGCTCTTTCCTAGTGACTCTCCTTCCAACCAATTGAGAAGACTCAGTGCAAAGGTTCGTAATTGTGAACAAAAGCTCTCAAGGAGTTTCAGAGTATCTAACACTATAATACTCACTCTCAACTTCTCAACTAATCTAAATAACTGAGAAAACTCACTCCCTTTTTATAGAGGTCAAACCTAAGGTTGGTCATTATCATATAAGGCCTCAAAAATTTGAATTTGGATTAACTTCTGATAAAATCATGCCAAAAATGTATGATCAAATTATTGTTAGATCGTCAGGTTGAACTAATGGATCGACCTACCGAACTTGCTCTATCGGCAGGCCGAACTAACTAATCGACCTATCGAACTTACGATTCTTTGGATAGAGCCTCAGTTTTAATTCAAATACCCCAATAGAGAAGTTATCTAATTAAAACAGTTATATCTAGATAATCTCTAGGAAACTAAATGTTCACAATAATTCAACAAGTTTGTCTTGAATTAATTTACAAAAATTAATTCAACCGATAAACAGACATGAATTATCTATATTGAATTTCAGCCAATCTAATAATTTAACATAAGTCACCAATTTATTGAAGCACGTCATATCATTACAGGATTTATTATAAGCTAACAAAGAGGACCGATGGACCTATATAGTTCAAGCTCCGATAATTATAAAATATAATATCCCAGATATATATTTTATAATTATCAACTCTAACACTACTCTACTAAAAACGTAGAGCTGCACTCTTGAACTATATAAGATTACAAAGCTCCAAATTAGCTAGGTGTTGATGACATATCATAATGCGTCGTATCCCTATAGGATATTCATAATTGCCTTAAGGATAAATTTCATCTTACCTACCCAATTATTTTTATCTTACGTTCCATTAACCATTAGAAAATTTACCATCCAATGACAGTATACCATTCGGTTACACCTATGCATCCACATGGTTAAGTGCTCCATTTTTTCAATTACAAAATAACGCATAAAAGAGAATATCATTGACTCCACCAATGGAGCTATGGATTCTATATCTATAAATAACAAGCCTATGCTATCAAGAGTCATGTCTCCAATGTACTAATATGCGCACCATCACAAAGTCAAGATATCATCCTTTGGTACATCAAAAGATATAAGTCAAAATAACGGGCTCATTAGTCATTTCATGATTAAGATACAACACATATGATTGTCTAAAGTGAATTGATTTGCATAGATGAAATTATTAATCGAAATTAATTCCATTTTATGTTCTAATCCAATATATCATCACCTATGACAATATACCAATGTTTCTACTCACGAAGTCCAACTCTAATGGCCAACACAAACCATCTTCCATTAGGGATGTAGACAACAGAATAATCTTAGCATGAATAAAGTGTCCAACTTTATTCCCTCAATTCTGGACCTTATGCTTTAGACCATCACCTTTAGAATCATGTCTTCTACATAATCTGTCCATCATATACTTGATACTCAAAGGTTTAGACCGTCAGTTTCAGACTTTTGTTTGCTTGTCATACATTCAACAAATATGAACATAAAAAGGACAATAAATAGTATATGAATAATAAATAAATTCTTTATTGATACAATGTCTCCAAAAACATATTATAACATTTTACTCTTTAGAGCATACATATCTAACATATGATTCATAACTACCTAATGAAAATACTCAGTGAGATCCCCCCGACTTAATATTGAAATCCGTTCAACTCTAAGTTTTCTCACAAAAACTCAAAATTCTCCTGCCAAAGAAATAAAAAACAAATAAGACGCTCACAAAATAATCTCTCAATAATTCTAAGACTCTGGATGCATTGCAATCGAGATCTTCAAAAAGTTTATTGATTGGATTTTGTTGTCGATTCTATTGTAACAAATATGGCAACAAATCCTCTAGGCTGAAACGAATCTGTTTACAATCAAGACTTGCAGAATTTATCAACACCCAACGTCAACCTACTTTTAATACTCTTGAAAACTACACGACATAAGTAAGTAGAGCAAAGAGACATCAAAAGAAATCGAGTAAGTTAAGTACTTGTACGATTTCTACTTGCCTTTAAAATACAAACATAAAGTCAATTAGTTTCCATATTGTTATTGCTAGACAATTCTACTAAATTGCTTCTTAATTTATTTCCTGCAAAACAAGTAAAGATAGCAATCAAGAAACTAAAGAATGGGAATCTTAATAATATGCATGATTCATTCAATTAATAAAACTTTCTGAAACCTGCACCACAATCAATTCAAAGTCAAATTCTTTAATTGACAAAATAATGCCAATACAAGATTCCTAACAAATTCAAACTCATTAATTACTGTAAAAAAATTTTTGTCAACAACCATCATATTTATATCAAACGACTGATAATAATAGTATATATTAGAAACATAATCATTAAAACCACACTTATATATATGCATATGTATGCATACATACAAGGGATCAATAGGATCAATAAGCTTTATTTTGACCACACTAGCCTTTAATGTGTTCGTTTGTTTAACCAAAGGTGAAAGATGTAAAGGATCATAGCTCAATTCAACAATTTTTTGGTAAGTTCAACACATATTAGGCCTAGTTTATAATATAAAGTTGAAATATTTGTTACTGGATGAGTCGTTAGTCAAAATTTATTATAATGAAAAGGTCAATGAAGAAAATAGAACAAACTAAATAAGAGAATCAAAATTAATAAGATAAGTTAAAAAAGTTAATAAATAGGCCAAAACTCAATTAGTTGAATTACAAAAATGTCCCTAATTATATATTCCTCTATCTGCCCTTTTCCTACTTTCCTAAAAAAAAAATTTTTTGCACAAAAAAAAAAAAATTTGAGCTATTCATAGCATTCTCTCTCCTCCCCTCTTTCACCTATCTCTCCCTGCTTTTTGCCCCTCTCTCTTTGAAACCATGAGCAATAAACCACAACATTGGGCTCTAAGCAACGACGACGATGAAGTTGATCACCACATGTGCTTGTTGATCACCGTTCAACTGGAGATACCACCAACAACAACGAGTCTCGTCGAAAACTGATCCCATCAAGAATATATTGATGTTGGTTGGAGGAAGCTGCTGATCTACAAAGGGAAGGATTAAATCGGCTGAGATGGAAGAGAGAGGGGAGAGGAGGGTTTTCAAAAGAGAAAAGGGATAGATAGAGAAGGAAGATGAGGAAAAAAAAAAGACAGAAATTTATTAGGAAGGTTAAAATTAGAAAATAAGGTGTTTAAAAACTTAAGAGGGCCTTTTTTTTAGTTATTGAAAATATGTTATTTACTTTCAAATGTTTTATAATTTGATTTGATTACTGTAATTTTCTGCATAAAAAATAGTTATTTATTTTGTATTATCTTTTCAAATATACTATTAATACTAGAAAAATAGAAATTTATCCTTTAAAAAAATAATAATAATAAATTTAGTAAACTATGGAGTAAATTGCTATGATGATGAAGAATAATAAATAAACACATTTTATTTTAATAAAAATATTTTAATCCATATAAATAATTTATTTTTATTTTCAATATTTTGTTCAACATTCATAATTTTTATATACCAAAGTTCTAAAAAAATATTATATATATATAATTACTTTAAATCAAGTGAATAAAATAATACGTCTAAGTAAAAGTTGAATCACTTTTAAAAATCTGAAAGTAAATTTTTAATATACAAAAGTTTGCAATTTTAATGCAAACGTTTTTGGGAAAAAAAGCATGATCTTTTTTTTTTTTAATTTGTTGATAGATTTAGAATCACAGTTCATCATTAAACATATTTTAGTAAATTTGAACGACAACAATTTTAGAATGGAAAGTCAAGAGGAATGCCCTTCACTAGAGACGCATAAAAAATTTATATTCTTTCTTAAGCACTATAACATTTTAGTCCACTTTTTTTCTATTAAATATCAGTTAAAAATAATCGAGTTCTAAGAGAATGACACAAAGTAAAATTAATTAAAGAAGCGAGTTAATAGGGAAAATTTATCCATTTTTGTTTTTATAATTTATTGAGCAGAAATTAGGTTTTATCAAACACCCAAAATTATTGTGAACTCTTTAACAGTTCAAAAACAGGTCCAATAACAATGTCAAACATGCCCTAAGACTTGTAACATGTGAATACAGATAGTAGGGTTGTAATTAGGTTTAAAAAAAAACAAAAACATGTGAATGCATGATCAAGTATGTTCTTCTCGTCCAACAAAAACAATAGAACTAATATGATATTAGAGCATTATTATTTATTGAGCATAGCTATTACATTAGTTATCAAAAGATTCACTAAAACTTCATGTTGAGACAAGAAAAAAAAAGTATAAATAATGTAGGAATCAGATTTCCTATTCGTTTCGTTTATCTTAAAAGTCAACCTAGTAATAAGATAGTTTTTAATAATTATTTTCATATTTAAATAATGTAGAACTCTATTAAGATAATTTTTATAATCTTTTACAGATAAAATAATAAACAAGACACCGTTAGTATGGAACATCATATTATAATATAAAGGATAAGTCCCATGATTTATATATGATCTTATAAATAAGACCCATCTTTTATATTTTAGCTTAACATTAGTGGCATTCCAAGCATTCTTTTTTCCAATTTGATCTTGTGTTTTGTTTTTTTGATAGTTCGATCAATTTATTTATGCGATAATTACAATATTTCTCCTATCACTAGACAACAAGAGATCAAATGTGTGTTCATTTCAACAGCAGGAAAAATGTGATCATTTCTTTAACAATGTGAAGGATATAAAGATCCAACCGACAATTTCTTTTGGTGGGTGTGACACTTAAATGCACAAAGTTGGAGAGCTGAAGTTTATTAGTTCGCATGTACGAATATAACTGTTCTAAGTGTGAACCCTGCACCGTTGGCCGTACGCAATTTGCCACATGATAGTGAAAAATAAGTCAAATATTAGATCTGATCATTAATGTTATCAAACACAGTCAGTTTGTCAGACGTGTCTAAAATTAATGAATTAAACGTGGTTCTGATGCAAAAGGAAAAATGATTTTAATATCTTTAGACAAGGTAAGGAGAGTATCGTATGGGATAATCATACCACCATATACACCCGCGCCCCCAACACATATATATATCTACACATATACATATATATATATATATATATTTTTTTTTTTTTTACTTGAGAAAAAGTCAACAAGTTTTAAATTCCTTCGGGAATTAAAAAAACTCTAAAAATAATTAAAATATTTGTTTAAATATTTTAAATTATACTTTTTTAATTTTTAACTCGTTATATTTAAAATAACAATTAATATATTGAGAAAGATAATTTTAAAATTATTTAAAAAAATATTAATTGTTTTAGATACTTTGAGTATGAATTTATAAACACATAAAATATTTTAGGTATTTTAATAATAAAAAAATAAAAATAATATTTAGACAAAGTCCAAGAATGATTTGCATCTTTTCCTTTAATTTGTTGATGATTTAGTTCATTTTTCAAGTAATACCGACCTTTAACTAGAATTTGGAATAGTAGCTGGTTTAATGTGATGCTTTATGATTGTGTACTCCCCTTTGAACGACTTTCGATAATGTGTGTCCCTTCTTCTTCTTTTTTTTTTGTCCCGTTAAAAGTTACCTCATTTTTTTTTGGCTTACATCTTTTCTCTCTCATCAACGCATGCTCTGCTAGAGTTATAACTTAAAGTGCAGCACCACCCCCTCTCCTTCTCGGCTAAAGCTCGGCCCAGCTCTTGGGCTGGCTGCCGGTCTTTGGCTCTCAGAGAGTGGGTGTATCTCACTAGGTTGCTGACGGGAAAGGGGGATTGGTGGAAATCAGGGAAAATGTCAGGCCGCTTCTGGAACACTAGCGGTTTGGCCGGGATCTGCTCTGGCGTCCTCTGGCCGACAACGTCAAGGTCAGAAGAGCTGAAGCCAATGGAAGACGGGCCAGGGGAAGGTCGCGTATGGTGTGAGGGAGCAGGGGCCGTGTCTCCCATGGTTCTCCCTTGGCGTGCGCGACTGTGGAGCGTGGGGAGGCTCAAAACTGGAGGCTGCAGGAGGAGGCGGAGCTGAGGGGGAAAGGGAGGCCATGCACGAGGGTCGGAAATGTTGGAAATTAATTTTTCTTGTGGGCCTATATATGTATTTAAATGTATTGTTTAATGCTATCTTAAGGTAAAGCCTAAATTAAAGTGATATAATTAAGATAAAATTGAAAGGCTTTTGGGTATTAATATAAAGTATAGGTCATTATTATTAATAATATATGTGTAGATACCAATTTGTAATTTTTAGATTTTATGATGGGCCAAACTGAAAATACATTAAAATAACTAAAGTTATTTATTCTGGTTATGGTCCCCAATTTAAACGTATGTTTATTTTCTTCCTGTTTTCTCTAAAATCACATCTTCAAGAAAATCACAAGGAGTATGTATTAGATTGGAATGCAATAACCCACAACAATCTAAGATCATGAATCAAGGTACGCTTCCGCAATTTAAAATTATTTCTCTCAATGATTTAACATGAATGATCTTGGTAGAATTCTAGTTTGTTTTAGTTCATTTTTCAAGTAATACCGACCTTTAACTAGAATTTGGAATAGTAGCTGGTTTAATGTGATGCTTTATGATTGTGTACTCCCCTTTGAACGACTTTCGATAATGTGTGTCCCTTCTTTTTTTTTTTTTTGTCCCGTTAAAAGTTACCTCATTTTTTTTTTGGCTTACATCTTTTCTCTCTCATCAACGCATGCTCTGCTAGAGTTATAACTTAAAGTGCAACACCACCCCCTCTCCTTCTCGGCTAAAGCTCGGCCCAGCTCTTGGGCTGGCCGCCGGTCTTTGGCTCTCAGAGAGTGGGTGTATCTCACTAGGTTGCTGACGGGAAAGGGGGATTGGTGGAAATCAGGGAAAATGTCAGGCCGCTTCTGGAACGTTAGCGGTTTGGCCGAGATCTGCTCTGGCGTCCTCTGGCCGACAACGTCAAGGTCAGAAGAGCTGAAGCCAATGGAAGACGGGCCAGGGGAAGGTCGCGTATGGTGTGAGGGAGCAGGGGCCGTGTCTCCCATGGTTCTCCCTTGGCGTGCGCGACTGTGGAGCGTGGGGAGGCTCAAAACTGGAGGCTGTAGGAGGAGGCGGAGCTGAGGGGGAAAGGGAGGCCATGCACGAGGGTCGAAAATGTTGGAAATTAATTTTTCTTGTGGGCCTATATATGTATTTAAATGTATTGTTTAATACTATCTTAAGGTAAAGCCTAAATTAAAGTGATATAATTAAGATAAAGTTGAAAGGCTTTTGGGTATTAATATAAAGTATAGGTCATTATTATTAATAATATATGTGTAGATACCAATTTGTAATTTTTAGATTTTATGATGGGCCAAACTGAAAATACATTAAAATAACTAAAGTTATTTATTCTGGTTATGGTCCCCAATTTAAACGTATGTTTATTTTCTTCCTGTTTTCTCTAAAATCACATCTTCAAGAAAATCACAAGGAGTATGTATTAGACTGGAAGGCAATAACCCACAATAATCCAAGATCATGAATCAAGGTACGCTTCCGCAATTTAGAATTGTTTCTCTCAATGATTTAACATGAATGATTTTGGTAAAATTTTGGTTTGATTTGGTTTCCAACAAGTGGCATCAAAGCGGTTTCATGTTCAACCATTGAGAAATATTTTCTCAAATTTTTTGGTTAAAATTTTCGGTTGAATAAGGTTATGGTTGTTTGGTTTTGTATTTGAATGCAATTGTCTGCACACATGCTGAGCATGCTTGCCATTTATAATTATTGATTCATTGATGCATGCTTGGTATTTGTTGAATAATACGGAATATACAATTGTATAACCATTAATATATATGTGTATTTGACTTTTGACTGGATTATGGATTCAGTGCACGTGAGATTATTTTCTTTCTGGGTTCATTCTTTTGAATCGTGTATTTCGTTAAAAACAACCAAGTCACCCGTAGCGATTACCGACGGCAATCTCACTGCCACCGGCAAGGAAAACGAGCCGCAACCTTCAGCCGACGCCAGAATGGAAGAGGCACAGTCTCTAGCCTCGGCGAAGGAGTGGAAACGGCCGCCAAAAGTGGCTGCTCAGTCGGCCCTACTGAGTTTCGCCTAAGGGAGAAAGGCGGCTGTTTTTTGGGTTTCACCGGCGACTTACTGTTCCGCCGCCGGCGCCGGTGCCCTTTGGGTGCGACCGTGACTTCCCGCCAACGAGGAGAGCCTCGGCTGCCCGACAAAGTACACTGCCAACCGCCTGGCAACGATACCCTAGGGGTCGCGACCCCTAGGCGTGAGGATGATTCTAGGCTTTGGCCCATAACTTCAACTGGTTGCACGGGCCAAAGAGGCCCGTGACCAGTTGGACACCCAGGGCCTCAACCCCTAGGTGACCCGAGAATTAAAAAAAAAAACAGTAGAGGGGGGGGCCTGGAAATGGATCCAGGTTGGGTTAACCTGACCCGGTCCACAACCCAACCCGGTCCCCTTTGACCCGGTCAACGGTCAACGGTCAACTTTGACAATTGACTTTGATCTAGTTGACTTTTTGACTTTGTTTAAATTTTTATTTTTTTTGGGTCAATTTTAGATGCAACTTTAAAATTCAAATTGTGTTTTTAGATAATTAATATTAACAAATTAATTAATTGAACCAATAAGCTGCCAAAGTAGCATCTTTTGTGGATGTTAATTAATTTGTGATATTAAGATGGTTGTATGAATTTAATTCATGCGAATATTAATAGGCCCAAAGGAAGCTTAATATTTGGCCGAATTAAATTCATACCTGTGGCGATAAATATGTAACAATTATATAGTTATTTTTGGCATATAAATAATAAGTAGATCCAAAGATTAGCTTATTATTTGATATGATTTATTGTTAATATTTGATCACTACACCAAGAATACCAATTACAAGTTAATATTTCTGTCCAAAGACTAAATATTAATGTTGTTACAGGTTTCTTGTGATGGGATTAATCATTGTTTGAATTTTATTGGTTGTTTTATGTGAACTCTTATGTGAATATGTGATTTTGTTTTTTGTTCAGCTGTACCATCATCTTCCTCGATATCTGCAAATGTTAATTCCATTCCTATGCTGAATGGGACTAACTTCAAGGACTGGAAAGAGAATTTGTTGATCGTTCTCGGTTGCCTTGATCTGGACTTAGCCATAAGGGTTGAACGTCCCACTATTATGGATTCTAGTTCCGCTGAGGATAAAAAGGAACTTGAAAGATGGGATCGTTCTAACAGAATGAGTCTGATGATCATTAAGAGAGGCATTCCAGAAGTCTTCAAGGGCACTGTGCCTGATGAGGTCACCACTGCCAAGGGTTTCCTTGAGGCCATTGAGAAATGCTTTGCAAAGAATGATAAGGCTGAAACAAGCACGCTTTTGGTGAGCCTGATTTCAATGAGGTACAAAGCAAAAGGAAACATAAGGGAGTACATTATGGAAATGTCTCATCTGGCTTCAAGATTAAAGACACTAGATTTGGAAATTTCTGAGGATCTTCTAGTGCATCTTGTCTTGATTTCTCTTCCTGCACAATTCAGCCAATTCAAGATCAGTTACAACAGCCAGAAAGAGAAATGGACTCTTAATGAGTAAATTTCTTATTGCGTGCAAGAGGAAGAAAGACTGAAGCAAGAGAAGACTGAAAGTGCTCACTTAGCTAGCACCTCTAAGGACAAGAAGAAAAGAAAGAAAAGTAATGAAGCTGCTAAAGGTCCAGCATAAAAGAAACAAGATAAAGATAAAAATGATGGTAATGTTGCTTGTTTCTTTTGTGGTAAACCTGGACACATGAAGAAGGTTTGCACCAAGTATCATGCTTGGCATGCAAAGAAAGGTATGCTTCTCAATTTAGTTTGTTCTGAGGTTAATTTAATTTCAGTGTCAAGACACACTTGGTGGATTGATTCAGGTGCCACTACTCATATAAGTGTGTCTATGCAGGGTTGCCTGAGCTACTGAAAGCCAATTGATGCTGAAAGATTCATCTATGTGGGAGATGGCAAATCGGTAGAAGTGGAAGCAATAGGGCATTTTAGGTTATTAAGTTCTTGTTATTATTTAGATTTAAAAGACACCTTTGTTATACCGTCGTTTAGGCAGAATTTAACTTCTATTTCTGCTTTGGACAAATCTGGATACTATTGTTCATTTGGAAATAGTCAGTTTAGTCTTTCTTTAAATTCAAATGTTGTTGGTACTGGTCCTTTATGATTTCAAGATAACCTATATTTGCTTGATACAGTTGCTTCTTATAATGAAACCTTGCATGTTAGTTCTGATGGCATAAAACGTAAATTAACCGATGAGAATTTCGTTGTATTATGGCATAAGCGATTAAGACATATTTCAAGAAAAAAGATGGAAAGACTTGTGTCAGATGGAATTCTTAATTCCCTCAATTTTACAAATTTTGAAACCTGTGTTAATTGTATTAAAGGAAAACAGACAAACAAAAGGGGATTGGGTGCCAATAGAGCTACAGATGTCTTAGAATTGATACATACGGCATTTGTGGACCATTTCCTGTGGCTTCATGGAATGGTCAACA
This sequence comes from Artocarpus heterophyllus, assembly GCA_025403435.1. Classification (NCBI taxonomy): domain Eukaryota; kingdom Viridiplantae; phylum Streptophyta; class Magnoliopsida; order Rosales; family Moraceae; genus Artocarpus; species Artocarpus heterophyllus. The sequence continues at coordinate 13,247,977 of CM046345.1, forward strand.
ATATTTTGTATCGTTCATAGACGATTACTCCCGGTATGGCTACCTATATCTCATACATGAGAAGTCATAGACTTTGGACATGTTCAAGTCATATAAGGCTGAGGTTGAGCTTCAACTCAGTAAAAGAATTCAGGGCGTTAGATCTGACCGTGGTGGTGAGTACTATGGCAAATATGACGAATCAGGTGAACAACGTCTAGGACCTTTTGCTAAATTCCTAGAGGAATGCGGGATAGTCCCTCAATATACCATGCCAGGTTCACCTAGCATGAATGGTGTAGCTGAGAGACGAAACCGGACAATTAAGAACATGGTGAAGAGCATGATTTGTCATTCCACCTTACCTGAATCCCTCTGGGGTGAAGCACTCAAGACTACAGCTTACATTCTTAACAGAGTACCAACAAAGCAGCAGCTAAAACACCTTATGAGCTTTGGACTAGCAAAAGGTCTAGTCTAAAGCATTTACATACTTGGGGTTGTCCAGTAGAAGCAAGACCTTATAGGCCCATTGAAAAGAAATTAGACTCCAAGACAGTGAGCTGCTATTTCATTGGATACTCTGAACGGTCAAGAGGTTACAAATTTTATGATCCCACTACTATGGCTATTTTTGAGACGGGAATTGCAACATTCTTTGAGGATGTTGAGTTTGGGGGGAGAAACAAGGTTAGAGACTTTGTCTTTGAGGATGAATTTGATCATGTTCCTTTTGTACAAGAGGGATTGGTTTCTATTCCTACAATTGCTTTTGATAATGTTCAGGCTTCTATCCCTGACATTGATCAAATTGCATATCAAGAACAACTAGACTAGTCATTCAACCCCTTCAGGTACAAACTCAACAACCTCAAGAACCAGAACCTCAGGAACTTGTGTCATTAAGGAGATCCACTAGAGAGAGGAGAAGTGCTATTTCGGATGATTACATAGTATTTCTCCAAGAACATGAGGAAAGTGTTGGATTGATGGATGATGATCCGATCAATGTCCGTCAAGCCATGCATAGTTCTAACTCTCAAAAGTGGATGGATGCCATGAAGGATGAGATAAAGTCTATGAAGGACAATGACGTTTGGGATCTCATTCCATTGCCTGAAGGTGCAAAGCCCATTGGTTGTAAATGGATATTTAAAACCAAGAGGGATTCGAAGGGTGATGTAGAGCGATATAAAGCTCGTCTTGTTGCTAAGGGCTTTACTCAAAAGGAAGGCATTGATTATAAAGAGACTTTCTCTCCGGTTTCAACGAAAGACTCTTTTAGGACAATTATGGCACTAGTAGCGCATTTTGATCTTAAGCTACATCAGATGGATGTTAAGATGATGTTTCTAAATGGTGACATTGATGAAACGATTTATATGGTGCAGCCAGAAAACTTTGAGTCTGGAGACCCAAAGAAGATGGTTTGCAAATTAAAGAAATCCATCTATGGGCTTAAGCAAGCTTCTCGTCAATAGTATTATAAATTTCATTAAGTGATAGTCTCATTCGGTTTCGAGATGAACACTGTAGATGACTGTATATACCATAAGTTCAGTGGGAGTAAGTGTATTCTCCTGGTATTGTATGTTGACGATATACTGCTTGCCACCAATGATATAGGCTTATTGCACGAAACCAAGAGATTTCTATCAAAGAAATTTGAAATGAAAGATCTTGGTGACGCCTCTTTTGTGTTAGGAATTAAAATACACCGAGATCGCTCTCGGGGTATACTTGGGTTATCACAAAAGAGCTATATCGAAAAGGTGCTTAAAAGATTTGGCATGCAGGATTGTAAACCAGGAGATACCCCTGTGGCTAAAGGAGATGAATTCAGTTTAAGTCAGTGTCCTAAGAACGACCTTGAGGTTAAGGAAAGGGAAAAGATCCCATATGCATCAGCTGTTGGGAGTCTAATGTATGCTCAAGTTTGTACTCGTCCAAATATAGCATACATTATTGGATTGTTAGGCAGATATTTGAGTAACCCTGGAATGGATCATTGGAAAGCAGCCGAACGAGTTATGCGATATTTACAGAGAATAAAAGATCACATGCTTACACATAGAAGGTCAAACCAACTCGAGATCATTGGTTATTCAGATTCAGATTTTACTGGATGTCAAGATAGTCATCGATCCACTTCGGGCTATATTTTTTTGCTTGCTGGAGGAGCTATTTCTTGGAGGAGTGCTAAGCAGTCACTCATAGCTTCTTCCACTATGGAGGCAGAATTTATAGCATGTTATGAGGCATCCAATCATGGAATATGGCTGTAAAACTTTGTCACTGGGCTACGTATTGTGAAAAGTATAGAAAGACCACTTAAGTTGTTTTGTGACAATAAATCTATAGTCTTATATTCTAACAACAACAGGAGCTCTTCAAAGTCAAAGCATATAGAGATTAAGTTTCTTGTTGTTAAAGAAAGAGTTCAGAGTGGTCAGGTGTCTATAGAGCATATTGGTACAAACTCCATGATAGCGGATCCGTTACAAAAGGGCTTCCACCCAAGGTCTTTCATGAGCACACTACTCACATGGGTGTTTAGTTATTTGATGATATGCAGTTTTAGTGGGAGTTTGTATTTGAATGCTAATTTTCTTTATATATAGACATTGTGTGTTTGTATATGTTTTCTGCAGAAATAAAGAATACAGTTTATTTACACTCTGATTTTGGTACGGTTTTGATCTCATTAAGGTATAAGGTAGGACTAGTTGGAAATACACATGTTTAGATCACTTTGCATGTAATTTCTATGCTACACATCCATACTTGATCTATGTCATTTTGGTATATCGATATGTGTGATCATAGATGGGTCTAGTCACGTTATATTTGTGACAAAGACCGTTTTGGTCCTATGTTGGTATGATCAATGGATGAGATTGTTCAGGAATACCCTTATTTGTGATAGCAAAAGTTGAGCTCATTAAGGTAAATACATTTTTGCAAAGATACATATGTGGCCCAAGTGGGAGATTGTTGGAAATTAATTTTTCATGTAGGCCTATATATGTATTTAAATGTGTTGTTTAATGCTATCTTAAGATAAAGCCTAAATTAAAGTGATATAATTAAGATAAAGTTGAAAGGCTTTTGGGTATTAATATAAGTATGGGTCATTATTATTAATAATATATATGCAGATACCAATTTGTAATTTCCAGATTTTATGATGGGCAAAACTGAAAATACATTAAAATAACCAAAGCTATTTATTCTAGTTATAGTCCCTAATCCAAACGTACGTTTATTTTCTTCTTGTTTTCGCTGAAATCCCATCTTCAAGAAAATCACAAGGAGTACATATTGGATTAGAAGGCAATAACCCACAACAATCCAAGATCATGAATCAAGGTACGCTTCCGCAATTTGGAATTATTTCTCTCAATGATTTAACATGAATGATCTTGGCAGAATTCTAGTTTGTTTTGGTTGCTAACAGGACATGCATCGATCTGCCCTGGCGGGTTGGAGGTGCATCGGCCAGTCTGGGCGGCACCGGTTGGAAGCGGCGTTCACAAGCGGCGGGCTGCGTCTCTTTGTCGGCGGGCGGCATTTCACCGAGTTCTCAATGTTTTGGTTGTATTGTGTTGTTTGTTTGTGCTTGTGTTTGTGAAATAAGTCGGGCTAAGAGTTGTTTGTTCATTCTGTTTTTCAGCTGTGTTGTTGTATTAATGGAGGTGGTTTTTCCACCTCTAGAGTGTCTGTATTATCTGTCCGAATTAGTTCATAACAGAGTTTTTGGTCCTCTAAAGCTTCCACTAAGTGAAGTGAATATTGGCCATGGTGCTACTGAGTGTTCTTTCACGATGGATCTAATCCGTCACCTGTAGGAAGGTTTGTTGGTGGTCTTAGTACCACAGTTTTCTGGCCTTCGATCCTTTGAGAGACTCTATTGATCGTAAGACTATCAAAAGAGCTTAAGATATGCTCATCTTTTGTGTGCCGAAGCAATTCCCCACTACTAGGCCTTAGGCATGCCTTCACCTCTTTAAACGCTATCAGGATTCATCGATGGATTCAATCAAATTAAGAGGTTTTCTCCCTTGTAATGCTGGTCTTTCATTAGTTGCGTCAATTTGTATTACTCTTTGTACTGTCAGGATGCACATACCATAGACGAACGCTTTGATCTCTCTTCTCCTCACCGTTGTGACGAGGTTGGTGATGATGTTGCAAGATCATCTTCCCAAGAAGCTTTTGTGGCTAGTTTGGCAAGTAACACTAGAGCCTTAGTGAATACATTTTTCATCAAAGTTTATCTAATATTTATCTTTCTTTTTTTTGAAGTGAAACTGGGGACTTTTTATTAAGCTATATCCGTCAAAACATAACGAGAAACAAACGGTTAGAAATCAAAGCAATAAGCAACAAGAAATAGAGAGAAAATTACACACAAGATTTACGTAGAAAAACCCTAATAAAGGGTGAAAAAACCACGGGTAGAGGAGAAGTAATCTACTAATCACAAAACAGAAATTACAACGGTGTTTAAAGCGCTCAAATACAAAAATTCACTCACTTAATCACTCACAAACTCACAAAACTAAGTTCTTTGTATCACTCTCAACACTATGATCTCTATGATATTTTATGACTCCTTTTGTGACTCTCTAATGTAACTCTCAATAAATTATAGAGAATATGACATATTTATATATATGGGGACTCAAACCCTAGCCCAAAAAAACCCAAAAAGTTTAAAAACACGAAATATACAATCAGGCGGTATCGGAGTGCCGTGGAGCTACTTTCAAGCGACGCGACGCTGGTTTTCCCGAATTGAAGGGCCGCGACGCTACTTTCAAGCACTGTAGCCCCAGATTGTAGCGCCGTAATGCTGTTTTTAAGTGCCGCGGTGCTGTGTTTCTAACTTTGCCTTTGAATAGGTTTTGGGTTACACAATAACACAAACAAAGGGGAAGCAAAGACCCTTTCCCTATCTAAAGAAGAAGAAAAATTAAAGCCAGCTAGAGCTGGGCCACCATATTCCCTTTATGGGACATATAACGGCATAAAACACCTCCAACCTGGGCAAGCAAACAGTTGATATCACTAATAATAGGATCATCAACAGATTAAGAGGGCGGCAAATTCACCGTCCTGCGCTTATTAATTGCATCCGTCTCCGATACATAAATCCTCAAACCAAGATGCAAACAGAGATCAAGGCCCTCCTGAAGAGCTAAACATTCTACAATGTGGAGAGAAAGACACCCATCTATCTTCTTAGCCAAAGAGGCAACTACCGCAGCCTCAGCATTTCTTACCACTGCCCCTAAACCTGCCCAAGACACACCATGTTTTACAGCCCCATCAACATTTAATTTGAGTTGATTAGAGGGAGGAGGGGACCAACGAGACTGATTAGTAGACGCCAATGTCGAAGGCTGCTTCTCAATCTGTTGGCACATCACATATTCACCATGGGCACTACCTGCGCTTTCCAAGATCTCTTTGGTCCGCAAGACACGTTCCTATGCACAAGATTATTCCTATTACACCATATCTTCCACATGATGAAACTGAACACGCCCAGTTCCTCCTTGTTACAAATCCTTCCTACCTGCAAACATAAATCTCCAGAAGTCATAGCCCTCAGCATTTTCAAACGATGCGAAAGTGAGCTAATATCCCAAATAGCCCGTTCAAAATCACAAGCCCACAAAGCATGAAAAGCTGATTCATGTTCTATCTTGCAATTCGGGCACTAAGAAAGACAATTGATACCCCTCCTATGTAAATTACCGAATGTAGGAATAACTTCTCCAAACATAAGAACCATTACTACAAATATGTACCCAAAATTGAATCATAAGGGAAGTGTTTGGCTTTCACCACCCTCGCCATCAAGGAATCCAGAACAGTCAAATTACGCCAAGCTTTCTATGCTAACAAAGCCCGATTAAAAGCTTCCAAATCACAGAATCCCATCCCTCCCAAGTGCGGAGGAGGCCATAATTTCTTCCAGTTCATCCAATGAAGCTTCCTTTCAGACTCATTACCTCCCCACCAAAACCGGACTATCAACGCTTGTAGCTTGTGGCAAAGAGTGGTCCGATATAGAAGACACTAATGTTTGGCACATTGTATTGTATTGTATTGCATTGTATTATATTATATACAAAAAATGTAATATAATACAATACAATACAATACAATATATTAAGTATAAGTAGCTGTAGCTTGGTCGATTGCTTTAATAAGAATCTCTCTCCTCCCCATAGAAAACAATTTGCCTTTCCAACCACAAATATTCTTGAGGACTTTCTCCTTTACCGTGTTAAAAGTACTCCGTTTATTCCTCCCTACAGACATGGAAGTTCGAGATATTGGTCATGTGATAAATTACTTGAAGACAATCCCAGTACTCGTTGCGTCTCAAATCTTCTTTCCGGCTTCACATTTGGGCTCTCGGAAATCAATGACTTATCCACACCAATAACTAGGCCAGAGACATATTCTTACCTATGTCAAATATCCATGATAGAATTGCAGTTGAGCAGACCTGCTCTCCCAAAAAGAATGCTGTCATCTGCAAAAAAGAGGTGACTCACCCTCGGAGCATGACGAGCCACGAAAACTCCTGCTAAGGTCCAGTCCTCTTCCGCCCTTTGAACCATCGTTAAAAACCTTCCACACACAAGAGCAAAAGGTATAATGAAATCAAACATCTCTGCCATAATCCCCGTTGGGGCCAAACAAACCCCATGGGACCACCATTAATTAGAAATGAAAATCACAATATAGTAACACGATTCATCACCACCGAAATCCATTTTTCACCAAAGCCCAGCTTGCGCATGATAGACTCTAGGAAAATCCATTCTACACGGTCGTACGCTTTGCTCATGTCTAGTTTCAAAGCAAATAGGCCATCCCTGCCCCCAGTTTTCTGTCTAATAGAATGTAACACCTCAAAGACCCCAATAGCATTATCGGAAGTTAGCTTACCTGGTCCAAACGTGCTTTGTTCTGGCGAGAAAATCTCACTAAGAAAGGGTTTGAGACAATTAGCCAAAACCTTTGTGATTATCTTATAAACCACATTGCATAGACTAATCGAACGATAGTCCGACACCTTCCGGGCATTCTTAATCTTCGGAATAAGCACAATATAAGTCTCATTAATCGCCTCCATAGAACATCCTTCATTTAGCACCATCAAACATACCTCAGTACACCACCTCTCATCAAAACTCTCAAGCACTTTGATCTCATTTTCATCCTGCCATTAAGAAGCTTTCACATGAAAAGACCGTGAATTTTTATCTCCACCTTGCCGCCACTCTACCGAGAGCTTTAACGCCAATAATACTCCTCCAACGCCAACAATCTATCCAGCTCTCTTTCCTTTTGACGAATCGTAGGCAGAATGTGAACAATATCAACTTTATTATTCATTTCTTCAAGTTCAGTCTGAAGCCCCGCTACTTTCCGAGAAATATTTTCAAAAACCAAAGCACTCCAACCCTTCAAAGCAAACCTGCATTTTCTCAAGGCCGACATAAAAACCCAACCATCCCCACTAATAACAGATGATGCCCATGAGCTCCTAAATACATCTTGACATTCTTCCTTGGTCAACCATAACGGCTCAAAAATAAATTTTCTTTTCTTTTTTGACCCCCGACTGCCTCTACCACTCCCCACGTCAAGATCTAGTTTTAGAACTCTATGATCAGACCTGTGATAATCCAAATGAAGTATTTTGTGACTATCAAAATGATGTCTCCAATCATCACATCCCAAGAAACGATCTAATCTCTCTTTAACGTTGTTCATTCCATCATGGTGATTATCCAATGTAAAAGCATTGCCTTGAAAACCCAAATCAAATAAACCCACTTCTTCCACAGCATCCTGAAAATCTCCCATGCTAGAATAGGTCTTGTCCACTAACCCCACCTTTTCCAAAAGATAAAAGATCTCATTAAAATTACCACCAACAACCCAAGGAAGAGTAAAAATACCCTTAAGTCTCTGGAGAAAGGTCCAAGACTGATGACGTTGTGAACGAACAGGATTCCCATAGAAACCCGTAAACCACCATCAAAATCCATTTTCCAATGTCACCAGAGGATCGAATGTGGAGCCGGGAGTAACTCTTGACATCCACTGTCCAAGAGTCCTTGCATAACAAAATGAGACCCCCATTTCGACAAATGCAATCAACTGACAACCCACCAAAGAAGCCCAATCACTTTCGAATTGAACTCGTTGACAAACCTCGCTAATTTTGTCTCATTAAAAAGACCATATTTGGGGCAGTACCACGGAAAAGCCTCCGTAATTATAGAACACATGAGGGTCCCCAAGCCCACGTGCATTCCAAACCAAGAAACTCATGTGCCCGGCGGAGGCCGTTAGTTTGTTGGACGAAATAAGTCCAAGCAGGTCAAATATGATAGTTTTCCTCTTACCAATTCGGGCATCACCTTCATGAGATTCTTCAACAACCTCCTGTGTCTCGATTTTCTTACCCGCTAGAGCAGCCTTCTTCCACTTCCGCTTCTTTCTACCCCTTCCATTTATTGTGTGTCAGAAGTTCTAGCTACAAAGTTGAAGCCTTTGGCCACGTTTAAATCCAGCACCTAGTAGAGGAAACGTCACGAGCAGAAGGCCTCATAGCAGAATTGCATGCATGCAAATTATCTTCCGCACATATGGATTTTACTTTGTTACGTGCTTCATTAAAAGTCTCATGTGAGCTCGTCAACAGTTTCCCCCAAAAGATGCCAGCTGGGACTTGATAAGAATCACCGAATTATCGTCGACTCGAAATATTCACTCCCCGAGATTCTGTTTGCATGGGATTAATTGAATTCAAATTTGAAGTTCCCTCTTTCTCGCCCTTGTTAGAGAAGTAACGCCATGCATTAACGGGGTCAGACGTCTGCAACCGATCACTGCTCTCCTCATCACTCACCGGAAAACCCTTACTGTCCATCGGACTCTTCCCTCCAACCACCAAGCAATTCTTCTCATGCATCAATATAGTTGAGTCAGCCCGATCAACACCTCCTCCTTGATCATGCGCCGGAAACACTGAGTGCCAACCGCCATTCCTATCCGTTCTTCCTCCCGTAGAACTCTGATTGCCACCTCTAATATGGCTCTTGAAGAACGGTCGATTAAACGACGAAGCCCGCAGCGAATCTCCAAAATTCGTGCACACATTCTTAGACAGATTCCTGTTAGCATCTACTCCTCAACTCTTAAGAACATGCCCAAATTTGCATTTCGCCACAACCGTAGCAAAAATCGGGTAGTTTCTCGTACCAAAGATCAGCCCAAACCAATGACCACCCCTACCATTCTAATCTCGAACAACCCTCCTAAGAGGTTTGGAAATATCAATCTTAACCCGAATACGAAAAAAACTTTCCGATACATCTCCCATTGGCATCTGTAAACACCGAAACACAGGTTCCAATGATGTTGCCAATCACTTCTCCCGTGCTAGGAGTCATACGTTCTGGAGGAAAGTTATGAACTTGGACTCTCATACATGCATAAGAGAAATCAATATAATCTGTTGGCTCCCCCTCTTCGTAGATTTTCAGCCCCAACAAAGAATGATCAAAACTCCATGGCTCTAGATAAAGTATTTATCTCGATCTCTCGCATCACCAAAAGAGAACAGAAAAACGTCTGAGAAACGTCATTAACCTCAACCCTACGCTCAGGCTTCCAAGCTTCCTCAATCAGAGAATGAAAAATCTTCTTATCGTAGGGTTTGTTAGTTAACAACTTCCCCAAAAGACTAAACTTCATCTCCTCCCTCCCTAGAGCCACCAACTCATCAGATGCCCCCACAATCTCTTCCTCTTCAGCCGATATTGAAAGAGAATTCCACCCGTCAACAATCTCCTCCATAACCAGAACGCAAATTTCTTACCGCAGAGACTCACAGAGAAAATGGCAAAGAAAGAAAAAAAATTCTCACAGATTTTAATGGGTCACCAATCTCTCATAGAAGGAGTCGTCCAATATTTATCAATTTTTTCCTCAGTAATACCTTGATACTAATTTTTGACTCAGTAAGAACATAAAATATTTATTATTATTATTATTCTTATTATTATTCTTTACTTTACACTTTATGTAAGAAGAGACACTATTATTTAATAATTACTCTTTTTTCATTTTAAAAAACATTGCGTTAAGATTTGTGGCGATCTCAGAGTTTATTTTTACAAGGCAGACCTTTGTTTTATCTTCAAATAATGACAAATTTATATGCCGAGATTTCTCACGAATTTCACGAAAAGATTTTTGTAATCAAAGTTTTTTACTTTTTTCTTTTATCAAAATCTTATAATTCTCCCATTACGTGCGGTCAAAAAGAGACCATATATATGCTTCCGTCTACATCATTTCCCTCCAATTTATTTGTGTTTTTTATTTACTCACACAACTTTTGCTCCTCTTTCAGCCACTTTCCTTCCTCTGCTCAGCGGATCTTTCTCTTTCCAACATCTTGGTCCACAAATAAAAAAGCTGCAAATCTTCAGGTATTTTTTATATATTTTCCTTCAATTTTAGATTACAAGTTTGGATTTTTTTTTTGTTTTCATTTTTTACTTTTTTTTTTTCTTTTGTCTGCTGTGTTACAAGAAAACATTATTTACTTCTATTAATCTATTAAGACCCAAACCATCAATTAAAACCAATTGCAGTGGAAAAATCAACTTAGTAGTTGGAATTGATGGTTGCTACACTATAAAAAGTGTCGATCTTGAGCATTATCACACACATTAAGTCCTTCCAAAGCATTTTTTTGCGTTGTAACAGAGAGTTGAGTTTACATGCAAAAAAGAGACTTTAATTGAATGATCAAGTTGTTGTGTCATTGATTAAAACATTTAATTCGTTTGTTGTTGAGGATGGGGGTTGTGAGGATTTAACTTTTGGTGAAAAGGATGGTAGGAATTATATTGCAAAGGCAAGACAATTAAGACTTGGGATTGGAGATATTAAGACTATTTCAAGAATCTTATAGTATTGAGATATTCAAGAAATTTCAAGAAGAATTGAGAGGATTGTTTTACTGCAATGTTTGTTTTGTTCAGGTTGTAGGATCGATTTCAACATTTCAAGTGGAGGAAAAAGTGATGGCAAAAGATTGCAATTCTAGGAGGTTGAAGGTTTTGAAGTTCTTTATAATAAAATTGGATGTGATGTTTGTTGCATTTGTTGCTTATTTGAATCTAAAGGAAGTTTATGCAGACATGCGGTCGCTGTCCTTATTGATCGTTGTGTTGAAAAAATTCCATCATACCCTGTTTGGCATTAATTAGTTCTAACCACTTTTCAATTAAGAATAGTGTAACGCTATCACATATTATAGTAAAAGTAAAAAGTTGCTACAGTGTAAAGCTCTCATATGCTACAGTATTTACAGTTCTAACCAATGATTCTAACTGTAAAGCTCTCACATGCTCAAGTATTTACAGTGTTTAAAGTTGCTACAATTCCATCATAGCCTGTTTGACATTAATTAGTTCTAACCAATTTTTCGGTTAAGAATAGTATAAAGCTTTCACATACTACAGTAAAAGTAAAAAAATTACTACAGTGTAAAGCTCTCATATGCTACAATATTTATAGTTCTAACCAATAATTTTAACCACTACGCTAAATACCCTAAATTTGGTGGAGAAAAGATATTAAACGAAAGTACACTTGTGTAAAATGATCTTATGATGTTCCCTCCACTAGTGCACAAACTGAATGGTACAACAAGCTTCAAAAGAAAGCCGATGAAGTCATAGAAGTTGCAATTGATTCTACTGAGAAGTGTGAAATATTATCAAGAATTTTAGATGAGGGAAAATAATACTTTTTGAAAAAAAAAAATTCATGTGAGAAATCATTGCAAGAGCCTATCATGAGATCATTGCAAGAAGATGACAATCTTCAAGGGCAAAAAAATCCAGAAAAGAGGTTGCTAAGTCCAGTGAAAGTTCGAACGAAGGGTCATCCTCCATCAAAACACAAAGAATCCAATATAGACAACATAATACAGAAGCATAAAAAATATATATATATCTTTATGATTTTTTTAAGCAATTATATTTGTTTCAAGTAATTTCTAAATGAGATTATTTTTTATTTATTTTATTTTCTTCATAGTACCAGACATTTGAAGAAGAAAATTATCATATCTTGAAGAGGGAAAACTCTAAGAAGAGGGGGGCAAAATCATTCACACCTTATTCTTTTAAGTTAGCCATAGTAGCTAATATAATTTGTGTGTATAGTATTAAATTATGAGAGAACATTTTCATATAGGAAACCACTAGAGATATTCCTACTGTAGCTGTGGAAAATAATATCTGTCTAGTTGCTCTAACCACATTGGATGTGATGAATTAACAGGGAAGACAAGAGAGCCATATGCTAAAGTTTGTTTTGATGTATTGGTCTTAAGACAATGATTTGTATGGCATGCTTGTACACATCAATTTTTTTTTTTTAGGCAAGTTATCCTCATCACTGGAGCATTCATTTAAGCAAAAGATTAGTATAACACCAACATCAGGTACTTGGATTTTTTTTTTTTTTTAGTTGGCTTTAAATGCACTTGTATGAGTATGTTACTTGTGTCTTTGTAATAGTAGTGATTGACTTGAGTAATCATAGCTTTTCTTATTTGTTTTGCAGGTAAGCAGCACATGATAATGCAAACAAGTAGTGCTTAACACATGTATTTTGATATACAAATATATGAAGTTGTAGAGATCCTCTTGCAAATAGAAAGAATACGTTTTATATAGTTTTTTTAGTATGGTTATACAACGAAGTAAGGCTTTAATTGTATTAAGTTTATTAGTCCAATCTTGTTTTCTATAACGTTTGGACAAATTATATAGGCACAGATGTACTAAGCTTAAATCTAATGAACTTTTATCCCTTGTAATCCACATATCAAACTCCTTTGATTTGGGAAATTTTTGGTAAAGATCTTCCTTCTACAATAACATTGTGTAAAAAGTAAATGGGTTCTGTGAAATTGCTTTTTTTAGTTTTTTTTTTTTTTTTTTTGAAATAATATAAATCACATTATGTGATATAAAGAAAGAAGGAGCACTTGCCATTTTATTGGAAAAAAAAAAAAAAAAAAAACCCACTTAAATTTGGGCTCGGGCCTCGGCAAATACCCACTTATAATTTTAAACAGTTGTCAAGCGTAGCAATGCTCCCATATGCCAGAGAAATATAACCTTTTATCCAAAAATCGCCTAACACCTCTGAACGGATTGGATTATTATTGAGCTTGGCCCAATTTTGGAAGTACAAATTGCTTGCTCCTGAGGCAGCTATGGGCCTCATTTGAGAATAAAAATGCTGAACATTAGTGTAAGAGCACGGAAGAAACTGATGTAGGACTAATCCTGATTTTTGAATGCAATTGATAATTACTAAGATCAGCCCAACATATGAGATGGTTTCCTTTCAAACAAAAAGTCGCAACATATCAAGATTTAGAACTTTAGAGAAAAATGCAATAAACTTCTTGTTCACTTTTTAATGAGACAAAATCAGTATTCATAGATATCAACTCGAGAAAAATTAAGGTACATCATGTATGTCTTTCCCATCCAAACGTGCTGGTGATCGTTTAAAAACAGAATAATTGAGCAAATATAAAAAATATATAAATATTTTTAACATAAGCTCCATACTAGAATTTCATGTTGAGTATCTTATACAGTGGTTGATAGTATGTTACTTGTGGCTTGTTATCTGTAGGCATGCTTGATTCTTTTGGGGCAGATACCTCTTTGGTTAATTCTTTTGGGGCAGATACCTCTTTGGGTGCAGCAAGAGCAGCTTTTTTCTTTTGTCCTTCCTCCCTCCACTTCCTCAGTTGATCCTCTATTGCTGTTTTCGCTCTCTCCGCCATTTCAGCCCGGCAAATCGCCTGCTCTGCTCGGTTCCTGAACTCCGCAACTTTAGCCGTTGCAGCATCCAACTCCTTCCTCAAACTTTCCAAGTCATTCTTGTTTTCATGTGCTGTTAACTGGCTCGAATCTTCGGTCACTGATTTGGGAATTCGCTTGATCAAGGACTCATCTTCCGCAAGTGAAATAGTCATATTGACATTGTTGTCATGTTTTGTCTCTTCAGCTTCTGTATTCTGCTCCTCAATTTCAGGTGCATCTAGTTCATTTTCCTTATCTGCTGCTTGTTTCAACCTTTGGTTTTCTTGCTTTGCACTTTCTGCTTCTACTGCTAGCTCCTGAACCGTGAGATACAACCCGGTTTTAACACTCTCGGCTCTTGCTTCAGCTGCCTCCGCAGCCACAACCTTTGACCTCCCTCTGTGAAGCTCGGACTTCAGCAATGCTATCTCAACCTGAGCTTCTGTTTCCCTTCTTCTCATCTCATCAACTTCGGTCTTCGCCTCTTGTAAATCCCCAGTAAGCATTTCGACATCAGCCATCAAGTGACTCGCCAATTCATTCGCATTTTTCAACTCGAGTTTCACCTCAATCACTTCCATTTTGAATGCCTCAATCAAGACTTCTTGGCTAGAGCTCTTCCTGTCCTTGAATTCCAACTCCTCCTGAAGCAGCTTCAAATCAGTGAAAGCGTCAACAGCAGATCCTTCGGAGATACTCAGCCGTTCATTTGCCTCCTTAAGTTGCAATTGAAGTTCATCAACAAATAAGGAATTGGAAAGAAGCTGATTCTCCAATTCCTTCATCATTTCCATTTCTCTTTTCATATCTTCTAGCCTCTCTTCTGTTTCAACTAAAGCCTTTTTAGCTACCTCAATCTCAGCATCTTTCTCAGACAAAACTGAAAACTTCTCTTTCTCTGCTTCAATAGCAGCATCCTTCGCCACAAGAATAGCATCATCGAGCTCCGAAATTCGCTTCACAAGATCTTCACACTTTAAGCTTTTTACATCCATATCTACTTCCAATGTTTCTACCATTTTCAAGGCTTTAAGTTCTGAATCTTTAGCCGCACCAATTTCTGTTTCCTTGCAAAGAAGCTCTCCGTTTGCAGCCTCTAACTCATGCAGAACTTGCGAAAGCTGCTCACGAATATTTGCTGTTTCGGACAATTGATCAGCCATGTCTTTTATCTCGGATTCAAGTTCTTCTATCCGAGTTCTCGCTCCTCTACATTCTTCTTCATATCTGTCCCTCTCAGTCTCAATATTCTTCATCAAAGTGGAAAGTTCATCCACTGTCTTCTGTGATTGTTCCAGCTTAAGAAGTGCATGCATGTAAGCAGCCTCCTTTGCTTCTAGTTGCACCTTGTAGTTTGCCAAATCCTCAAGTACACTCTCAAGCTCCCTCTCTTTCTCATCCTACAGTTAGGGAAGAAAATCACCTTTTTTTTTTTTATTTAGAATCTTCATGTTGCAAATACATGTAAATATGAACCTGATTGAAATATATGTATATACAAATATATTATAATTTCATGGATCACCCTAAAATTAGACATAGGTGTTCATCAAAAGTCGTTCTAAGATTCAATTTAATTGGACCAAATTGCATAAAGCACAATAATCTTATATTATAACAACTCAAAATTATGCTTTTGTAAATCTATAAAAGGATTTGAATTCGTCTAAATTTCCATTAGATTTCTAAGCAGTAAGCATAAAACTTCTGTTTTTGAGTAATTAATTATGTATCAAGTCTATGTGACATATCTACTTTGATAACTACATCTCATACCACAAACTTGAAATGAAACACAAAAATGTAAACTCCCGGGAAAACTTGAGAATTGGATAGATTTTAAAGATTTTGCAAGCAGATCTCTTACATCGCTGCCGGCAGACCGGTTTTTCCTCTGATCACCTTTCTCACCAAACAAGGAGAGAGCAGTCTGTACTGATTCAATTGGTTTGGTATCAATTTCACCCATATTTCTCAACCAACCAAATTTCCTGGTAAAAATAAGACTAACAAAGAAAATAACAAAAGTTGACAATAAATATTGTGTGTACTTAAGAAACCCTTTTTGTTCCAAGTCTTTAAGAACCATCAAGGCTGTATGTTCTTTGCAAGTACATTTAAGTGGTACAAAAATTAGCACAAAATGAAAGGAAAATGAAATGGATGTAAGCTTAGTTTGACTCTCATAGACATCAATACAATATTAAAAAAATTATGAGTGAGAGTGAGAGAGAGAGAGAGAGAGAGAGAGACGGATATTAGGATCCATAGAATATGTATTTTGCAAAAAACTATGAAGTAGATTTGCATAGAACTAATCATTGTTTTTGGAAGGTTTTCTTTGTGTTTACCGTTTGGAGGACACTACAAGGTTTTGCATGTTGGTTGTCTACAACCATTTGAGCGGCTGAGCCTGGATAAATCAATCAAAACGTTAATTCTAATACTTGGGATTTGTGAGTTTTTTTTTTAATTTTATTCTAGAACATGCAAGGTTTGTATTGAACTGAAATTCTGAAACGATGGTGCTAACAATGCATGATCTTCGCGGACTGTATCTATCCGCTGCCAAAAAACTACAGTTGAAAAGATTTTAAATTAGAAGACATGATTTATTAGTTTTTTTCTTTTAAATCTCAGATTGAATTTAATCTTATCATGAAAACTATTTGTAGAAAGTTCTAAATTAAATTAAGCTAATCAAGAATAAACCTAAGCATAAAAGCATACAACCGCTAACCAATAAAATTCTAACTATCTTTAGAATATTCCACATTTAAAATAAACCAAGAATCCAAATTTTAACTTATAATTTAAAACGAGTTACCGCACAGCAATCGACAAACCAGTATAACTAGAATTTAAACACATCTCTAGAATTATTCCACCAAACTTGAAGAAAAATATTAGAATAATTTAAATTAAATTACTCTCTTTTGGACCCAAAAGACAACGAAATTTCATGTGTAAAATTTGACATATGTAGCTTTAAAACCCTAAACAAGAGACTTGCATATATAGTCTATGTCAGTGAACAAGTATGTACAAGGACTAGCATCTAAAAATCATGAAAGGGCGTATTCATCTCTGTGTAACAATGCACACTCGCAGACAAGTAATATCAAATATTGAGAGAGAACAACAATTCTCACTTATATTGAATTTATAGACTCATTTGAGCATTACTTTGGTATTGTTTGCAATCAGAATAAAGTAGAATCTAGTTAATTGTACTTAAGGGATGCCAATGGCATGGGGATGCCAATGGCATGGGGCCAGGGAATGATTTCCCGTCCTCATCCCCACTCAAAGATAGCTGGGGCAGGATCAACTTCCCCATTTGTGGGCCTTCCATAGCCATGGTGTTTCTGATCTTTTTTTTTTTTTTTTTCCTTCTTTTGAAAGGTATTCCCAATTTAATATAACAAACGTTTCAAAATTATAGCAAGTTAAAAAAATAAAATAAAAGTAAAGTAAAGTAGAAATTCACTATAAATTTAAACCAAAATCAAAGGTTACATAAAATAAACCAAATCCTACAAATAAAATTTTAGTAATAGAGCCACAAAAGGCTTCAATATCAAATACAATAATTAACACATTATGTAATGGTCCGTACCTCTACTTAATATGATATTGTTCATTTTGGGCTTAAATCATCATAGTTTTACTCTTAGGTTTTATCCCAAAAGACCTTATACCTTAGGAGGTAATGTCCTTACTTTTGAACTATTACTCATGACCATTCCCGGTGATGTAAGACTACACAACCCACACTTTATTGACCCCTTTCGCCTCAAGGGAATTGTAGTTGTCACAATCACCCTACTTTTAGGGGTCCAACATCCTTGTTGGCCACACTTCCAGCTAGACCAAAGCTTTGACGCAATCTGTAATGACCTACGCCTCCATTTGGTATGATATTGTTTGCATTGGGCCTAAACCTCATGGTTTTGCTCTTGAGTTTTATCACAAATGGCCTCATACTATTATGAGGTGGTGTCCTTGCTTATTAATTTTACTCATAACCATTCCCAAGCAATGTAGAACTACACAACCCATTATTTCTTGACTCTTTCTGCCTCAAGAGAATTTTGGCTGTCACATATAATTAGCTAAAAGAAATTTTAAAACATCAAAACATAAATGATGAACGCTCCTTTGTGATAGTTTATGCTAGGGTTAAGTAGTTTAGTAAGATATAAGACATTATCATTTGAATTAATTAGATTACCAAAAGACTGATAAGTAGTTGGTACTTTTTCTTCTTTTTTTTTTTCCTTTAAGTAAAAAAGAAATAATTACGTTTAAAAGTGTATATTATATACCAAGCTACGGCAACCAATATGGTCACCCAAGTATACAAAGCTAAGTTTATCCATTAGATTTTAAAGACCTTTAACTAGACATCGTATGGTGAATAAAAAATAATTAATGATTAGAAAATAGTCGGGATATTATATGATAATAAATAAAGCTTTATGAGCTGATTTAAGGAATTGATTATGTAATGATTAAAAACTATTAGGAAACCTAATTATTAATTAATATGGAAAAGAAAACAATTCTGGGATAATCCAGCCATAAGAAATAATCCCAACAGTAGATAATTAGGACTACATGCCAACTATTGATCAATTGGCGAAAGTTTGAAGACTATGCTTTAACTATGGAATTCAAGTAAACACAAACCTTATTTTAAAATAATAATAATAATAATAAAGTTTTGACCACGTCTATGAAATGTATGCTTGCGTATGTTTCATGAACGATTAATGTTACCGATTGCATTCCCATGTATTATAAAAGGTATTTTGCCACATGGACATATATGCATGCGCATGTAACAAGGTAAATGGAAATATAAAAGTTAAGTGTCGTACCAACCTCAATCAAGCTGGGTCTCATGAACGATATAAGTTAAGGCCTTGGGTACTGTTAGAGGATCGTCGGGCTTCCGATTGATCGCATGCCTATTTTGACCGGCCCCTAAAACATGATAAACATAATTGGTTTACGTATTTGGTCACAAATTATTCATTTATATTGCTTTGTGAGATTCCACGTTTGTAGTTGTTAAGCAAAAGTTCATCATGTTTGTGGATATTATAAGAAGCCCTATTAAAAATAAGCTACTTATGTAACTAATTTGTTTAAACTTAATTTGTTAATCTAATCTTACTTGATTTTATGACCATAAATCTACTAAAGCCTGTTTGATAAAATAGAAAGAGAAAGAACAAAGGAGAAGCTATAATCTTTGTTCTCTTGGTGTTTATTGTAAATATTTTTAGAGTAAATTTTATATAAACTGCTGTTTACTACAAACATTTTCAAAACCTATTATTACTTCAATAAGTTTAGAAAAAAGTATTATTTACTACAATTTCTCAAGTAAGAAATTTACAGAAGTAACTACTACTTTTATAACCTTAAATCAAAATCTGTCCATTTTTACGTTAGGCAAAAATATATCTACGTAATAGAATTGTCCGTTATTGCATTTTCTCTTTCATTTTCAATTTTTGAAACTTTCACTTTCTAGCATTTTCTGAATTTTTATTGTTTTTTATTTCCTTTTTGTTGTTTGATTTTCTTGCTCGTTTGCTCTCTTGGCTGACTTGCTTTGAATCAGGTTTTGCGTTTTAACTTTTTTTTTTTCCCTCCAACGATGCTTATGGCTATATTATTTGGATTTTTTTCTTTTTTTCTTTTTTTTTTTTTTGCCGTTTGATTTCCATTTCATTACTCTTTGTTGATGTTTGTTTTCCTCTTTTTCCCCCCTTGTTCTTTGATGCATGTGGTCTATTAATCTTTGCTTCATGTGGCTCTTCAGATGCAAGTGGTTTTGCTTCAGATGGATTTTTGGTTAATGTGTTTTCAGATGCAAAGAGGGTCTCTTTTTGTTTAGATATTATTGTATCGTGGACTGGTCTTGTGTGTGATCTTATATTTTGTTAGGTTCTTCATATTTATAAATAAAATCGGTTTCCAATAATAATTTAGCAAATATGAGTTTAATCTCCAGGACAAAATTATTACATCGTTTGAATTTGTAACATCATAATGAAATTTTTTTTATTCAATCATGACTTTTTTTTCCCCTCTCATGATTCAATCATAGACATTATGATAACAACAAATCGGTGATATATAGTTCCTCAAGGCCTTGAGGGGCTTAAGTTCCCCCTTCAACTTTTGCTTATTTACATTTATGTGTATTTGAATCAAACTATAATATATAGCCCCCTCTAAAAAGTATATTTTATTTATTTCACCCCAAAAAAAGAAAACAATTACTTCCAATCCAAGGCAAATTAATATCTTTAAACATTGTTTGACAATATCTTTTCCCCCTCGATAATAGCTTGAATTATTTATTAAAGTCTTTTTTTTTCTCACAACAAAGTATTCATACATTTATTGTAATAATGAAATAATGAACATATCATTATACATAAAGTTGAAAATCATCTAACAAGTCCTTAGAACTTATTTATTTATACGTAAACCCTCATAACTGTGGACTGTGTCTGGAAATTAGCAGATCCAAACCCATTAAGCTGAAAATGATATACCGAACGTAATGTATATTTGAGGACTACATTACCGTAGTTCATCACCCTCTTTTAGTTAACAACTTTGAAGTATTTACCTAATATGGTGTGCATTTAAGAGGTTTTTAGCCCTATATATATTATTTTGACTTTCCCTGTTTTCTCATTTTTAACTGAGATCTTTAATGAAATTAATTTTATGATTTTTGAGTGTCATTTCCTGTTATTTTAAGTTTTAATTATTGATTTCAATTTAATTCAATAACAGGATAAATTTTTTTTTTCAAATATACCTTTTACAAAAGTTTTAAACAATTCTCAAATTTTCCCCTGATGACAAAAGCTGGTTTATATATGACTGATTTTATTTTATTTTTTGAAGGTTTATATATGACTGATTAAGATAATTATAAAGATGCAAAAAGGTTATGCTAACGCTGGAGATGCAATTAAAGCGAAATAAAAGGTTCAATTATTTTGGAAGGTAAGAAGGACAAGGACAGCTCACCTTAACCACTCAAATAATACCTAAACCAATAGTATTTTAGCAATAATAGCATGTGCACCATGACAGAAATTTTTTTTTTTTTTTTTTTTGCTGAAAAGGACTAAGGAATTTAGATCAATTGAAACTCTTGGCAGGCAGCCCATGCTCTCACCTTTTGTTTTTGATATGTAAATAGAGATGACAACTTTTTTTAGAATGATAATGTGACCCTTCTGAAAATGTGTTGGTTATTTTACCAATGAAAATATTTTGTATGAAAAAAAATAAAATTGTGTTTGAGTATATTTTTGAAAATATGCGTTCTTTACATCTAAAAAAATCATAATTTCATAAGGGGCCCTTGTCCTTGAAATGGAATAAGAAATGGGAAGAAAGAAAATCTAAAAAGTATATGATATTCTTTTTTTCTTTATTTTTCTTTTTCTTTTTCTTTTTATTTTTTTTAAAAAAAATTTCTCTTTCATTGCCAGTACTTGAGAAGGTGGTTTGATAGAGGCCAACAGAATATGGCGTCGGGGGAAGATGGAAGACGGTGGTGCAGTGGGCTAGCCCCTGGTGCTATGAATTGCCCTTTTGGTGGGTTTGGGTGCTTTCTGCTGGTGGTGCTCTCTCTTTGACGCTTCAAAACAGAGCCAGTCTTTAGGCTTTTGGGGTTGTTGTTGTGTCGCCGGTTGGGCTCTCTGATGGATGGAGCTGCTCTCTATGATTGTTTTCTTGTTTGATTTTTGTTTTGGTTTACATAGAATAATTGCGCACGAAGATCCTGCTGCATCTGGTGATGCAAAATAACACTTTTGTTGTAATGACGAATGTGGTCTCTCCACCTTTGGGATTAATGTGCTTGTCTTCTCTGCTTGTTATTGGCAGAAAGTTTATAGGTATCCAATTAGACTTAGTCTAAGTCGTGTTGTATGTACCCTTGACGAAGAGGGTTTTCTTTGATCGACTTGTCTTTTTCATCGATTGTAGTAGTTTTTTAAAATGAGTCTTTGTTATGCTTTATTGTATGTAGCAAACAAGCTTTTCCTATCTACATCTCGATACTTAAATTTAGACTCATATTTCATCTGTCCTTGTCCATGGATTCAATCAACATCTAGAATTAAATTACTTCACATTGGTGGTTTCATACGACAATGTTTATACTTGTTTTTTTTTTTTTAGGCATAAAGTTTATACTTGTTTTTAGTTTCAATGAACGTTCCCGTTTAAAAACAAACCACGATTAATATTACAAGAGCACAATAACGTGTATCGTCTTTTCATCATAGATCATCACAATCTAAGGAGATTTTCGTTTAAAAGCACAATCCAGGGAGATTTAACACCAAACTAAAAAAAGATTTTTCCATTAAAAAAACACCTAAAATAGAATTCAGTAAAAAAAAATAAAAAAATAAAACCATGAATATATATATATATATATATATATGTATGTATATAAAACGGTGCCGCTCCTTATGGCCAATACTAAAATGGTTTAAAATTTAAATTTATCTCCTCGGCTTTTTTTTTTTTTTTGGAGTGGTGGGGGGGGGGAGGAGATGCGGGGCAGTGCTATCTTTGCATCACAACTCTTAAGTTGGCTATAAACGTGAGTTGTCAATTTGCAAGACGAATCCATGTGTTGGAGAGAGAGAGAGAGAGAGATGGCTGGCTTTTGCTAAGGTGTTATAAGTTGTGTGGGTGGAAACAAAAATAGAAACTTCCTCTTTTCTTTTTTTCCTTCTTCTTATTCTGGTTTAGAGTGAGGAGTGAGAGAACTCAGAGAGAAACAAAACAAAACAAAAAAACAAAAACAAAAACAAAAAAAAGAAAAAAAAATGGAGAAAGCTCTGACTAAAGTTGGGAGCTTTTGGATTTCCAAGAAGGCCAAGGAAGAGTTCTCCAACATTACCGACGACCTCTCTGTATGTAAACAAACCCCAATAAACTCACACCACACACGATCTCTATTTCTATATTTCTCTGCTTTCATTCTTTTTTATTATTATTATTATTATTATTGTTATTATTATTGGTTTCTGGTCTTGGTTTTGCATAATGCTGCTCTATCCAATATGCCCATTTTTCAGTTTTTTGGATCTGAAAGATTTTCAATGAGAAGCATAAAGAAAAGACAGAAAATTGGTAGAAGTTGTGATTATCGTCATTGGGAATACAATTCAATAAGGTTCCTCTGTTTTGTTCGTTGGATTCCCCGTTAGATGATAATGTTGCCTCAAATTTTGAACCATGTTTTTTGAATTCTTTTATCAAGGTGTATTTAACAATTTAGAATCTAATCCAGTTATTAATAAAACAATTAGATTTAATTTAACAAATACACTATATATTAAACTGAGACCAATATTTTTTAAGTAGTGAAGTTATACCCATAAGAATTAAAAAGGATTTTCAACAATTTAAGAGGATTAATAATTTATTTTCTGATTTGGTCCATTTTTTGTTTTCTTTTGAACGTTCCCCAATTGGTGATATGTAACAATTGTTTTTTGGAATGTATGTGGAGCTCAAATGGGATTTGAAAATCCCTAAAAAAATAAGATTAAAAAAGGGTCTCATCTCTGGAAATCTCCAGTTTTTATTTTGTGGCAGCCGACAGCTTTTTTACAGTGAAACTCGTATCATTTTTCAAAAAATTTTGAATATATAATTGTAGTTATAGCAAAAATTATTTCCTGCTAAAATATATAGGATGTTGTGCCATATAAACGTCGGCAGATTTCCTAATTGAAAATTTCCATGTGTTACAGACATTGTCCAATACTGTTGAGGAAAAGGCAAAATGGATATTCAACAAGCTGAAAGGTATAATATAAAGTGTCTTTCTTTCTTTCATTCTTTTATTTTTTTTTTTTCAATTATAATTCTATAGTGATAGTTTGAAATTTTGCTTGAGATTTTTTTTTTAAAGAATTCTCTCTGTGCATTAGCCAATGAAGCAAAGCAAGAAGCTCTCGAACATAATTCAAACCAAGATTTGAACCAAAATTAGTTTAAAACTTAGATTTTGTGAGAAAAAACATATAATAAAATACGTCTGAAGTACAATTTTCAGACTTTACGATTGAATTATGTTCCGAAACAATCTATCAATATTTTATTTTATACCCCTAATGCCCGTATCTTCTCATTATGAACTCTTACATTCAAACTCTTGTTTTCCGATAATCGAAGGAAAAATTCTTCATGCCCCATGTTCATAGAAGCTTCAAAGTGAAGTAAATTAACATATGAAAAGTAACAGAAGCTATGTTTGGTAGATTGCCATTATGCAATAAGGTTAGGATATCTCCACATTTTGGGGCCAATCTTTGATCAGGAGTTGCTTTGGATATAGACGGAATATTTGTATCTTTAAACTTAATGAAGAATTGATATGGACCTATGACCAATCAAGTTTAGTGCTTTGGGATGCACTCAATTTTTTTACTCCCACAATTTCACATACAACATTTCACCACTTCGTTGTTCACTATCTCAAGAATCACAAAATTTTACCCGTTTACCTAACTTACTAGTGCAAACTTGCATCTCTATGTCCTCATTCCCTGGATCTCAATGTAATCTCAAATTTTTATGCCAAAATTTAGTATTTAGGTAAGAAAACTATTCTCGACTACAATTCTATACTTAAGGTCAATTTTACACATACTATATTCTTGCTGTCAAATATTTATCATATTTAAAATTCCGACATTTGATTGCTATTAGTTGATGTATTGAATTTTCATTTATAATGACGGTATTGTTGCTTTCAAACTATTCAAAAGATAAAATGTTTTCTTTGTAAGCTTCAAATTACCAAAAAAAAGATGTAACATTTAAAATAGCATTTTGGATTGAAGCACAAAATAGAACAATGTACAAAATAAATGTGCCATTTTTGCGCTCTTTTGAGCGAAATATATTATTAGTATTAGTATTAACATTAGCATCTGTATTGAAGATTTTGCATTCAAATGCCATACACATACAAGTCATTTTCTTCTTTGCCATGTAAGGTAAAGTGTTGTATACATCTGCTTTTGTAGGAAAGCCACAGAAGGCCTTGACTGACCTTCTCCGAGAGTACAACCTACCTCCGGGCCTATTTCCCCGGAACATGACATGCTACGAGCTTGACGAAGCGAAGGGGAAGCTCATCGTGTACTTGCCGTCTCCTTGTGAGGTCTGCTTCAAGGACTCGTCCGTCATTAGGTATGCCACGCGCGTCAAGGCGACACTTTCAAGGGGAAAGCTCAATGGGATTGAAGGGATGAAGACAAAGGTTCTGGTCTGGGTTAAGGTCACAAGTGTGACTGTTGAGAGCTACAAGTCTGATAAAGTTTGGTTCACGGCCGGTGTGAAGAAATCTAGGCCAAAAGATGCCTTTGAAATTCCTAGGGATGCCATTAAAGTTGAAGAGTTTTAAGGCCTCTCAGCCTATCAAATTTACTTATTATAAAGCCTATTTGTACGACACTATTCATTTGTGATGCATTAGTTTCTACAGGAGGTAAGAAGGACAATTTTTTTTCTTTTAATAATTACATATTTTCCTTCATTTCTGGAATTTATCATTGTATGTTGTATTCATTTGAATTATATCTTATAAAATGGCCCAGCCAAATATACAGTTCTCTTACCTCCTGGTACATGTTGGACGCTGCATTTTTTTTTCTTTTTTTTTCCTTAAAAAAATAAAAGAAAATATGTAATTATTAAAATATATATAGGCTGCAGGAATTTGCTTTACTTAGGCTTTGGATTTTATTTTTTTATTATTTTTTTTTTTTGCTCTGATAGGCTGTAGATAATGTGCCTTGGCTTACACTTTGCTCTAAAAAATTACCTAATAGAAAGTTCCATTATTGGGGTCATAGGCCAAAGGTTTAATGGAAAAACATATTGGCACAAATTACATGTTTGTAATTTGAATTTCCTTGCTATAATAATTTCAGGGTTTTCTTGCTCATTCTTAAAAAATCTTGCACTAATATGTAAAAATGGGGCACGGCATTTTTTTCATGCAACAATTATTTTGAAAAGGTAAAACAATAGTATGCCATAAGAAAATTCCCGTCATTAAACCTTTTGAAGTTATTTTTACATTAAGAAAAAAAAAAAAAGAAGTCATTTTACCCTCCCTGCTTCTCTGACAAAGAACTGCGTGCTTCCTATGCTGTAATTGAATATATATTGGTTAGTGCTATGTTATATTTAAGTATATGATTTTTTGTCCCCATTGTCCTGTAAACATTTCATGTTTTAGTAATTTTCCTGCTAAGCTTTTAATTTTGTATTAATCCTTTAAACTTATGAAACCATTTCAATTTGTGTTACATTGGTAAGTGTGTTTAAATTGGTGACAGGAAGAAGAAGGTTAATTATCAAAACTAGAAGTTCAGTGGAGTGACAAAAAGTTAGGGCACAAGTGGAAAAAAATTGTAAGTTGCACGTAGGAACTTCCGCCACTAATTTAAACGCTGCTGTCACTTTAGGCCAAATTACAATTGTATGATAAGTATAGGGGGTTGATTGCCCAAATTCAAAATCCATAGGGCAATTTATAAAAAATAAAAAGTCTAGGGTGCATGGTGCTAAAAAAGCTATTTCATAGTGTAGTTCTAACTTAAACTTTTGGTGTCAGTTTATGCTAGTTATGATTTGGAATGGGTTTTCCTCTTTTGTTTTTTGTTTTAAATAATTTGTCCTTTGGGTTATATTTGTCTTAAATATACTCTAAACTTTTTATTTCTTTTTCTATCTTGATAATATTATATTTGGTGTGAAATAATTTTACTACTGGGTGCCAATTTAGTTAAAATGCCTTAATTTTTACTTATGTCAATTTCTAACTTTCTTTATTAAAAAAGAAAGAGAATTGCCAAAAACATCTTAAATGATAAAACTTTGTCAGAGTTTGTCATTTATCCTTGTGTAAAAAATCACTAAATTATATTAATAGAAAGCGTATATAATTAAACAACATATATAATGCAACATACACACCACTATGTAATTTAAAAACAAGGTCACGTACTTTTACACATGCCCATCTACATTAGCTGTACTAAAAAAAAATGTCTTTTTTCTTTTAATGAAAAGTATCTTTTCATGTAAAGTCTTTAAGTACTAGAGGATGCATTTTACTAAAATTATAGTGAATGTATTTTATTATGACAAGTCTCCAATTCTTTAGCTAATTTATTCATTAAAAAAAACCTCATTCGACATATTTTATTGAAAAACAAAAATTGTTTATAAAAAATAGGTAAAGATTGGAATTGAGAAACAAATGCTTTAATTTATTAGCGATGTAAAATAGAGAAATATAAATATAAAATGAATAAAACATTTGGTAAGAAAATGAGTATTGACTCTTTTTTTTTTTTTTTTTTTCCAGTTAGATACAACTAATGTCCAAAAGGCAAGTAAGGAATTTAATAAAATAAAAGAAAAAGGATAGGTGCTCCTCATCAGATATGCTCAGCTACTCTTACGAAAAATGAAATTATTCTTTTAGTGTGTCATATATGGCAGTAAGAAGTATCAGATTTTGGCTTCAATTTCTATGAGAAAATGGGGATAAAAGGGTAAAGAGAATCTAGAGAGTGAAAAAAAAGAAAAAAAAAGAAGAAGAAGCAAGGTTAGATTTACACCTTCACATTTCTATGTCCTAAATGGAAAGGAATTTCATAATAGAACCCACCTAAAAATCATCACAATATTAAGAGATGGATAGATTGTAATAAAAGAAAATTAAACTATATATGAATAAGATCGATTTGCTTAGATTTATCTGATGTTTTTAGAATACTCATATATGCAAATTTTTCATGGCTATTGATTTTGATAGCTATAAATATAGGTATAATTATAATTCTATTAAGCACCAAGTAGAATAATATAGAGAAGCAAGAATCAACCTCTAGGCATTAGCAATGGATCAAGGTGTACTAAGGTACAAGAAGGGGACTAAAATGGTCTTTGTTGTGCTAAAAATGTTGTTGTTGGTTATGGCAGCTGGAGCAGTTCCACGTCCGAGGATCATCCAAGGCCATGTGGTTCCATGTAATGCCGGAACACGTGGTACTTTTTGTAGAAGTCGCTTTTTCAGAAGTCTTATTTCTTTTCATTGCCTCAAGGGCGATATATATACTTGCGTAGGTTAATTAGGTCTTCCATTAAAGAAATTTGTTTTAGGAAAGCTATGTTCTTAATAAACAGATCAAATGAACGCTTTGTGAACATATAAGAACGTAGTTTAAATCATGATTTTGAACGAAAATTAGTTTAAAACTTAAATTTTGTGAGAGAAAATAATATAATAAATTTAGTCTAAACTACAACTTTAGGGTTAAATTACGTTCTCAAACAACTTTTTTTTATTATTTTATTATATGCCCTTAGTGCCTATATGTTCTCATTCTAAACTCTTGCATTAAAACCCTAGTTTTTCGATACTCGAAAAGGAAAATTTTTGATGCCCCATTTTCATAGAAGCTTCAAAGTGAAGTAAATTGCATATGACAAGTGACATCGTAGATTGTCATTAGGCAAGGAGGTTAGGATGTCTCAACATTTGTGGTCAATCTTTAATTAGGAGATGCTTTGGATATTTCAAGAAGGAATGATTGTATCTTTAAATTTTAGTGAAGTATTGATATTGACCTATGACCACTCATTTGGTGCCTTGGGATGTACTCAATTTTTTTCCTCCTGCAATTTCACATACAATATTTTAGCGCTTCATATTTCATGATCTTACCAATCACTAAATTTAACCTGTCTACCTAACTTACTAGTGAAAACTTGTATATTTTATCCTTATTCCACAAAGATCTCTAATGTAATGCTAAATTTTTATGCTAATGTCAAAAGTTAGCATTTGAGTAGAAAACCATTCTTTAATATTGTACTTAAAAGTCAATTTAATGAATCACTACTACAATCAGAGCTATTAGTGACATCTTTTTTGTGACGACTTTTGTCACCGCAAATATTCTAGAAGTTGCAATGATAACACGTCGCAAATACGAGAGATTTTTGCGACAACCTGTCGTCACATGTTCTATCATATTTACCTCGACATGTCATCACAAATAGTTAAAAAAAATATATCCTTTCGTATTTGCGTCGACATGTTATCACAATTGATATTTGGTGTCTAAACCTCTATGACACGAAGTTTTCTTGGGCCAATACGTAGTTATTTGCTATGACATTGTCATCGCAAATAATAATATGGCACACGTGACAATCACCAGGTTCTAAGTTGTCGTCGCAAGTGCTAGTGGTATACGGCTATGTTTGACAGCCAATCACAATGGCGGTGAGATTAATTGTGACAACTTATGTTGTCACAGAAAGTGAGAATTTAATTTTTCATCAAAATTTTGGCGGAGAAACATACGGTCTATTTAATATTATTTACGACGACAATTTTTATATGTCATCGTAAAAAATTGTTCGAGAATCATTTTATCCAAATAAAATGAGATGTCATCGTTTTATTTATTTTTTGCAATGATATCAAACTTATTTGTGGCAACAAAATATTGTCACAACAAACGTTGCGTATAAAGGAACCCGAGAACTCTTTTTCCTCCATTTTCTCTAGCATCCTTTGACGAATTCTCTCTATTTCTCTGCCTTAATCCTCCTCAAATCTCTCCCAAATTTCCAAACATATATAGATTCATGAGTTTTGTATTGTAAAAACTCGTATTATCAAACAATATTCATAGAAATCTCCCTAAATTGGAAAATCTCTTAACTTTTTCTCAGTTGAGTTTTGGAGCTTTTTGATTGTTTTTTAGCCTTCCACCATTGAAGTATTCACTACTATCCTTGTTTTTTAACCACGTTCTTAGTAGGTTTTAAATTATGTAAGTTTTTAATTTTTTGGTATTTGGATTTTTGGAATTGTGTTGTGAATTAATTTTTAGAATTGTGAACATGTAAGTTGGATTGTGAATTGTTGTAGAATTATAAATTGTGATTGTGATTTTTTTAGAATTATGTGATGTAGGATTGTTATAATGTAGATTGTTGTAGAATTAGATATTTGGGATTGTGATATTTGATATTTGGATCTTTTGAATAGCGATTGTTGTTTAGGATTGTGAATTGTGATTGTAATTGTTTTTGGAATTGTGTAGTTATGGTTAAGTTAGTAACAAGTTGTTTATCCAGGTGGTTTGAGTTGAAAATAAAATTAAGTTAATATAGTATAAAACTATTTTTAATGCATTATAGTAATTAAAAAATTGAAAGAATAAATATTGATGTTATTAATAATAATAATTCACATATCGCATTCAAAGTTGCTATTACTAATTAAAAATTAAAATAAGAAAATGAAAATTCTTAATTAAGAATTAACGAACTAACTGATTAATTAAGTATAAAGTAAAATAATATAATAAATTGTTATTATAAATTGATGAACAATATCATAGTTTAATAATTATAATATAATTTTTAAGGATTAATTAATTAATATATTGTTTTAATTAATTGATATGAAAGAATAAATTGAATTTAAAATTATATGTCATTGTAAATGGATAAATAATTGTAATATTATTGTTTATGAAAACTAAGAAATTAATTTTATTCAAAAAGAATAAGAACAATAAACTTATCATCCAAATTATTAAGATTGCATAAAATTTAATAAAATTGTAACTTTTTTCAGAGATGATTTGGTTTGATATGTGACTTTATAGTCACAAAAACAACATACATGAGTACAAATTTGTGTTTTTATTTTGCACGTATATGCATGAGTTTACCTTAGACCCGTTCAAGGTTCAGTATGTAGTAACACCGATACTTGAATTGTTTCATGTGTAAACTATCATTTGTGTAGAATACAATAGAGCAGCAGAGACAAATCCAGATGCACAGTCCGTTTCCTCCTCAGCCTTACCTACCCTTAGCGAGGAGGGAATTTTAGAGCATGTATTAGGTAGATGTAGAGGACACAGGACTAAACTAGGCCCCACACTCCTGCAAAGGATTTAATTTGGCGGCATTGGTTCATCCTCTAGCTCCCAGTCGAATGGAACATCTTCGACGCCTATTGACCCATATGTGGAAGACTTTCTGCGGAGATCGGCCGAATACAACATGAATATGTACCAAAGCCATAGGATGTTGATGGACTCGCTGGGCCAGTTGCTCCCTGGTGTCCAACTCCTGCGCGTGGTAACTTCTCCAACTTTTTGTTCGTCTAGGTCCTTTGCCTCCTCTAGATGCCGCTAACGACAACAATGATGATACCAACAATGCTATAAATTTAGGGGATTAGATTGTATTTTCTTATTTGTTCAATATTTCAACATATTATGTTTGGTTTGGTTTTTATTTTATTATTAGAACAATGTATTATCAATTATCTTTTTTAATATTAAATTTTTATTTTTATTTTTATAATTCGATTGTTTCTTTTTAAAAAATAAAAATTTAATAAAAAGTATTAAAAATATATTAAAAAGTTTGATTAAAAAAACTATTCGTTGCAAAAGACTAGAAACAAAAATATATTTGCGACAACTTTTTCAAAAATCATCGCAAATAATAAGACCACGTCAGTATCAGTTCAATTTATTGCGACGACATTTTTTAAATTTGTCATCACTAAATATGTTTTTACATCACATGAACGATGAGCTAGACAACATAATTAAGGCAATGTTTTTGCTACTATTTGTCGTCGTAATTAAAAATGCAACGACGGTATCATCCCAAAAAAGTTATTTGCAAGTAGTTATTAGCGACGATTGAGTGGTGATGACATGTCATCATAAATACTTTTTTGCAACGAATTACTATTTGTTGTGACGACTTTTTGCCATCGTAAAAGACCCTGTTTGTAGTAGTGTATATTACACTTGTTGTCAAATATTTGTTACACCTAAAATTT
This sequence comes from Artocarpus heterophyllus, assembly GCA_025403435.1. NCBI lineage: Eukaryota > Viridiplantae > Streptophyta > Magnoliopsida > Rosales > Moraceae > Artocarpus > Artocarpus heterophyllus. The sequence continues at coordinate 13,279,885 of CM046345.1, forward strand.
TAACATTTGATTATTATTAATTGATGTGTTAACTTTTTACTTATAAAAACAACATTTTCATTTTCAAGGTATTTAAAAATTAAAAAGACTTCTTTGTAAGTTCCATTTCTTAACATTCATAAAAAAAAAAAAAAGAGATGTGGCATTTAAAATAGTATTGTGCATTGGAGCACAAGATCGAACACATAATAAAAGGATAAAATTACATAATATACCACTTTTTTAACTAATCTAATTTTTCATGCCACAAATTTTAAAATATAGAAAAATATATGTTACAAATTCTTGGCATTTCACAAAATTTTAACCCCTTATTTATTTCCCCCTCTTTCTCATATTTAGTTTACCCATTTTTCTTTTCTTCCTCTCCTCTCACTCTCTCCGCTCACTTGATTCTTTCTCTATCTCTCCTTTCACTCTCTCTCTTCCCCATCTTTCTCCTCTCTCTTTTTTCTCTTCTGCTTTTCTTTTCTTTCTCTCTCTACTCCTCCTCTCTCTCTTCATTCTTTGTTTCTACTTTTCTTTGTTGTTTTCTTTGGCTTTCTATCAAACAAACTGCACATATTTGTTATTTTCTTATCTTAATATTGTAGCTTATTTGGATTATGACTAACATTAATATAGTGTGTACAATTAATTTTTTTTAAAATTGAAGATAAAAAAATTACTTTAAGAGTATATAAGTAATTTTATAACAATTCATTCTGATTCTTGGTCTAAGTAAACACATGAATGTGTATTCAGGGTGATTCCAATTCTGAATCCTGTAACTAAGTAAATAACTTATTATAACTCCGAATCCTCCGATTCTGAATCCCACTCTGAATCATGTTCACTCTAATTACACGTGGGTAAGTACACCATGAGTGTTTTCTTCAAATTTAACAGCGCTACCAAATAAATTTGAGGTAGAATTTTCTTCACTTGTGGGTCCATTTGTGGTGGCTTTAACGTTCATTGTTCATTTGAAAATAAAAAAAAAATAAAGACACGTTCTTTTGTATTCCCACAAAATTCTAAAAACAAAAATAATATAAATATACGTAAAAACATAAGAAAGAAAAAATTAACAAAATTAACCATAAAACAGAATTAACAATGTGGAACACAAAAGAGAGTTTTTTGGTTTTTTTAGCAAAAAAAGGAAAAAAAATTGTTGAAAAATAAGAAATTAGGATAACAATAGAAAGCCCGAATTCTTTTGTGCCCTTTTTGCAAATTAAAAAAGTAAATAAAAATGAATAAATAAAAACTAGCATAGAATGAACGTTGAAAGCCCATATATGCGTTCTTATTGTTCATATCTCCAAATTCACAACAAAATGCCGTCAAACATGACACTAGGTTGAAGTTTTTCTCTACCCTCATTTCCACTTTTTCATGCTATATTGGCTTGGGTTGGAGAAGCTCTTAGTACTAGAGTGATGCATTTAATAACTAAAATTATCATGAATGCATTTTATTAATTACTCATATAAAAAAAATCCATTCAACGTACTTATTGAAAAACAAAAATTGCTTAAAAAACGGGGAGAAGATTGGAAATTGAGAAACAAATTCTTCTAAGATGTTTTTAGTGATATAAAATAGAAAAGCATAATTATAAAATGAATAAAAAATTTAGTAAGAAAATAGTTATTGATAAAAGAAATTAAGTAAAAAAAACAAAAATAAGGAATTTAGTAAAAAAAACATACATGGATAGGAGATCCGATTTAGATATGCTCACCTCCTCTTGTAATAAATGAAATTACTCTTTTGGTGTGTCATAAATTGCAATTAAAAATATTAGATTTTGGCTTCAATTGTTATGAGAAAATGGGGGTACAAGAGTTCAAAAGAGAGAGATTAAATTTAAACCCTAGCATTTCTATGTCCTAAATGGAATGGAATTTAATAATATAACCAACTTAAAAATCATCACAACATTAAGATACAGATAGATTGTGTTAAAAGAAATTAAACTACACACTAAATGAGATCGATTTGTTTATATCTACGTGGTGTTTTAGAATACTTTCATATATGTAAACTTCTGATGATAGATTTTGATAAAAAAAAAAAAAAAAAAAAAATTAAACTACATCCTAGATAAGATCTATTTGTTTAGACTCACCTAGTGTTCTTAGAATATTTTCATGTATGTAAATTTTTCATGGCCATGAATATAGGTATATGTACAACTCAAATAAGCACCAAATAGAATAATATACTGAAGCAACTAAAAGTCACAAATCTACCTCTAGGCATTAGCAGTGAAACAAGGTGGAGTAAAGTGCAAGCAGGCAACTAAAATGGTCCCTTTTTTTTTTTTTTTTTGTAGTTGGCACTCGCCCATAATTCCTACTTCTTTGCATTGCGTGGAGGGCAATATATGTGTTTGTGTACATAAATGAAGGCCGACCAAAAAATAAATATGTTGTATGAAACATATTATTTTTTTTAATAAAGAGGTCAAATGAAAGCTTTTTCATATCTTGTTTATTTTCTTGTCTCTCTCTTGTGCGATTTTTGTTAAAAGTTGTGGTTATATAAACAGCAGATCCAAAATTATTTTTCAGTACGAGCACTATGAAAAGAAAAAAAAATTAGAGAAAATTTTGTGTTGAAAGAGGTTATTTGCATCGTAAATTTACTATTTACTATAAATATTTTCAAAACCTGATATTTACTTTAAAAAGTTTCAAAAATCTGACATTTCTCGTATACTTTCTTAATATTTTATACCCCAAATGCCATGCTTTCCATTACTCAAAAGCGCAATTTTTTGTTGCCCCATTTTAATTTAAGCTTCCAAGTGAAGTGAATTAACATATGAAATCTGACAGAAGCTATATTTGGTAGATTGATGTTGGGCAAGGAGGTCAAGGCATCTCAACATTTGAGGCCAATCTTTAATTAGGAGTTGCTTTGATATTGAAAGAACGAATGTATCATTAAACCTTATTGAAGTATATTGATATTGACGTGTGAACAATCACTTGGTGCTCTACAACATTTTTACCACACTTAATTTTTAATGGTCATATAAATCACAAAATTGAACCTGTCTACCTAACTTACTAGTGAAAACTTGAGTCCCTTATCCTCATTTCTTAAAACAATCTCCAGTGTCATGCCAAATTTTTATATTAATATAAAAATTTAAGGTTTAGGTAAGAAAACCATTCTAGTATAATTTATACTTGACGTTAATTTGACACATGCTATACTTGTGAAATACTTATCATATTTAAAATTTTGGCATTTGATTATTGTCCGTTGATGTATTGACTTTTCATTTATAATGACAACATTCTCGCTTTCAAGCTATTTAAAAATTATAAGGTTTTCTTTAAAAGTTTCAAATTACTAAAAGGACATGTAGCATTTAAAATAGTATTGTGGACTGAATCATAAAGTAGAAGAATATGTATAGTAAAATTTTTTTTAGCGCCGAATATAATATTGACATTAACATCTAACATTTTATATTCAAATGCATCCACAGGTACGTCATTTTCTTCTTTGCCATGTAATGTAAAGATGTTGAGTACACTTATATTTGCAGGAAAAACACAGAAAGCCTTAACTGATCTTCTTCGAGAGTACAACCTTCGGCACGCCACACTTGTCAAGGCGACGCTTTCAAGGGGAAAGCTCAATGGGATTGAAGGAATAAGGATTAGGGCAAAACTTTATCAGATTTGTAAGTGTTGAGAGTTAAAGTTTGATAAAGCTTGGTTCACGGGTGTTGTAAAGAAATCTAGACCAAAAGTTGCCTTTTGAAATTCCTAAGGATGCCATTATAGTTGAAGAGTTTTAGGGCATCTCTTCTTTTCAAATTTACTTTTTATAAAGCCTAATTGCATGACACTATTCATTGGTTTCTATTGGAGATAAAAGGGTACAATATTTTCCTTTTAATAATCATATGCTTTTTTTATTTCTAGAATTTACAATTATATATTGTATTCATTTAAATCATATCTTATAAAATGGCCAAAGCCAAATATACATTGTTCTCTTCCCTACTAGAGCATGCTGGAAGCTGCTTTTTCTTTTCTTTTCTTTTCTTCTCTCTTCCCTCCTAGAGCATGCTGGAAGCTGCTTTTTCTTTTATTTTCTTTTCTTTTTTTTTAATAAGCAGAAGCTGCACATTAGGCTATAGGAATTTGCTTTACTTAGGCTTAGTTTTTTTTTTTTTTTCTTTAGGCTTTTTATAGGATTATGCGGCTTTGCTTACACTTTGCTCAAAAATTACCTAACAGAGTTCCATTATTAGGGTAATAGGCCATAGGTTTAAAGGAAAAATATATTATTGGCACAAATTACATGCTTGTAATTTTGATTGCCTTTTTTGCCATAATACTCTAAATTTTTATTCATTCATAAAGAACCAACCTTGCACCAACATGTAAAGGTCGGGCATATAACATTTGTTTTGTCTAACAATTACTTTTAAAAGAGGTGATAATAGTTTGGAATAAAAAAATTTCTTGTTGTTATAAAAGTCATTGCCACATTAAAATAAATATTATTTTATGCTGCAACTAGCCCTCACAAAGGATTGAAGTTTGTGCCAACTAGCCTGCTTCCTATGTCATATTTGATATAAAATGGTTTGTGCTATTTTATTTTATTTTATTTAGGGATAAACGGTCAATGAAGGCTTCAATTAATAGTCACTAAAGCGCAAGATACAGTATAGATCTAAAGTCAATAAAAAGCCATATAATGGATGTCACTCTTATGATTAGGCAGTTTAAACACACTCGTGATTCGTAAGTGGTCCGACAATACAGTTTGCCACACATAAATGCTCCAGATGAGCCATCTCCTAGTCCCAAAATGGACTACAACCAAACTCTTCAGGCCAAAGGTACATACAACAAGACATAGACTAACGTGTAGCCAGACATCTACACTCCTACTGCCCTTAATGGGTAGAGGAGACATTTCAACATTAGGAGGCGAGGAAACCACCTCATTTATTACAACCTAAAAAATAAAACCTAAACACACACAAAAAAAAGTCACAGAAAGACCACCATCTCTACCGCTATCCACAGTTCTGAGATTCCATGACACCAGCCGCCTAGAAACTTTCTCCTCCTAGCTAAGTCCACTAGCCCACCGGAGAAGCCGCATGGCCCCTCCTCGACAAAGCCAACCCTGCCTCTCCCTACCCCCACATGGTGGGACAAAGCCAGTCATGGCTAGGTCCCTCAATGCCAGTGTATAGCGGGCAGTAGCAAAGCCCAACCAACCAATGGCAGACTCAGGCAGCCGTACCCACTGCCCTCTACTGCAGTCCAAACCCGAAGGAGATTTAGACGTCCCTAGCCTCCCGTAATGGCAGTAGCCCTCCCCTCCACATTCTCAAGCTCATCATGGAGGCAAGCTTCCTCTCCTTCCTGATATTGTGCCCGTCTTTCTACCCACACACGGCTCCCCTCTCCTAGCATCACGAGCCCTTGCCCTATAAAGATCGGTTGTCGACAACCTTTTCAACAAAGATCGGAGGCCAGCGACCCGACAATGCGCCGACCCACCAACTCCGATGGACTCCCTCTCTCTCAAAGGCTTTTAGTTGAGCTTCACACCACTGGTTGTGCTATGTTATTTTCAAGTAGGCTTTTTTAAACTTTTCCTGTGAACATAATGGGGCTATTTAGTATTATTTTTAAAATAGGTGAAAATGTTTTTGTTTTGAAAAATAAAAATTTTTTTAGAATTGTGCTGAGAGTATTTTTAAAATTTTTGCCTCGAAAAGTATACAAAAACATTTTCAAAAATTTTGAGAACAAAAACAAACGGAGCTAATGTTTTGGTAAATTTTCAAGCTAAACTTTTAATTTTAGATTTATCCCTTTAGACTTGTCAAACCATTTTAATGTGCACCATATTGATAACTCTACTTGAATTGGTGCCAAAAAAAAGATAGTTAATTATCAAAATTAAAAGTTTAGGCATAATTTATCAACACACAAAAAATTAGACTGCAGGTGCCAAAAAAATGTGACTGGTGCATAGGTAACGAGCTATCACTTTGGGCCAAATTCCAATTGTAGGATTAGTGTAGGGAGTTGATTGCCCAAATTCAAAATACATAGGGCAATTTGTCAAAAATAAAAAGTCTAGGATGCATGGTGCTAGAAAACCTATGTAATGGTGCACTTTAGACTTAAACTTTGGAATGGGTTTTCTTTTTTGTTTTTTGTTTTGCATGGTTTGTCCATCAGGTTGACTTTGTCTTAACTATTCTCTAAACTTTTTATTTTTTTTTTCTATCTCAATAATATTATATTTAGTGTGAGATAGTTTTACTATTGGGAAATGATTTAATTTTTACTTATGCCAATTGCTTCCTTTCTTTCTTTAGAGAGAGAGAGAGAGAGATCCAAAAGCATATTAAATGATGAACTTTGTAAGAGTTTATCATCTATCCTTATCTAAAATATCACTAAATTATATTAATAGAAAAAATATAATTAAACAAAATATATAATGCAATATACACATCTCTATGTAATTTAAAAACAGGGGCACGTACTTTTGCACATGCCTATCTCCATTAATTGTAATAAAAAATGTCTTTTTGTTTTTTAATAAAAACTATCTTTTTATATAGTCTTCTCCAACTCTTAATATCAAAGTTGTGTAACTTTTACATCAAAATAGTGTAATTCTTACTTTAAACAGTAAATTCATCTTCAACCATTATAGCATTTCTAACGCCAAAAAGAATATTTCATATATATTCCTCTTTTATCTCCCTTTTTTATATTCATTTTTACCGATTCTGTACCGTTTATCTATTTGACAAATTATGCCGACATACAATTTTTTCACATATTGATCCAATAGAATATGTCTATCATTTAACAAAGTCGTAGAAAATAATAAGTTAATAATAAGTTACATTTTCTATATTAAATTAATCATAAAACAAAGTTAACAGTGTGGGATACAAAAGAAAGTTTTTTGGTACCCAAAAAAAAGAAAAATTTTGTGGAAAAATAAGAAATTGGGGCAACAATAGAAAATCTGAATTCTTTTGTGCCCTTTTTGATAATTAAAAAAAGTAAATAAAAATGAATAAATAAAAACTTTTATATCCTAAATTCACAGCAAAATGCCGTCAAATATGGCACTGGGTTGGAGTGTTTCTCCACTGCTATTTGCCCTTTTTCACACTATATTCGCTTGGGTTGTAGGAGCTCTTAGTACTAGAGTGATGCATTTAACTAAAATTATGGTGAATGCATTTTACTGTGACAAGTCTCCAATAATTCAAACTTATTGGCTCATAAAAAAATCCATTCGACGTATTTGATTGAAAAGCAAAAATTGTTTAAAGAACGAGGAAAATATTTGTAATTAGAAACAAATTCTTTTTAAAAAATTTTAGCGTTATAAAATAGAAAAGTATAATTATAAAATGAATAAAAAAAATTAGCAAGAGAATGGTATTGGCTTTAAAAAAATAGAGAGCACGCAACTGATTAAAGAAAGCAATCGCGCGAGAGAGAAAAAAGAAAATAAACAAGATATATATATATATATATATATATATATATATATATATATATATATATAAAGCTTTCATTTGGTCTGTTTATTAAAAAACATATGTTTCATGTAACCTATTTATTTATTGGTAGGCCTTAATTAATAGACACAAATACATATATTGTCCTTCACGCAATGAAAATCATTAGGAATTATGGGCAACTGTTTGTTACTTCTCTATATTATTCTACTTGGTCTTAATTGAGTTACAAAAATACCTATATTTAAAGCCATCAAAACAATGGCCAAGACAAATTTACATATATGAAAATATTCTAAAAATACAAAGTGGATCTAAACAAATTGATCTTATTTAGTATGTAGTTTAATTTTCTTTTTTTCAAAATCTACCATTAGAATTTTACATATGTGAAAGTATTCTAAAAACACCATGTAAATCTAAACAAATCGATTTTATTTAGTATGTAGTTTAATTTCTTTCATCACAATCTATCTATATCTTAATATTGTGATGATTTTTAAGTTGGGATTATTAAATTCCTTTCCATTTAGGACATAGAGACGCCATGATGTAAATGTAATCTTGCTCTCTTTTTCACTCTTGTACCCCCATTTTTCATAAGAAGTGAAGCTAAAACCTAATGCTTTTTATTGCCATTTATGACACACTAAAAGAGTAATTTCATTTATCACTAGAGGAGGTGAGCATGATGGGAATCTCCTATCCATTTTTTTAACTAGGCTTGTTTGGTACACCGTATTATATTGTATTATATTGTATTTTAGTATATAATACGATATAATATAATGCAATACAATATGGTACGTCAAATATGTCCTAAATTCCTTACTAATTGATTTCTTTAATCAGTTGCATGCTCTCTATTTTCTTTTCTTTTTTTAAATCACTACCCATTTTCTTACTGAATTTTTTATTTAACATTATACTTTTTGATTTTATATCATTAAACAATTCTTAAACAATTCGTTTCTCAATTTCCAATCTTTTCCTAGTTTTTAAACAATTTTGTTTTTCAAGCAAATACATCGAATGGATTTTTTTTTTATGAGTAAATAAGTTGAATAATTGAAGACTTGCCATAATAAAATGCATTCATCATAACTTTAGTAAAATGCATCACTCTAACTCTAAGAGCTTCTCCAACCCAAGCCCATATGGCGTAGAAAAGTGGAAATGGCAGTGGGGAAACACCCCAATCTAGTGCCATATTTGACTGCATTTTGCCGTGAATTTGGAGATGTGAAAACGAGAGATTTTTAAAAATGATTTTTTGACAAAATTTTTTTTGGTGAATGACCTCTTTTTTTTGGGCTAGTTTTGGCACAAAAAAAAAAAACTTTTTAGACAACAAAAAGGTTTCAGTTTTTTTTTTCATCATGTTGAAGTTTTTTATCCTGCTACAGTCATTTTTTTTTATTTTTTTGAAAAAAATTAAGACAGTTTACTTGCACAAAAAAGTAAAAACACATATATGCCTTTCTACTGTTCATTCCACACTAGTTTTTATTTATTTATTTTTTTTAATTTTTTTAATTTGCAAAAAGGGCACAAAAGATTTGGTTGTACTCTTTTATCACAAGAGTTGTATTGGAACCTCCCTCCGACTTTTCTTCTTCTTCCCCCGGATTGCAATTACTCAATTAAATAATTCTTATTGTACCTGCAATGTTGACTTTTTTGGCTCTAAAAATTGGTCTTTTAACTTTTTTTTTTTTTTAAACTTTGTTGAGCTGATAATTGAAAGAAAATAAGGAGAGAGAGAAAGCAAATTAAGATAAATAATGAGAAGGCAAAACATGTGCATAGAGAATGAAGAGAAAAAAAAAAAAAAAATAGGAGCATTAGAGAGATAACCAGAAGAGTGAAAACGGTGATAGAATTAGGCGACAAGAAATAAACAAAAAAAAAATATAAAGAAATAGTGTTTTATAGAGATTGGTGATCGAGAAAATAAACTTAGGTAAAAAAGTAAGTACTCAGATTAAGGGTCGAGAAAATATAGAGAATGAATTATGAAAGGAAAAAATATAAAGAATGAGAAAAAGAAAGTATAGTGTGATAATGAGAAGATAGAGGATATAAAAAAAGGATAAAGAAAAACATAGAGAGACTGGAGATTAGAAAATTTAGAAAGAAAATAAGGATCAAGATTGTTCGTAGCAAGAAAATATATTTAAAGAATGATGATAAAGAAAATATTGAGAGAAAGAGAAAAAAAAAGTATAGAGCCGGAACAAAGAGAGAGAAAAAATAAAAAATAAAAATGTTTTTATTTTTTTATAAACATATCAACTGATGAACTTTGATTTTTGGCCATGAATTGATTAAATGAGAAAGACATATTAAAAAGGATCAGAGAATGCTCATTAAAGAAGAATGACATAGAATTGCATTGAGATTGCTCCCATATTTTGAGCAAATTGGAGAAGTACTATCCAATCTCATATTAATAATTTCTTTATTTAAAAGCCAATTAGCTAAAATAATTGGATATTAGTTTTTGAGTTAATTTTACAAATGGTCTTTAAGATCTATCTCCAATCTTATTTTAGACCTTTACGTTTAAAAGTTTCAATTTGATCCTTATTTTAGACCTTAACGTTTAAAAGTTTCAGTTTGATCCTTAATATATTTATACGTTAGTTTTAATCTATTCTTCTATAAAGTCTTAAGCATTTAATAGAATATTCTTAAAATATCTATTTTAGCCCCTAGCATCTTTTCTACAGTGTAATGTGAATTGTGATTTTTTTTTCCTGCTCCTAATTGTGTGTATTACTTCATATTTTTTGTCTTTTTCTTTTCTTTTCTTGCCGTCATGTCGTTTTTAAATTATAAGTTTTGTCTTTTATTTTATTTTATTTTATTATTATAGTCTCAAAGAGTGTTGCCTAAATAAAAGTTGAGGTGGGCCAATTTTTGATTTGCTCAACACAATTTGATTTTCAAAAATGTTTTATATTTGTTTGACCGAATGCAAAAGTTGTATGATTTTTTTTTTTTTGTTTTGTTTTATACATGTTTGTTTTAGGTTGTTCTATACTTGTTTTATGGTCGAAGCATTTTGATTGTTGGGGTTACTAAAATGCAAACATTAAAATTTAGGTATGATTTAAAATAAAGCTTAAAATTTTAGACGAGAGAATTAGGCGACCTGCCAGAGGATGAGAGAAAATTAACAATAACTATAAACTAAAATAGACTAATTAATTTAAAATTTTATTTGCAGTAACAAATTTCCTTATGAGTAGTAGGTACCTTTGGCACTTATACATAACTAGTTGTTTATAGGGGTATAATTCATGTTTGCGGGTCATGTTCATGTCAATTAAGCTCAAATATGTAAAAAAAATTACATCAATCCTAATACGATGCGTGATATGAATGGGTTGAAAATTATAACGCTAATATGAATCGACACGAATACGACCCATCATAACCCGTAACATATTAACACTTATACATAACTAGTTGTTTATAGGGGTATAATTCATGTTTGCGGGTCATGTTCATGTCAATTAAGCTCAAATATGTAAAAAAAAATTACATCAATCCTAATACGATGCGTGATATGAATGGGTTGAAAATTATAACGCTAATATGGATCGACACGAATACGACCCGTCATAACCCGTAACATATTAACACGTTACTCTCAATCAACCTGCAACTGGAAATCATCATAGAACCTAAAATTAACCCGCAACCCAAAATTACCATGGTGTTTTATAACTTAAAATTATAATCTATACTCTAAAATTACATAAAAGTAACATAAAATACATATTTTTTAAAATTAAATCACTTTTACACTACAAACATATCTAAATTAATGTCAATTTATTAATATTATATATTAGGGTAAAATATATATTTATTATAAAAATTAATAAAATAAAAAACTATAAGTCAATTTTATATAAAATATATTGACGTAAATACGACCTATTTTTAAACATTCGAATTGACATGAAACAACTCACAGCCTTTTTTTTTTTTAATACTAAGCTGTAAAAAAATTATGTCGTGTTGTTTTAGTTATATATATATATATATGTATGTATCTATATAATATAATATATACATATATATATATATCTATTTATATAGACGTGTTCTTTTGTATTCCCACAAAATTCTTTTTTTTGGGGGTATTCTGACGAAATTTTGACAACAAAAGTATAATAAAATATAATATAAAACAAAATAAAATTAAAGAAGAGAGAAAAATAAGCGACCGCCACCGATTGCATAAGATCCAACGGTGGAAAACCAATCTGAGCAAGAGCAGTGAGAGAAAATATCTGGAAAGAAGGGGGGGTTTCTTTGACTTGTCCACCAGCGGAGGTTCCTTCCCAGAGACTCTTGTATTATTTCATTTTCTTTCAGAATCGGAAGAGTTTGTTCTGTTTCAGAACTTTTCTCTTCGTTCAGATCAAATCGAAGAAGAAGAAGAAGGAAGTAGCCATGACTGACAGTGAAGATCACCACTTCGAGTCCAAGGCCGACGCCGGAGCCTCCAAGACTTACCCTCAGCAGGCCGGTACTGTCCGCAAGAATGGCTACATCGTCATCAAAGGCCGTCCCTGCAAGGTCCTTCTCTCTCTCTCTCTCTTATTTTCCTGTTTGTTTTCTCGGAAACTGGGAATTCCTCTCTTTTTTCTGAAAAATCTGTCCGACCCTTGTATTGGATATATGGAATTTCCCTGTTTAATCTCTAGGAAGCTGTTTTTACTCCGAATTATTTGGTCCTCGTATTTGAATTTGTTTTGTTTTCTTTTTTTTTTTCCAGGGCTTTTCATTTTCATGTCTTCTGCAATAAGAATTTGAAGTCTCTCTTTAATTTTGCCCTAAAACTATTGGGAATTTTACAGAAGGATCTTCAATTTTAGGTTATGGGACTGCCGTGAGGGAAATTATCTGCTAGCTTAAAATTTTTTCTGTTTTTGGGCTGGATTTTTTTTTAAAATTTTTAATCTTTGTGTTTTTATTCTCGTCGTGACAGGTTGTTGAGGTTTCGACATCGAAAACTGGGAAGCATGGACATGCGAAGTGCCATTTTGTTGGGATTGACATTTTCACAGGCAAGAAGTACGAGGACATTTTACCCTCGTCCCACAACTGTGATGTATGTACTTACTACTCCAACTCTTTGATTTTACTTTTATATGTCCATTTTTTGCACTTTCTGTTTGGTGATGTTTTGTTACTAAAATTGTTTTAACTGTTTTCTGCACCAATAACAGTTTTCTTATTCTTGTGTTTTGCATACAGGTTCCCCATGTCAATCGTACTGATTACCAGCTGATAGATATTTCTGAGGATGGATTTGTATGTTCAATTTGTTTCTTTGCTTTTGTTGGGTGTTGATTTGGTTCAGTGAATGTTATGAAATCAAATGCTGAATTTAGTGCTGAATATGATATTGCAGGTGAGTTTGTTGACTGAGAATGGAAACACTAAAGATGATCTGAGGCTCCCAACTGATGACAATCTGCTTACTCAGGTTGGAGAATATTGCAGTTTCTTTTTTCCCGAATAAAGATTCCCCTTTTATTTCCTCTTTTTCTTATTGCTGTTGTAGAAGTGGGATACTGTCATTTGAACTTTATGGTTATTATATTGTGGGATTTTGATTGTTTTCCTTTCTCTGTAATTCCTTTCTTTTGCTTTCCTTGCTCTCTTTTATCAACCCTTTTTTGCTATTATGTTTTTTGCCTTGTCAAAACTGAATATTTTGCCCTTTTTTTCAGTTTTTGTGTTCAACTACTCCTCTACTTGACTATGTATTCAATTGGTGTTTGCAGATCAAGGATGGTTTTGCTGAGGGGAAGGACTTGGTTGTCTCTGTGATGTCTTCAATGGGAGAGGAACAGATTTGTGCACTCAAGGACATTGGCCCCAAATAGAATACTAGTTGTCTTTGTTATGAGTGTTGTCAGACTGGTGAAACGTGGAATTTTAGCATATAGATTTCATAAGCCCTTCGTAGCCTGCGTTTGGTAAGACTATAAGTATGGCGGTGGTACCTGTTCCGGATGGGGCTTTGTGGTTCTGGAAACAGATGTTATCTTTTATCTTTTTGTGTTTTAATTTCTTTGTGCTTTGGAATCTTGATTTGAAATCGAGATATTCAGATATTACTATGATGTTTGGAATGTGTAGAAATGAAGGAAAAGCAAAGATGGTCTGCTTTATTGGGGGAAACTAGTGTCTTCGTTTTCACAAGTCATCGAGATATCATAATTACTTTTATAAAAAAAGAGAATGCCTCATCAAAGGCGCGAGATTGTGCTTTTTCCTTTCCCCCATATTCAGTTTTGCTGTTGGCGAAGATTTTTGAAACCAAAACGCAGCCTTATGGCTCGTATTGTTTTGGAAAGTTTTAGAAATGTTTTTGCAAGTTTTTTAAAGCAAAAAATTTAAAACCTCTTAGCACAATCTTTTAAAAATTTTCATTTTTCAAAACAAAATTATTTTTATCTATTTTGAAAACATTATAGAACATAAGGATCTGTGGTTTTTTATTTGAATAAATGACCTCTCCGTTTGGATAGAATCTAGTAGTTCTTATGTTGGTGAGAGATATAGAACCCAAAATTTTATGGCTCTTGCAAAGCCAACAAATTCAATCAAGAATAGCTAGGACAACATTTACGACTAACTGTACCTGTTAAAGGGCTGCTTGTGTGCTCGCTATTGTATGACTGACTCTAAGTAGAATGGATGCACATTATGCTTTGCTAGTACTAGAAAGAGAACTCTGCTGATAACATAGGTGTACATGAGCTGCGAATTCGGAAGACTATGAATTTCTTAGCTTTACCTCTTATTCTGATCGTTTAGAGGGCGATCGCAGAGTCGCTGAATGAAGTCCTCCGTTTCTTTCGGAGGCGCTGACCCGCAACGAGGCAGAGATGACAAAGTGACATATAGAATTTAGCGACGACACCAGCATGTCATGGAAGGAGATAACACCTAAAGAAAGGGATTCAACAGTGTCTATAGGACATTGGGTAGACTTCTCTATAGGACGTCCTTGTTACCATTGATGAGTATAAATGTCCGATTTGCTAGAATAAAGTTTTTCATAAGGGCTTTTCTTTTTTAATACTTGAGTTCCTCTCTTAGAACTTAGAAGTTCCCTCTTATACTAAGATGGTAATAAAAGTTAACACGTACTTTGTGTCAATGCTTAGACGTACACCCTCTTCTTAAGGTCTCATCAAACTCAAAATTTTTTTTTGGTAGGCATGAGAAGAAAAAAAAGAGGCTTGAGCCTTGAAACCATTAATTTATTATATTATTGTGATGTTTAAAAACCCTGTTTTAATCATTAATTCAACTAATAAATAGTATAAAGCTCTCATATATTATTATTTTTAAAACTTAAAATTTTAATTTCAAAAACGGCCTATATATTACGAATCTGCGTAAATATGTATTCAAAAACGGGCCATATATCACCGATCTGCGTAAATTTGTACAACCCGTGACACATAACAAGGTTAATTGAACATTTTGCGCATTTATTGGAGGAAAAAAAAAAAACAGTGGGAAACAATAAAAGAAAAAAGGAGATGACATCTAATTATGAACCCAAAATTAAACCCGGTGGAAGAGAGTCCGATGATCATTTGAAGAACTCAAGGGCTGACGTTACTCTGTTGTTGAAACACATTGAGCTCTCTCTCTAGATTGGTTAGAGAGAGAGGATGAGTTCATCATCATCATCTTCTTCGCCTTCTCGTTCTCGGGGTAGTAATACTAATAATAAAAGTATTGACAGCAACAATGAAGAGAGGCCGAGGTTCTTCGACAAAAAAGCGAAGAACAGATGCTGGGCAAACGCCGACATAGTCCCCGGCCGCCACCCGGAGAGGTGGCGCAAAGACGCCGCCGGCAACGTCGTCTGCAGGCGCTTCGGCAATTGCCAGGGCTGCCTTTGTTTCGAGTACGACCACATCGTTCCCTTCTCCAAAGGTATCTCTCTCTCAATTCATTTTCTTTCTGGGATTTCATTGATTTTCATGTTCTTCTGAAGTGGGCATTTTGTTCTAAATATTCTGCTTCATTTTTGTATTGGGCTTGCGAAATTTGACTTTTTGGGGTAGGAAAAATATAAACAGGTGGAAAAACATGAACTTTGGTTTGGAGTTTGGACCTTTTTGAGGAAAAAGGAAGCAAATGTAAAACATGAGCAGGAACAACTCTTTAAGAAAGACGATAGAGTTTAGCAGCTCAGTGGAAGAATAAACTCCGAGAACGATGACATAATTTTGTATTGTTCTCTGGAAAGTTCAAAATCTTTGGTTATTTCTGGACAGGGCTTGAATGTTTTGTTTTGTTATCTTGTTATATGTATCAAGGTTGTTTGAGGTTTGAACATTGTCTTGTAGGTGGTGAGTCCATTGCTGAAAATTGTCAGATTCTTCAAACCAGAGTGAACAGATACAAATCGGATAAAGACGGTGTGGATGCCGCTCAGTTGAAGGGCTATTCTTGTGAGATCGAGTTTACTGGTATGCTTATCTTTGCTTTACTTGGAAATTTATATTTGGATTTGTATGTATCTTGTAAAATATTTCTGATTTGCTGTATAGTTCTTCAGCCATTAGGGGGTAACTTCAAGAACCTTAATTGTTGTTTTTATTGTCCAAGTTACAATTTGGATTCATCGATGTTTTTGCATATCCATTTGCTCCTACCTGAGAGTTCCTAAGGTCCTAGTTTCTGCTTGATATACTAACTAATCCTTATGATTCTAGGGACTTAGGATAGGAAGAGAGCTCAGTGACGTCATTATAATAACTTTCGATGCACATTGAGCAAGTAGTTAGTCGTACTAAGGTAATAAAGTTGTGATTGCTTAATTACTTTGATGATGTGGTGATTATCATCTGCAATGTTACATGTTGATGAATAAAGTTCACGATTCTATGAGACGGTGTCATAGTGTTAATTGTCCGAACTTGTAGTTCACGCACCCTATCCTATATCCTCTTCTGACCAAATTAAGTTGAATATCCTATATCGTTGCGTACTTTTGTGGCAAGGTACCAGCTAAAGCTTTCCTTGTGGCAAGGAACCAGCTAAAGCTTTTCTTATAGTGTCGAAAAGCGTATGTAACCCACAATGCCAATTTGCACATTCAGATTTACTCATCCAGCCTTGGTGCCTTCATCTGTGCGCATTGATCAAACTTCTAGCCATGGACAACGTTAGTGTTTTCTGTTTTTAGTGTGCATAATCTAACGACTTAAACCTTCTATTTTGCTTGTTGAACTTTCCAGTATACAATTCAAAGAAATACGAGATGTCTGCTATGAGTATGTTGGTTCTTGTGACTCGACAGACACTAAAAGTACTCACCATTGCAGTTTATAGTTGTGTAGATTTCAACTTTTTCCTAATGTTGCTGCATAGACTAAGGGCCTCAAAAGTTATGCATCTAAATTTCTTTGCATGTGATTCTTGTAAGCTTTTATTAGATGCCATTTTCAATGCATCATAGAGATGCGTTTCGCTCTTCTTCTCCTTATGTCATAATTTTGAAATTTTGTTGTAGACAAGGAACTCGACTTAATCGAAATGGCTGTCTACGGTGATGTTATCCGGCCAGGGAAGGAATGCCGATGCAGAACTGTTGCTGAGGTGCTTGGCAAGTACAAGTCAAAAGACCGTATGGCTCCCTGCAAATTGCCGTACAACGAGGAGCCTTAGTTGCAGCAAGAGCCAAGGATCTCTCTCTGAAGAACCCCAATTTGGGGCATATTATTTGCTTAAATTTATTTTTAATAATTCTTTGAATGGACTTATTATCTCCATGATTCTTGGACTGAATTCTTGATGATCTTATTCAATATTTCTATTGACATGTTGTTGAAAGGAATAAAGGGGACAATATTTTTCAACTTGTAAACAAAAGCAGGCTTCTCATTGGAGCTGTTTCTTGATAAAACAAGTCTCATTGCTACTTAAGCTGCTACATATGTTGCTCTGAGATGTGTAGTGATTTAATCTTCTCTCTCTACCATTTCATATTTGCCTCTTAAAATTTTCCCAGTAGCCTGTAAAATAAAGGAGTAAATATTTCACATCCATTGAATCTTGCCAATATTGCACTTTGCACCCTTGGCCAATTATCATTTACACTTGACTCCCTTGACAGTAAACTCCATCAAAACTCAACCTTATTTTCGCCATTTTTTTCATCTTGCAAGATGCCAGTAATACGAAAGATGTCCAATATGTCGTGTCTATGTTGGTGCATCTACTAACTCCATCAAATCTAAAACATTGATCTTTTTTTAAGGATTAAATATACATCTTTTTTCTGCTTTCGGAAAAAAAAAATACATATTTTTTCAGTGAGAAATATACATCTTTTAACTATATTAGATTTTGGTTATTTGATGCTTCCGACATGCATATTCATAGCGACGATACGTCCCAAAGTTTTGGGGACTTTTTTTCGAACAAATCAATAGGGAAACAACAGTTTAATTACATTTTGCAGATATTTGGTTTCAAAATCTTCTGAAAGGTAGGACGGATATTCGAACTTTAGACCTTAATAATAAAGGTGAATAGAAATTACCGGTCTACTAAATCTATAATTACTCAATTACAACAGCCCATGCAAGCACAAACTAAAGGAAGGTGCCAACCCGAAGCCTTCGAAATCTCATAGCTCGATATCTGCTCGTCTCTGTTAGCAGCTTCAGAAGGATTCAAAACTTTTCTTTCTTAAATTAACAAGAAGTACTAGAGCAATTTCTTTTCCTTATTATGAACACTTTAAGTAGGTGTTTTGTTACAGAATTTAGAGGGAATAAGTGTAATTTTACCTAAAAATGAATTTAATATATGATTGACTGGAGAATCTCTTTGGCAGACATAGCTTCATGGTTGGCACTTTGGCACAAAACGTGGGCATGAGGCTGCGTCTTCTTGCGTTTAACTGTTTGGTTGATGACTAGCATGTGATCAACTGGATCCAAATCAACCCATTATTATTCATCAAACCAATAAATGCCTGACATCTGGCACAAAAATCCATGCGGAATCTAGGTTGAATGGCTGAGGAGTGAGAGAAAATAGTCAAAGATGAGATTTCCTTGTGAATGCTTATTTATTTTCTGAATCTATCTCACTAAATTCTCATTTTTCTAGAAGAGAAACTACACAAGAAGCTCTCAACACAGAATACATGACATCAATGAGCATTAGTGAATAAGACATTTTCAAAATAGACCACTAATTTCATGGAGACAACATCACCAATAATTTACCAAACCAATTATTTACAAGTTAAAGAGAATAATCAAAATGACTAAAAGGGACCAATACATTGACCCTTGAACTGCGGTAGAAAGTTTAAAGAAATGAGAAGGGTTTGAAAAACACCCTCCACTAAAACCATGCTTTTTGGTTCCAAAAAATGACCTTAAAAATGCTTACTCCATTGGTTTTTGTTAGTTAAAAGGTCACTTTCTTCTAGTGTCAATTTGACATTATAATAGTGATCATTATGCCAATAGTAAATTTTAGTAACCCCAAGCTGGCAAACATTATATAAGTCTACTTTGAAATAGGATTTGCTTAATTCATTTAGTGCATTGACCAAAACCATGTAAGCATAATGTGATGAGATCTAAGAAAACCCACATCTTTAAAATAGTTGTAGATTAGGGGACTAATCATTTGTGTAAAAACTAAATAAGAGTAAATAAACATTAGTGGGGTTGGCAGAATCTCTATGCATATAAAAAGAGATTGACAATTAAATTGCAAATTGTTATTTGCTTTTGATAATCATAGTGATTGATCATCAGTAGTTTCTAGCCATTTCTCATCATTTATTCTCACAAGGTCACACCCAAATTCCAGTGGAAGAGTAGTATCTCTAGTTATCTGCCAGATGACAAAAGAACTAACAAATTCAACCAAATCCATTCCAATTGTAGCTTGCCCTACAATCACTACAGTGTCATCTACAGGTTTTTAAGTAATGTTAGAGACATCAACTTGTGTATTAATTTTGAATAATTGTTATAATTTTTTTACATAATCTTTTAAATATCTTCAACATAAACATGATTATCCATAAGTTAATGCACAAATTAAGATTAGAATTGGTATGGTTAATACATACATATATATATATATATATGTATAGGATTTTACTTCCATCTATCTAGATGGAAGTTTCATCCAAACTTTTAAATGTGGTAGAATAAAGCAACTTTATTTTAGTAAATTAGTCTATGTGGCATTAGTTAAGGGTGTATGTTAAGATAAATAATCTCTTAGTAACCTATTACAACAGGTTTCTAGCTGGGTTGACCTGGGTAAGTGGTTAATATTATGCATGTTGTGGGCATTTGTGGGAGAAAAAAATATACGGCTATCTAGCTTATAAGTCGACGTAACTTCAGGTTGGTCAAATGTAACATGCACTGATATAATACATAACTTACCATACAAAAGTGGTTTAAAATCAATTTTTTATTTTGATTATGTTTGGGTATTTTCGTCAATTAACATTTAGAGATAGATATATAAGAATGACGATGTAACTCAGTGATATTGAAACATAACTTATGTTGACATCATATGTAACTTTTGTTGTCCCTATACATTAGTAGTAGAAAAATCAATTTTTTCGTGTCGTTTGTGTGGTGTTTGATTTTTGTCTAATGTTAGATATTAGTAATGATAATAATTTAGCATATTACATACAAATTGAAAAGGTGAAGCCTGTTTTTTTTTTTTTTTCAAAAATTGGAGGATCTTCTTTCTTCTAAGCTGCATGTTATTTTTTTAGTAAATAACATGAAACAAGTTGAAAGAGCCAATAAGACAGGCAGTAAGTCTGATCAAGATCATCATCATTGAGTTAAAAGTTGAAGGAGTAATCATAGTACCGGTATTGTTGCATGATGATGTATTTGGTATTTCGTATTAGCTTGCCGTCGCGTTGGGTTGGGACCTTTGAATTGATGGCCGGACGCAACGTCAACACTCTTACCATTCTAACATTTCTGAGGACACGTTTGCCTATTGTGCTCATATCCCTTGCAATGGCTTCATCTCTTTGGTAAAACATTAAGTATAGACAGATTTTTTTTTAAAAAAATGTTTTAACAAAAACAAACGAGAAAAATTCAATAGTACATGAGTTCTTGACAAAAAGAAAAAAAGAAATCCAAGGACATTAAGATAGATACGTATGAACAAAATTATTTTAGTAGAAGTAAAGGAACGGAGAAAAAAAAGTATTTCGTAGAAGTACATTATACAAATTTTTTTGATGAAACATTACACAAAGATTAAGCTGGAAAAAAAATATTTGGCAAACTATGATTTTAAGAAGGGAAATGAAGAACAAAAAGGAAAAGTAAAAAAAATAGTAAAAAAAAGGGATCAATAAGATAAGCCAACGAAAAGCGTTAGAAAAATACAAAAGACAAAATAGGTGGACCAAATTCTTGAACAACATTTTAGGAAACTCTCATGACACGTGTGAGTATTACTGTTGATAATCATATGTTTGTTACATGGAGTATGTTTGTTACATAATAACTCTATGAAAATAGTTTTATTGTGCACTTTTCTTACATTTAAAAGGTTAGTTCTCTTTTAAAAAAAGTTCCAGAGATTTTTAATTTTATTTAATTTTAGTTTATTTTGAAATTAATTTTAATTTAGGTTTTTCTTTAGTTTATTTTATTTAGTTTTTTATTAATCTCATTTTTTTAATTTCCCCATTTCAAATTATTATTTATTTCCTTTTTGTGTCGGTAAATTAAGGTAAAATGAGCAAAATGGAAAATTGGAAATCTAAGGGGCTGAAAAGGTCTTAAAATTCAAAATTCAAAATACCTGCAACATTACCACTACTCCAAGAAAGTTGATATAGTGCCATTCTCCATCTCAACCATCCGACTCAGCTCCAAGCCTTCCCAACGGGCGCGTGCCGTCTACTTCCAAGCAGAGGCTCGTCATCAGAGTGTGGGGCCCACTGCGTCTGGACTCCTCCGCATCCGGATTTGGTGTAGTGCGTCCCAGCAGAGTTTATGTGCAGCTTTATTTTTATCCAACGCATGCTTGCCACATTTCCCATATGACCCAGGACAAGTAGTACTCTGCCACGTGTTCTTAGATGCGTTAGAGTGCTTTATTGGAGCTACTCTAAGGTGTCTGTTTTTTTTTTTTGCAATTAATTATTTGGCTTAACGGCTACAAGCCGGTTGCAACAATTTAAGGAGTTTTGGCAGGTCAGTTTGGACTATTTTTTAAGTTATAAATAGTATAAATCTCTTACATGTTATAATAATAATAAAAAAATACTACAGTGTAAAGTTCTTAAATGTTACAGTAAAAACAGTTCTAACCACCCTATCAAATACCCTATTATGCATCCTCTCGTTCTTTTAATCTGGATGGAAGTGGCTCCCTATATGTATATTCATATGTATACGTATATGCATATGAATATGATGGTATAGCTCGAACCTTGTATGAAGAAACACTGAATTTTTCGATATAAATGATTCCATGGGTTAAATTTTTATTCAATTTTAGATTATTAAAACATCTAAATTTAGTGTGAAGACATGAAACTTGGATGATTTTCCTGATCTTTGTTGCTCTGGTGTTGGGGTTGTGGTTGAGGCTGTATCGATCTGTTCATCTTCCACAATTGGTTGCATGTGGGAAGTAGCTTCTGTTTCTTGGGCCATAAAATAGACTGGACCTTCCTCATCAGAAGAGGCTTCTGTTCTGAGTTTGTGGATTCATTCCATGACTCTGAAGAGGCATCATCTTCTAACTCAACAACTTCTTCACTTATCTGGATTTGTGGCAAGGTTTTGAGGCAATGTTCTTGTAATATTTGTGTTAGAGGGTTTGTAGCAGCTGCGGTGGTTTTTTAGACCATCAACTGTTCTTTTGGCAGAGATCTGGTCGCCATGTGTTTCTCCTTCTTTCCTTTTGATCTATCTTCTTCTTTTAAGATTTTTCAGAGTTAGAGAAAAGAACTTTTAACTAGGAAAGGACTTGAGGCCATCAAGGGTTATGAAGCCTTAGTCATGGTGGAGAATTTCCAGGGTGTAATAGCATCAACTGTTCTATTGGTTAAGCTTTTTCCCATTATTGTTTTGCTTACGGGCTGACCTCTGGTGCTCATCATCATCCTTTAAGCAATCTTGACAGGCACAAGCATCCCACCAACAATGTCTTGTAGAGGACTTGAAGGCATAGATTGGTTTTCCTTGTGAGTCAAATGACAAAATATCTGCATTTATTGAAGTAATAGGATCTATCATGTATAGCGTTGGAAAACAAGGCAGCTTTTTCTCTGTCCTGTCAAATGTCATCATCATAGATCCATCTTCCAGGGTCTTATATGAGGGTTCTGTCGCCTGAATAGTAGTCTGGGGCTGCTGGAGTTTTTTATAATTTGTAATCCATGCACCGGGTAAGAGCTTCTTTAGTTCTTCTTTAAGGGTCTACCTCGAAATGTAGGTACAAGTTGGGACTTGGTTAGAATCCACTGAGATCACCAAAGCGTTTGGTGATGTTGGTAGAGCCAAGTCGAGAGAATGATCTTGTAGCCTATAGGCCATTTGATAGTGGAGGGTTGACCCAATAGATCGTAGATCTTGATCTACTCCAACGATCTGGATTTTGACCTTCAACGCATCTGCGAGCTTGCCATCTTTTAGTGACATGTTAAAGTTTGAGAACAATATGACGATGGCGGTTCCAGCATTAAGTGTTGTTTCAATGGTGGCTATACTAGCTTGTTGATATTTCCTCATTCGGGTGTCTAGGAGGCCCACCATAGCACTGATGGGGAGCCCTTTTCGGGCATGGTAAGTGAGGGCTAGCCGTACTGCACCGAAATGGATATGGATGTAACCCTGAGCTATCGACTGGGGAGGAGGTTCTGGTGGGATTTGGAGAGTTACGAACTAAACCTGAGAGGTTGCAAGCAGTTGACACTGGTTGAACTTGGAGGCTGAAC